>CM035406.1:38714308-38756808 GCA_020310875.1 Ceratopteris richardii
CTCTAGGAAGCTTTGGGTATATTTGTTAAAATCTAAAGATGAAGCCTTTGCTGCATTTAAGAAATTTCATGCATTTGTGACCACTCAAACAAGTAGAAAGCTGAAATGCTTACGTACAGATAATGGGGGTGAGTTTACAAGTGCTAAATTCAATAGATTTTGTGAAAATCTTGGTATTAAGAGGGAGCTAACAATCCCATACAGCCCCTCTTCCAACGGTGTGGCTGAAAGGTACAATAGGACTTTATGTGAGAGGGTGAGATGCATGCTGTCCACAGCTAATCTCCCTCATGGATTTTGGGGAGAGGCTTTGAAAACTGCAGTTCATGTCTGCAATCGATCCCCTCATATGTCCTTAAAAGGTGGCATTCCAGAAGAGGTTTGGTCTAGCAAACCAGCTTCATATGACCACCTACGCATCTTTGGTTGTGATGCTTTTGTGCATATAAGGCCTGAGTTGAGAAGCAAGTTAGATGCAAAGTCCATGAAAGGAATCTTCATGGGTTATGGAGATGAAGGTGAAATGGGCTACAGGATTTGGCTACCTCAACTCAAGAAGGTAATACGCAGCCGAGATGTTGTATTTAATGAGGCAAGGCTGCTCAAAAATAATTGTGCCTCTAAAGATGACCATAAAAGAGTCAAATTTCAGCATGTACAGCCACCAATTAAATCTGATATGAACCCTCGGGATGCACCACATATGGCTGGAAATGACAATGAGCCCGTGGTTATTGAGCCAGATGATGCTGGACAGCATAATGATGATCTTGAAGGGCATATGCAGCCACCTATTCATGCTGAAAACAGGGCTGAAAATGATGTACAGCAGCCTGTTAACAATGAAGAAGTTAATGTACCTCCTAATGTAGATCCATTGCCTGGTAATGTGGATCATTGGGTAAGAAGATCCATACGTCCTAGGAGGCCAGTGACTAGATATGATCCCTCTATACATTATATTATGTTATCAGATGAGGGTGAGCCTCTTACTTATAAAGAGGCAAAGCTATGTGAGCACAAGAAGAAGTGGGAGTTAGCCATGCAGGAGGAGATAAAGGCCTTGCATGCAAATGATACTTGGGATTTGGTTGAGTTACCCAAAGGAAGGAAAGCCATTCCCAACAAGTGGGTGTACAAAATCAAAACTGTTGATGGCAAACCCAAGTATAAGGCAAGGCTGGTTGCTAAGGGATATGCCCAAAAAGAGGGCATTGATTTCCAAGAAGTTTTCTCTCCAGTGGTGAAGATGACCACTTTACGTGTGTTGTTTGCTCTCACATCTGCCTTGGATTTGGAATTATTCCAAATGGATGTTAAAACAGCCTTTTTGCATGGTGATTTAGATGAAGAGCTGTACATGAAACAGCCAGAAGGATATGCCATTCCTGAAAAAGAGCATCTGGTATGCAAACTGAAAAGGAGCTTATATGGGCTGAAACAGGCCACCAGACAATGGTATAAGAAGTTTGATGCATTTATGCTCAAACATGGGTTTAAAAGAAGCGATGCAGATCACTGTTTGTACACCAAAAAGGATGAAGATGGCAGCCCAATTATTCTTGTACTGTATGTAGATGATATGCTGCTGGCTGGGAAGAAAAAGAGCTCTCTGAATGCTCTAAAACAGCAGCTGAACTCTGCATTCTCAATGAAAGACCTTGGGGAAGCTGAGCATATTCTTGGTATGCGTATAAAAAGGGATAGACAGCAGCATACTTTGCAGGTATCCCAAGAAAAGTACATTGAAAAAGTGCTCGACAGATTTAATGTGGCTGATGCTAAGCCTCTTGGAGTGCCATTGCAGCCACATGTTAAGCTTTCCAAGGATGACTGTCCCAAAAATGACGATGCAGCCAATTACATGAAGAGTGTTCCATATGCATCAGCTTGTGGTTCACTTATGTATGCTATGGTTGCCACTCGGCCAGACATTGCTCATGCAATGGGAGTTGTTAGCAGGTTCATGGCTAATCCTGGTAGAGCTCATTGGGAGGCAGTCAAATCTATCTTGAGATATTTGAAAGGGACCAAAAGTAAATGCTTATGTTATGGAAAGGGTCCATTGGAGTTAAAAGGATTTTGTGATTCAGACATGGAAGGTGATGTTGACACACGCAAGTCCACAAGTGGCTATGTATACATACTTGCAGGTGGAGCTATTTCATGGTGCTCTAGACTTCAGAGGATAGTTGCACTATCTACTACAGAGGCTGAATATATTTCAGCCACAGAGGCTTCCAAAGAAGCCATTTGGTTAGCCTGCCTCTGCAGTGAGTTTGGGATGCCTGAAAAGGCACCTGTTCTTGGATGCGATAGCCAGAGTGCCATATGTTTGGCAAAGAATGCCATGTTTCATGCTCGCACAAAGCATATTGATGTGAGATATCACTTCATCAGAGAGGTGTTAGAGGATGGCTTGATCACTTTGATCAAGGTCAATACTTCACAGAATCCTGCAGATGCTCTCACGAAGTGTCTACCCAAGGCACAACATCAGCTATGTATACAAATGGTGGGAGTTACTTAGCTTAAAGGAGCCTCCTTGGTCGTTTAAGTGGGAGGTTGTTGGGGATAAAGGCCCCAAGGACTCTCATTTTGTATATTTTGACCCTTCCATGTGAAAGCTCTCTTCGAGAGCTTTCTAGACATATTTTTGTTGTATTTTTTGGACCCCAAATTGGGGAGTTATAGGCATTTACATTATTTTTATGACTTTTGGTCATTGGCCATGTGTGAACATGCCCAAATGACCTAAAAGTCACTTATCAATAAGACTTGGTCCCAAATCTCTCATAACTTGATTGGGACTTCTTCAACTTCAGCTTCTCCATCTTCTTCTCCAAATTTCTGCGCAGGTTTCTCTCTCTACTTTCTCTCCTCACGAAGCAGCCCACTCCCTTGGTGTTTGGAGCAACCGAGCACACCACGACGTAGCTCTCCGCGGCCTCTTTCAACCATTCGTGTACTTCCGCAGACGTCTAACTCCAACAATTGGTATCAGAGCAGGTCGTCGCTTCATCTAGTGTGTCGTCGACACCTCTCCGGTTGCAATCTCAGAATCGCACGAATTTTGGAGAGCATACTCAGCGTGTTTCCAAGATCAAAACTGCTTCGCTATGTGGTGCCAAAATCGCGATCTTAGCTCGTTTCAGCCTCCGAACGCACTATCAAAGCACTTGTGCAGGCTATTTCATCTTTTTGTGCCAAAGGTATATACCAGTTTCTGTTCGCAAGTTTAAGAGTCTCGAAGTCTGCTACAGGCATAGCAGAATTCGTCTGGGAAGTTCTGTTCAACTTTTTGAGATGCAGTCAATTTTTTGCATCAAGGTATTTTAGTCGTCGGCCATGGCTGAAATCAATGATGTATTTCGTATGTTGGTTGTTGAGGATAAGTTGGATGGTACCAACTACCCGTTGTGGGCTTATAGGATGAGACATGTATTGGTTGCAAAAGGATTGTGGAACATTGTGCAAGGTGTTGAAAAACGTCCTATCACACCTCCAATTGTTACAACTGCAAGTATTGAAGCTGATGCAGAAGGTATCGAAGATGATGATATTCTGCATATTCTTGTTCGTGCTATGGTAGTTCTTTCACTTTGTCAGATGCCTTATTTGTGCCAAGAATCAAGAAAAATCTGTTATCAGTTTCTTCATTAGCCAAGATTGGCTTGGTTGTGGAATTTTTTGATGACAAATGTACAGTTCATGATCTCTCAAATGGCGATGTTATTATTGCTTCTGGCATTTCATGTCGTGGGCTGGAAAAGCCCATAGACTATGAAAGATCTCTGAATGATTCGGCATGTGCAGTACATGATTCTCAGGCTATGTCAGATGCAAAGCTTTGGCATGCACGCTTTGGTCATCTGAATTTTGCTAGTTTACTACACCCTCTAGAAATCTGAAATGGTGTCCTCTTTGCCCAAACTTGAGGCACCTCGAAAACATGTTTGTGAAGGCTGTATTATGGGTACAGTTCTGAAAGTAAAGGCTATCATTTGTATCATCCACAGACTAAACGCATTCTGATTAGTCGTGATGTTGTTTTTGTAGAAGATGCTATTCAACCATTGCTTTCATGTACTAAGGAGACATCTGTTAGCTCAAAAGACATGTATGATACTTTGCTGCCTCTTTTTACAGGTGGACAGTCTAGTGTTTGTCCTAATGAGGAAACTTCTCAGCCTTTGCAGGTTTCAAGTGATGATGCACATCATTCCATTTCTAATGCAGATTTACATGATGTACTTATTGATGAAAGAGCTGATATTGAGCAGGAAAAAACTATGCCCAAATGGCTGATGTAGACTTTGCGTGACAGCAAATTAGATGCACCTCTGTCATATCGTACTCGTTCAAGCTCTCATAGTGCCTCGTTTGCATCAGATTGCTATGCTATGGCCGCATCTAGTCTCTGTGATGAGAATGAGCCTGTTTCATTTGATAAAGCAAAAAATTCAAAAAATTGGATGGCTGCTATGCGATCTGAATATGATGCTATAATGAAGAATGGTACTTGGTCTTTATGTCACTTGCCTCCTGGAAAGAAAGCCATTCGCACTAAGTGGGTTTACAAGCTGAAGCGTAAACATGATGGTACAATCGACAGGTATAAGGCTAGATTTGTTGCAAAGGGTTATGCGCAGGAAAGAGGCATTGATTTTGATGAGACCTTTGCACCTACATGTCGTATGACTACTGTTCGGAGCATCTGTGCAATTGGAGCCCATCATGGTTGGAATGTAGATCAGCTCGACATTAAAACAGCATTTTTGAATGGTGACTTGCATGAAGAAGTGTATGTTTTTCAGCCCCGTGGCTTTGTGCAGAAAGGGAATGTAAACCAGGTGTGCAGGTTAAAGAAGGCATTATATGGTTTAAAGCAAGCACCACGTGCTTGGTATGAGAAGATACATGCCTATCTGATTGCACATGGTTTTGAGAACAGTTCAACTGAAAGCACTGTTAGTCGGCCGCCGGAGTGGGACAGGTATAACGGAAATCTTTGTAAAACACGCGCAAAAGGTTGTTACGCGCATATTTGTAATTTCTATATAAAGCAATGAAAAGGAATGCGCAAGAGGGCGTTTTTTAGGCCATATATGGGTATCACCAGACTTTTCGTATGGGTGAATGTCTGAGTGTTGATGTAGTGTGTCTTGTTTAAGCTCTGCGTACTCTGGTGTACTGTGTATCTGTGCTGTTCTCTATTGATCTCGATTGCGTTGTGAGTTTAATTCCATTCAGTAAGTCGTTGGATCGTTGTCTGAAAGAGGTCGCTGTGGATCTTTGTGACGATTTATTCTGGTAAGACATACGACGTGGCGCTCCTCTTCTTTTTTGAACTGCTAAGTACTGATGAGTCTATGTGACTGTGGTAATCTTTCCCTAAGAACGTTGTGCAGAAGTCGTGTTGCTATCGACCTGTAATTGTACGGTGAGACTGCTACTGCTCAGATGCGTTTCTGACAGTTAGAAGAAACTAACAGCGTTTAACATTGGTGCAGTAGCTACATTTAACACTGGCGGCGTCTGTGGGAAGGTGGCATCAAGATTGCTGTTTATTTGTCGAAAGTGTTATCAAGATTTCCATTTAACTGCGGGAAGGTGGCAACAGATCAGATTGTTGCAAACCTATTGTGGAAACGTGACTAAAATTTTTTTTTTTTCGACAGTAATAGTACGCGATTAGTACAAAAGATGATACATGCCGGTTACTCGATCCGATGAAACGTATCCAAAGAACAGCCTACCCAGGGTACTTAATTTGCTAAAAACGACTCAAGGAGGTAAAAGTACCACTAGGTCGAACTCAGTTGTCAATAAAGTCAAGAATGTTAGTAATGATTCCGGTCATATTCCGGTGGAACGTGTTACGCCTCTGGTAAATTCCGGTACTATTTCGGCACAGTCTTTCGAAGATATAGTAACTCTATAATCTACCAGGATGCAGTCTGAAGTTAGTTTAACAATCTTGGGCAAAGATTCAAATTTGTTTACAACTAGAAACACTTTAGCAAAAGAAATCAACGAAGGCGAAAAAACACCTTGTTTTGACGAAATCTCGACACATTCCGGTGATATTTCGGTAACAAAATCGCAGTTTTCCGGCGATGGTTTACCATTTCTTGGTGAATCTTCAGCACAGTCACCGCTATTGGGAGTAAGCTTCCCTACATTTGACATCAGAAAGGAAGGTAGCCTGTTCGAAACCGAGATTCGAAGCATACTGAACAAGATTATCGAACCAGAAAGTGCATAGTCCGACGATACAGATTTCGATAGTTCAGATATTCAGCCCCGAGATACAAAAGATAGTCACAATACACTCGCCATGAACGTGCAACAACAACAACAGCAGCAACAAGTATGCCCACCAAGGCCGACTCCGACAGGAGTAACGTACACCAAATTTGGTGGATTCCCAGGAGATGACCCGGATGCTCAAGTACGCACATTTGAGATAAGCTACGCAGTACTCAACCATCCACCTGATCCGGTATATAAGGCTATTGTTTTTCAATCGACATTGGTAAACGAAGCAGCTAGATGGCTTACAGAATATGATATTAATCATTTCAGCACCTATGAAGCAGTAAGGGATGCCTTTTTGCAAAGATTCAGGCTAAAGAAGAACCCAACCGAAATTTTTGACTACCTGCAAAACAATAGACAGAAGATAAATCAAACTGTAGAGGAGTACGCAACTCTATTCAGGACGCATCTAAGGCAGTTACCACCAGCACACGCCAACCTACCGTACGACGTGATTACTCAGTGGTTTATCAATGGATTGACCCCGCAACTTAAGCAGATTATGATCATACGCTGTGTAGGAGCTATGACTCTAGATGCAGTAATTGCAATGGCTCTGCAGCTTGAAAACAAGGTTGGAGGATTTACAGAAGATCTGGAGTGGCTAAAAGCAAATAAAAATACCACCGAAGACCCGATCAGACAGATGTACTGCACTACCTGCAAGAACTCAGGCCATAATAGTGCCACTTGTGCACTTAATCAGTTGTTTTGTGCTATCTGCAACACTACCGGACACACCACTGAAAACTGCGCATATAACGCCAAAGTGCAGGGAACAGCGACTGTCAATGCAATTATACAAGAACTAGGGAAGCAAGCCAATCACTATGTGCCTCCGCAAATGAGAAACAACCAGCAACAAGGATATTGAAATTACAGAGGACAGAGAAATAATAACTATAATGCAAACCGCTGGCAGATCGGGCCGCAACCGGAAAATCCCAATTTACCACCACCGCGCTGTCATTTCTGTGGTGAATTTGGTCACATTAAAAGATTTTGTAAAGATGCAGCTGAGTATGATCAGAGGAAGAAAGAACGTCAAAACCCAATGGCTAATATGGTACAAATCACACCAGTAGAAACACACACACCAGTAGAAACACACGCTGCAGTAATTCAGTCCCCCCGGTAAACAACTGCAACAAGCAGCAGAAATATTTGAACCAGGCATACGAGAACAACAAAGGATGTATGATAAAGCTAGTCAATGGACCACCGCAGAACCTCCGGTCTTCTCAGATCCTATTCCGGTAACCAAGACTCCGTTAACCGAAGAAGGAACACAACAACAGGATTCCAATTCAGCAGCAGGCACATCATCTTCAGCAGGCACATCATCTTCAGAATCTGTGGAAACAATCCAATCACAAAAGGCCTGGGAAATTTTATCTAAAGCATCCATCACTCTTCCTTTGGGCCAATTACTTGCACTAGTACCGAGGGTTCGACAGCAATTTCAACAACAGTTCAGTCCTGTGCCTCCTTGCATTCCTGCGACAGCAACCGTGCAACCGGAACCTGATTCTACGGTCGATCATTCAGTTCCTTTGATTACGGTACGGTATAAGAATCATAAAATCACACAGGTACTAATTGATGAAGGATCTGGAGTCAACATTGCTACTGTTGCACTATGTAAAAAGTTAGGGTGGACCGAAATCGAACCAGTTCACTTTTTTGTCAGAATGGCCGACCAATCAAGAGTCCATCCCATAGGACTTGTACGAAATGTACCAATCACTTTACAAGGTACAACATTTAAAATGACCTTTGTCATACTAGATTTACCGGAATCCACTCTTGATTACAACCTCCTTTTCGGCCAACCTTGGCTGAAGCATGCTAAGGTGATACAGGATTGGTCTGCACAAGAGCTCACTTTCAAGGATAAAAATCGTAAATACGTTGTAAAATTAGATGCTATACAACCTTGCGAGTTGCATGCTAGACCGTATTTGGCGGAACCAGTCCATATGCTAGATGGATTGTCAGATGATGAAGAAGAAGAGTTTCTGAAAAATAACATTGACTTGATTTCCCTAGGAACTGTTGATCTACAATCTGTTGTAAATAACTGGAATCCTACAGTTTGTACGGTGATGATTGTAATAGAAACAAACATGAAAGAAGATAAGGTTACCATAGATGCCGCTGATCTACAACAACTTTTTAAGCCATCAGAGAATACAAAGAAGCCTCGACAATTCTATGTTCCAGAAGATCAACTGACTACTTACAATTTCGGTAAGATGATAGCACACCTGTTCCATTTACGGTGCTGCTTTGAAAAATGCAGAGAATACAGACTCTGTTTGAACCCAAACAAATCTGTATTTGCGGTTTCATGTGGAAAGTTACTCGGTCCTATTGTATCTGCACAGGGCATACAGGTGGATCCAGATAAAATTTCAGCTGTGTTAGAAGCTCCAGTGCCCACTACACCGAAGGAAGTCATGCGCTTCATGGGTCAAGTAAGATGGCATGGTCGACACTTACGATGGCTTGCTCACTTGGCAATACCACTAAACAAATTAATCACCAAGACTCCTCGACAGTTTGAGTGGACTCAGGAATGTCACATAGCATTTGATCGCTTAAGGAGTTTATTAACACAAATTCCCATCTTACAGCCTCCGGACTGGGATCGCCCATTTCATGTGTTTGTTGATGCTTCAGATGTAGCAATAGGTAGCGTTCTAATGCAACAAACCGATAAGTGGTTCAGACCAGTGTACTATGCAAGTTGAAGATTAGCCCCTGCTGAAAAGAATTACTCTGTAACAGAAAGAGAATATCTAAGTCTAGTATATTCTGTCAAAAAATTCAGACATTATTTGCTGGGCCGTAAATTTACTTTTCATGTAGATCATGCTGCACTTGTCTATCTAGTTCGGCAACAGCATCTAGGTGGTCGATTAGCACGATGGGTTTTGCTTTTACAGGAGTTTGACTACAAAGTCATTCATCGGCCAGGCAGTTCACATGCCTTAGCAGATTTCCTCTCCCGCTTAGACTCCGGTGAAGCTCCGGTAGGCATAGATGACACAACTCCAGCGATTTATGTCTCTGAACCCACGAATGATGAAAGTACAGACCCACCTATGCCATCTACATATTATGATCAGATCTTAACCTTCCTCACTGATGGATGCCTTCCATCTCAAACTTCTACGGCAATATGCAGGAAAATTGCAGTTTTCCGTCGCCGATTTCGGTTGATTGCTGGAGAATTATACTATGTGGATCATACTGGAATTTTACTTCGATGTATTCCACCACATGAACTTAACTCAGTTATTACTTTGGCTCACTCAATTCCTTCCGGTGGCCATTTTGCTGCAGATTTAACACACCGGAAAATTCTGCAAAGTGGTCTCTGGTGGCCTACTATGTACAGAGATGTATCACAGTTTGTCAAACAATGTGATACTTGTCAAAGATCTGGACAACCCCTGCAACGTCATCTTTTCCCTCTACAACTTGTCTTGCCATTAGAATCTTTTCAGAAGTGGGGTCTAGATTTCATTGGACCTTTTACACCACCAGCAATCCTCAGTAACAACCGTTATATTTTAACATGTACTGATTATGCTACCAGATGGGTAGAAGCCTTGGCTTTACGATCTGCTACAGCTGTTGCGGTAGCAAAGTGTCTGCTAACCGATGTCTTTCCACGTTTTGGCTTACCACTGGAACTTGTTACAGATCAAGGCACTCATTTTGTCAACAATCTAATGAAAGTACTCACACATTCGTTTCAGGTCACACATAAATTTAGTTTACCATATTATCCTCGTACAAATGGTTTAGCTGAAAGTACAAACAAATCTTTGTTGAATATGCTTCGGAAAGTCATTTTAGAAGCACTGGAAAGATGGGATCAACTGCTACCTGCAGTATTATGGGCATACCGGACTACATACAAGGTAACAACAGGATTAACACCTTTCAAACTAGCTTATGGATTAGAAGCAATAGCACCAATGGAGATAGTTATACCAAGTTTACGAGTAGCAATCGCTCAGAAACTGCTACCGGAAGACTCACTGTCATTTCGGTTAGATACACTCAAAGAATTAGATGAGCAACGATGGCACAGTTTTTTGACTATGCAGGCAGTACAGTTAAGACAAGCTCGCGCACATGACCGGTATCTAAAGACCCCAATTTTTTCAATAGGACAACTTGTACTCTTCTACAATGCAAAGTCGAATCGATCCGCCGGCAAATTCAAATTACGATGGTTCGGTCCCTACCGGATTTCTGCACAAGTAGGCCAAGCAACTTTTCGGTTGACTACGTTAACCGGAAACCCTCTTCCGAAAGTCATCAACGGTTCGAAGCTGCGGCCGTATCAACACATAGTGAACCCGCACTGAAACATTTTGCGGTTGGCCACGTTTTTTTTTGGCGTTCACTTTTCTTTTCTTTTAGTTTTGCGTGTTTATAATACAAGTCTGTAAATATCCACGATTTGAAACCTATTTATGTCCACAGCCGCGCTTCCCTTGCCAGCTACTCACGCATGCACACCGAAGTTAAAAAATTATCATTTCAATACCCCGCAATGATTAATCATCCTTCATTGCTCTCCCCGGCAAAGCATCCACTTAACCTTCTCCAGTTCGCCGAAAAACGCTATTGCGCTTGTGACTTGTGCTCTGTGTTTACCCTGTGCCTGTGTTCTGTGTCTTCGTGTGCGCCATGGAAGCCTTGGCTAACTACGCCGCTTTCCGTGACGGTCTCCCTACCGAGGTAGGAGAGTACCTGCGCATACGTGGGTTGGCAAACTTCGCTGAACTGCATTGGCATTCAATGGAGTCCCACCCATTCTTCGCCAACATCATCTCCGCCATCGCAAACACAACCGCCAATGAGCAAAAATGGGCTATCACTTCCTTACCCTCCCGAACCGTAATCACCTTCCAAACTTTCGCTGAGTCATATCGACTCCCTTCGCAAGGCCGAGAAAATGGCCCGAGCTTGCCAGTAGCTAGAATGGCCGAATTGTTTCCTAGATATTCCTCTAACGAATATGCCATTCTCTGCCGACCGAAACCAGAACGATCCGCCCTCCAGTTTTTAGTAGCCATACTAAACCTCCAGAAACGCACCTACGGAATATCCCGCCCCTTCTACTCCGCCATAGAATTAGCTACCCAAGAACCAGTGAACTTCGCTTCCTTCTTCTTCCACCGCATTCACCGAGAATGCGTAACCATTATGAAACAGGTAAACAAAGGAGGTATGCCAAGATCCAGACTGCCGCACATTATCTCATTCCTCTTTCCGGCAATACTCGCAGCGCAACCACCACCAAGAGGACCTGTTCTGCGACATGAAGAATCAGTGGAGCTGTGGGACGATGAGGAAGAAGATGAAGAGGAACTAAATCAGCTCTTCCGCAGAAAGAGAATCAGAATAAGTTCGTCTGAGAGTGAAGCACAAGGCTCTGAAGAAGGAAACAAGGATGATGACAAAGAAGAAGAAAAACACGACGAGGAAACGTTCCACGACACCACAACGTCAATGCAGAATGAGTCTTCTGTGCAATCTTCCCAGAAGCAACAACAGGAATAACAGACGGAAGCTAACACATTCTCTACCAAAGAAGAATCACAGAAGAAGTCTCAAGGAGAACAACAAGCAGATAAAGAACAAGTGGCTAAAGAAGCGCTCGAAAGGCTTCTTAAGGTAGTTGAGTCTACAGCCGAAGACACTGCACAACAGTACAACGATCAGGTAACCCAAACTCACACCGTTATTCCCACTCCCCCACCGGAACCACCCATCGAACCCATTATCCCCATCCAACCCATTCACCCTACCGAACCCACTGATTCGTCATCATCTTCCCTCAACTACTCTCCACCGAACTCCCAACAATTGCTCACCGCCTCTTCATCCCAACCACGACCCCAGCTACCCCTCCCTTCCATTCCAATACTTTCCGAACTGGCCAATATGGGTCAAGTCCTCATCAACCTATCGCAACAACTGCCCATCCAAATGAAAGCAGCCACAGACAGTATCCGGAACGAACTGCAACATAAAGTGGATATTCTAGAAGCTGACATCAGCCCCCTTCAGGAAGAAGTGCTAATTGCCAAAGCCGAAAACCAATCCCTACAAGAGCAGTTGAAGGAATTACAGGCAAAACTTACCGAACAAGAGATGATTATCAATCAAAGAGATGCGGCTATGGCAGAACTTACAAAGAAAGAAGAATTATTGCAGATTGCAAATGAAGAAATCAACAAAATGAAGCAAGATATACAGGACAAGGAAGATGCAAGGATTGCCTTAGGTAACCTACTGGAAGAGACCAGAACACAACTCACTGAACTAGTGCAACAGAGTCAAGAACAGCAAATGCAGCATAAAAGAACAGAAGAAGAATTGCAAAGAACAAATGAGAACTTAACAGACGTTAATAATATGCTTAAACATTATTTAACCAAGGAAGCGCAGACACAGAAACTGATTTCAGATCTCAAAAACGAAAAAGAGTCATATACAAGAACAGTGAATTTTCAAGTTCAGGAGATCGAGCGACGCGAAAACCAACTGGCCAACCAAAAAGAACGAGTACAGAAGATGGAGCAGCAACTGGACGATATGAAGATTTCCAGAGACGTAGCGCTGGCCAACGACTTTTACCTGCAAGAGGCTTTTTTGCAGAATCAAGCCGAAATTTTGCTAACCGAAGCCATAGCCATGAGTTCTGTTAGAATAGATGCGCAGTTACTAGAACCAGATACATTAAAACAGTTATTAGAACCACTTAAGAAAAAGATCGCCCGTACATTTAGATTAGCCCGAAACATGTACTTAGAAGGAATAGTCGATGAACAATAGTTTTGCAACATGCGGGTTCGAGTCCACCGTGCGTGCCAGTGTTAGTCGGCCGCCGGAGTGGGACAGGTATAACGGAAATCTTTGTAAAACACGCGCGAAAGGTTGTTACGCGCATATTTGTAATTTCTATATAAAGCAATGAAAAGGAATGCGCAAGAGGGCGTTTTTTAGGCCATATCTGGGTATCACCAGACTGTTCGTCTGGGTGAATGTCTGAGTTTTGATGTAGTGTGTCTTGTTTAAGCTCTGCGTACTCTGGTGTACTGTGTATCTGTGTTGTTCTCTATTGATCTCGATTGCGTTGTGAGTTTAATTCCATTCAGTAAGTCGTTGGATCGTTGTCTGAAAGAGGTCACTGTGGATCTTTGTGACGATTTATTCTGGTAAGACGTACGACATGGCGCTCCTCTTCTTGTTTGAACTGCTAAGTACTGATGAGTCTGTGTGACTGTGGTAATCTTTCCCTAAGAACATTGTGCAGAAGTCTTGTTGCTATCGACCTGTAATTGTACGGTGAGAATTACCTATAGTTAAGGGTAATTCCAGTGTGTGTTAGTCGTCAGTACTGTAGGTTTGGAACTGTAGGGACCTTCTATGATCCGGTTTGCCTGATTGTGAGCGATGTTTGGTGAAGGTTGGACTACTGCTAAATGGTACAGTAGCGTGTTGTTCTGAATTAACTCAGTACCAAGATACTGACAAGTCTGGTATAGTGTAGTCGGTACATGTGGTTGAGCTAAGACTGTGATGGCATTGCCTAAGGACAGTATATTCCGATAGAGCTCTTAGTATCTGTACCTGAAGTAGTTATTTTGGGAACTAAGTACAAGGCCTCTGTCTAACAGACCCCTACCACTCCCAAGAACCCACTTAGGTGCTCAAATGCGTTTCTGACAGTTAGAAGAAACTAACAACGTTTAACACTGGTGCAGTAGCTACGTTTGACAGCACCTTATATGTTAAGCGTGCTAATGATGTGCTTCTGATCATTGTTGTCTATGTTGATGACATGTTGTTCACTGGTCCTATTGAGAAGCATATTGCTGATTTTAAGGCTGATTTGCATGCCTCATTTGAGATGTCTGATTTGGGCATTTCCATCATTATTTGGGCATTCAGTTTATGCACGTTGATGGTGGAATGGATGTGTCAAACGCAATATATTGACACATTATTGCAGCGTTTTGGCCTTGAAGACTATAAACCTATTGCCACTCCTATGGAAACAGGTTTACGACTGAGTCTTCATGATGCTGGAGATGCATTTGATGCTATTCTCTATCAGCAAGTTGGATGCTTGATTTACTTATGCATTACTCACCCAGATATTCTCTTTGTTGTCTCAAAGATGAGCAGGTTTATGCATTGCCCAGGAGTCAAGCATTGGTAGGCGGTTAAGCGCATCTTTCACTACTTGAGTGGTACCTAGCTACTTGGTTTGTTTTATCCCAAGGGGGATCACTACCGCCATATTTGCATGCTTTTTCTTACTCTGATTGGGCTGGTTGCTATGACACTCGTGTGTCCACTAGTGGCTTTTGCTTCATGCTTGGTAGCTCATGTATATCTTGGTTGAGCAAGAAGCAGCCTACTGTGGCCACTTCCAGTTGTGAGGTTGAGTATAGGGAAGCTTTCACAACGCCTGTTGAGTGTGTGTGGCTCAAACGCCTTATGGCTTATATGGGTGTTGGTCAGTCTTCTTCCACCACCATCTTCACTGACAGTCAGAGAGCACTGGCAGTTGCGAGGAACCCTGTGTTCCATGCTCGCACTAAGCACATTGAGGTGCATTATCATTATGTCAGGGAGAGGTTCTCTACTGGGGAGATCAGCTTGGCATATGTGCCCACGCATGAGAACATTGCAAACCTTTTCACGAAGGCTCTGCCTAGGGAGAAGTTTGAAGCTTTCCGCAAAGCTTTGGGATTACTTCCTTTTGTGGAGTGATTTCCAATTAGCTTGGCACTTCCTTATACATGAGTGCCAGTTCCTTGTTCACCGCATCACTCCCAGGGGGGATTTGTTGATATATTTAGGTAGTGATATGTGTGGACACTCTAGGACCGCCGAGGCACTTTTTTCCCTCTTTAGGAGGTTTTTTTCCCAGGCTTGTATATACGCCTATTACCCTAATGGGCTACTTATCTTTGTACATTCTCTAGTAATACATTCAGTATTGTGTGTTTTGCTCCAAGCTTCTTCTTCTTCCTTGTGTTGTTCGCGTGCTTCCGCAGACGTCTAACTCCAATACGAAGTTGTCAAAAAAAAAAACTTTGACAGTAAGCAAAGAACAACAACCACCATGAGGACATCCACATAGTACACACCACCATTGAGGAGGAGCGGATGCGACAGGCTCGCAAGCTCAATGTCTACGTCTCCGGCCTCAGAGACAAGCGGGTCACTAGTGCAGGACGGGCGTCACTTGTGCACACTACTTGGATACCGCACAGATTAGCCTCTTCCTTTCACCAGAGCCTGGAGAGCAAGACGGGACACCACACGAAGCATATCACTTATCCTTCAATTCTCGTATGAGGCCAAGAGGAGAGACTTTGCACTACATCGAGCACCCCGATCTATTTGGACGACGACCTCATACGGATGCAGGTAGAGCAAAGACATGCATGCATGCCGCGTGTCCTCCAGGCCCGACGGGAGGGACATCGTGCCCTATACAGAGACGGTCATGTCATCATCGATGGACGACCCATTGACTAGGGATTCGCTGCCTATGAGACAGCACAGCAGGAGGTGCGCATTGCAGTCTGGAACTGCAATGGATCTTTGTGGACACACCCAAAGCGCCTCGAGGAGGTGATGGAGGGAAGAGACATGATCTTCTTGATAGAGACACACTAGAGCCCAATGAGGAGCCTACCGAGGATTGAGGGCTATAGGTGGGAGTCGGCTCACCGTCGACAGATGTGACAGCACACCACACGAGGATCAGGAGTAGCCGTGCTCTATAGACAGTCGCTATAGCACAGGGTATAGGTGGTAGCCAGAGACCTAGAGGCACGTTTCATGTGGATACGCCTCTAGCTATCAGAGGAGAGAGCAACGTATTTCGTCGTATGCTATATTGCACCCATCGGCTCGCGCTTCACACATACCCCCGAGCAACCCTCAGAGGGAGAGGGACCGAACACCCCATCTCCATATGACTGCCTCAGTGACACGATGATGGAGTATACCGGGATGGGCAAAGTCTTCCTTATAGGAGACTTCAATGCTCACACTCAGAGCCACCAGTGTGATATCTACGACTTTCACGACCGTGAGATGCTTCGTACCATGGAGGACATGTCTACACTCAAAGCCTCAGCCGACACCACCACACCCACCTCATACGGCCGACATCTACTCCAGATGGGCGCAGCACATGTCTCATTATTCATAATGGGATGGCAACCTAGCCCACCTACGGTGGTCTCATCTACATTCCACCCACGGCATCGCATGGAGGCAGTGTGGTAGACTATGTTATCAGACCCCTAGAAGCAACACATCTCGTCATATCATTCACCATCCCACCTATCAGGGGAGCACTAGATTGTGCCCTCTGACTACAGTAGACAAGATTTCCGGAATAAGCTTCTGATTACAAGAACACCCACGTAGGGAAAATGATACAAGAATATGTGATTGATATAAGATGTCCCACAACCCGGGACCGATAGGTATGGAAAACTAGACTAGAGATGATAAAGGAGATCCCACAACCCAAGATCGTAGGTAGGAAACAAGATATCTCGGTTACAAAAATTCCCTTCAGGGATATAAACTAACTACAAGAAATAACTAGAGAAGATCTCGTACTACGAGATTACAAGAGGACAAAGCTAGATGTCCAAGAACTAGACTAATCAGGACTAGAACAATGAACAAGATAAGAACTGGAATTGGAACTTGGAAAGTACTTACTTGGCGGTCACGACCCCTTGAGCTCCCAAGAATGGCATTGGCAAGACTGAGAATGAATGTGGCCAACCCCTCCTTTTATAGGTGTTCAAAGGCAGTGCTATATGGCGGTTACGATTTGATGATGTCATCATGATGTCATCGACTTGAAGCAAGACCTCCCGGTGTCAGAATTCGGCAAATAGACTATCGATCTTGGGGTTTTGGCACGTTTCGAATGCAATGGTAGCATTAGTTTCTCCAAAATCTAAGCCAATCATGAGATATGTAAAGTCACATGGAATCTGAGATTTAGGATGGTTTCCTTTGTGTCCATGACACCACCCATACTAATTGGAGCTGATCACATATATCTCACCCTATCCATTCACGGCTCACCATGCATATCCCACCCCACCACCATACAGCCACATGCCCATACCACCATTCACTTTAGACATGAGCTAGCACATATCTATAGCTCCAATGTTTGAGAGCACATCTACTCCCTTGACCCCTCCGCTCCATTCGACACCCTCACTGCCCACTTCTCCTCGATCCTCCACACATCCGCTACTCTCAGCTTCCCATACACCACCCACAGCAATGCACATTCGACTCAGTTGGGGTGTACACCCCAGAATAGATGGTACGATGAGGAGTATAGACGATTATCCCGACATCTCAGAGCACAGAGTATCTTGGGATCCATCATGGAGAGGGAAGCACAAAGACAGATGCAAGCTCTCACATGCCAGAAGCAGCGAGCTTTCGAGGAACAACAGGAGGCAGAGTTGTTTGACCTTCTCATGAGTAGGGATTGCGCCACCGTGTGGAGGGCCCTACGTGAGCCACGCCCACCTACACCCATAGCAGATCCTCAGACTTGGCACACCTATGCCCAGAGGTTATATCACGTCCAAGGACAGCCCCCATTGCTGATACCTCCCACACCGCATCCCGTGATATCCACCCTATTCACGGCAAGCATGGAACGAAAGGACATCCATAGGCTGCAGCATGGCCGTTCAGCACACCACACCGAACTACAGAGCGAGCACTTTATATACGCAGTTGATGTAATTTCCCACCGGATCGCCCAGCTCTTCAACCATGCTTTGGTTGAGGGGTTACCTGACTCGTGAACTACGCACTCCATTGCACCTCTCCATAAGTCCGGCAATATGATGGACCCAGGGAACTACAAGACTATTAGATCTATGGAGCAGTACTAGAGGCAGAGCTCAGTACACAAGCTGAGGCAGTTGGGATCAGAGCACTCGGCCAGGCAGGCTTCCGCCGCACTTTCTACACCATCGACCACACCTTCGTACTTCGTTGCTTGATTGAGAGCGCGAAGGCGAGGAAGGAGAGACTCTACTGTTGCTTTGTGGATTTCCGCAAAGCCTTCGACATGGTCCTTCGAGAGAGACTACTACAGAGACTCCACGACTTACAGCTACCATCAAACATGCTATGGGCCATCCATGCTTTGTATGCACGAGTCATAAGTAGGATGCGCTGCCCGACGGCCTATCAGACAGCCTTGTTAGCACCATTGGTGTGAAACAAGGTTGGCCTCTCTCACCCACTCTCTTCGGTCTCTACATCGACGAGATCATGGAGTATATGCAGCGAGCAAGAAGCCTAGGAGGAGACCTCGGAGGTACGCCAATACACACCCTATTATATGCTGATGACATTGTCTTGCTTTCATAGTCACAGGAGGGGCTGCAATCACATTTATAGGCACTCGATACCTTCTGCATGGAGAGAGGACTCACAGTGAACCTTGGCACGACCAAGGTCATGATCTTCCACAACTCCAGGACAATATGCCATCGCGCCTCTTTCACCGTAGCTGGAGGCTACGTCTACTTAGGTGTCACCTTCTCGGGCAGCACATGGGTATTCTCCATGGCACAGACAGCGAGAGATAGATTGACGCGAGGCTATGCAGTGCTTGCTGGATTGGAGAGACGCTGCTTTCAGGCACATTTTCAGGAGCCCCGAACTAAGGGGTGGCTCTTTGATACTCTAGTGACACCCGCATTGATGTACGCAGCGGTAGTATGGGCACTAGGAATCACGGAGGCAATGTGGACGCGGATTGAGAGGCTCCACGTCACCATGATCTCACGCTTGCTCCGGAGCAAGCCCTCCGTTCCACATGACATTATACAAGCTGAGCTTGGCACACCACCGATGCTAGTGGACTCCCTCTTTCAGCTGGTGACCTTTATTCTGAGAGTCAGAGAGCTCCCCCACCGGTCGACTCACCAGGCTTGCATTTGAGAGCTCTAGACATTTGGCAGAGACAGGGCATGAGAGAGTATGGTATGCACAGACCTACCGATGGTTGGCAGACTATGGCATGAGCATTACCGATCTCCCCCCTTTTCAGTATGACCTCTCTTCCCCCTACATTACCCTCTCTCATTCGGAGAGGAACACGATCATCCGTCAAGACCTACTATAGATACACGTCAGGGAGACATGGATAGCACCACGGGAGCCTCTTCCCTACAGAGATCACTTCCTGATAGTGACAGCGGATGGTTTCATTCAGATACATGGATACATACATGGCACCGGTAGAGAGTGGCCATTGGGAAGCTTAGAGTATCATCACACCAGCTCAAGATTGAGGTTGGGCGAGCGACACATACCCCCAAGAACGAGAGATTATGCAAGATATAACAAGAGGAGGTGGAGGACGAGGAGCACTACACATGTAGATGCCACGCATCTGAGGATATCAAAGACCACTACCTGCAACTCTTCAGGGGGGCCAGAGAGATCAGGGCTTTATTGGAGACGGAGGACTAGCGCCCTCTAGGTCGTTTCCTAGTAGAGCTCCAGTTGTCGCCGTGTGCCTCACTTCTCTAGCAGATGGAGATACATCCAACCCCCCATACTCATATTACAGATTTTTTGAGACCAGCAGAAGCTCGAGGACCAAGCTCGACACGGGGTGTCACATTACAAAGAGCAGAGGAGCTTAGACGACAGCGCCGACGATCGAGACCCCCACTCCGGAGAGCCCGTCCCCACTAGAGAGAGATTCAGGCGATTCACCCATGCCATGACATGGAGATACGGAGACGTCAACAACACATCCCTGCCGATCTCGACGTGCAAAGAATTTTGAGGATCCCCACGATGCCTTACCCACCAATGCATTATATCCTACAACCACTCCAAGCATTTAGAGGGTTATGACACCATTGAGCCTCCGCTCCCTATGCATATCATATTTGTATCTCACCTATTGAGCATATAGAGTGCATACCCATAGCACCCCACACCCTCGACACCAGCTATTATCCACTCCTTTTATACTCTGTTTTGTACTCACACGTTATTTTCCTTTTGGGATCACAGTGGATTGGATCATACTGATGTATATGTTTCGTCTCATAGGCTGATTTTGGCCTCTAATAGACGTTAAAAAGTCTCTCGCTACCCACAGCTCTTAGGGGGGGCAGAGAGATCAGGGCTTTATTGGGGACAGAGGACCAACGCCCTCTAGGTCGTTTCCTAGTAGAGCTCCAGCACCGTCGTACATCACTCCTCAAGCAGCAGATGGAGATACACCTGCCCCCCCCCCCCCAAGACTTATATTACAGATTTTTTCAGACTCATAGCCACTCGAGGACCCAGCTCGATGCGGGGTGTCACATTACACAGAGCAGAGGAGCTTAGACGACAACATCGACGACCGAGACCCCCACTCCGGAGAGCCCGTCCACACCAGAGAGAGATTCAGGCGATTCACGCACGCCATGACATGGAGATACGGAGACGTCAGCAGCGCACCCCCGTCGATCTGGACGTTCAAAGCATTTTGAGGATCGCCATGATGCCTTACCCACCGATGCATTATATCCTACACCCACTCCGGGCATTTAGAGGGTTGTGATACCATCGAGCCTCCCCTCCCTATGCATATCATATTTGTATCACACCCATTGAGCATATAGAGTGTATACCCATAGCACCCCACACCCTTGAGCCAGTTATTGTCCACTCCTTTTATACCCGTTTTTTGTACTCTCACTTTATTTTCCTTTTGGGATCACAGTGGATTGGATTGGATCATACTGATGTATATGTTTTGTCTCATAGACCGATTTTGGCCTCTAATAGACGTTAAAAAGTCTCTCTCTCTCTCTCTCTCTCTCTCTCTCTCTCTCTCTCTCTCTCTCTCTCTCTCTCTCTCTCTCTCTCTCTCTCTCTCTCTCTCTCTCTCTCTCTCTCTCTCTCTCTCTCTCTCTCTCTCTCTCTCTCTCTCTCTCTCTCTCTCTCTCTCTCTCTCTATATATATATATATATATATATATATATATATATATATATATATGTATGTATAATATATATATATATATATATATATATATGTATGTATAATATATATATATATATATATATATATATATATATATATATATATATATATATATATATATATATATATATATTTATATTTATATATATATACATATATATATACATATATATACACACACACACACACATATATATATATATATATATATATATATATATATATATATATATATACATATATGTGTGTGTATGTATGTATGTATGTATGTATGTACACACACAAACACACACACACACATACATATATATATATATATATATATATATATATATATATATATATATATATATATATATATATATATATATATATATATATATATATATATATATATATATATATATATATGTATGTGTGTGTGTGTGTGTATACATGTGTGTGTATATATGTGTGTGTGTGTATGTGTGTGTGTATGCATGTAGATAGACAATAGATAGATAGATACATGCATACTTACAATATGTACATACATAACATACATACATACATACATAACATACATACATACATACATACATACATACATACATACATACATGCATACATTCATGCATACATAAATACACATGTACACAGATGATAGTATCATAACGCATACATAAATACACACGTACATAAATCATAGTATCATAATGCATTACATAAATCATAGTATCATAATGCATTCTAGAATCAAGAATCAATATTAGAAAATCCATAAATGTATTTTCGAAAAGGGAGGCTGTTAGATGCTGAAAATGAGTTGGGTGCCTCTTTTTAGCTACATGAAGAGTGGATAAGGAGATGAAGGCTGAGAAAATGCACAAGCTTGCTCTTTACCTCAATGATATCACTCAATTATTTGGTAAGAGGGATAATTTCTTGTGAACAGGACTGCTAAGTACCCAATGATAAAACAAGTGAGAAGTAAGCCGTCCCATACATTCATAATGGAGGTGAAAATTTTTCAGCTACTTGACCATACATATCATACGGGATCGGACTGGACTGGACACATCATACGCGTCCACTCGTACGTCAGAAGAGCGCAACCAATCTTTGGGCAACTCAACCAAGTCCCCAGTATCATTTGCATGCAAGGCCTTTATCTATTCCTGCACAGCTAATTCCCACTTCTTCTTGTGCTCACATAGCTTTGCCTCTTTATAAGTGAGAGGCTCAACCTCATCTGATAACAAATGTAAAGTACAAAGGGGTCATATCTATTCACAGAACCTCCTAGGACGTGTAGATGATCTTATCCAATGATCCACATTCTCTGACAATGGATCTACATCAGGAGGTATATCAACTTCCTCATTGTTACTAGGTTGTTGTACATCATTTCCAACCTTGTTTTCAGCATGAATAGGCAGCTGCATATGCCCTTCAGGAGCCTCATTTTGCTATCCAACTCAATAACCAGTGGCTCATTGACATTTCCAGCCATATGTGGTGCATCCCGAGGGTTCATATCAGATTTACAGATGGCTGTACATGCTGAAATTTTTATGGTCATCTTTAGAGGCAAAAATATTTTTGAGCAGCTTGCCTCATTAAATAGAACATCCCGGCTGCATATTACCTTCTCAACTCGGTCTTTATATGCACAAAAGCATCACAACCAAAGATGCATAGGTGGTCATATGAAGCTGGTTCGTCAGACCAAACCTCTTCTATAATGCTACCTTTTAAGAACGTGTGAGGGGATGGATTGCAAACATGAACTATAGTTTTGAGAGCCTCTCCCCAAAATCCATGAGGGAGATTCGTTGTGGACAGCATGCATCTCACCTTCGAACCTCACATAAAGTCGTGCTATACCTTTTAGCCAGTAAAATGAGGCTCCTAATGGACATATGTAGCCACCTATTCATGCTGAAAACAGGGCTGGAAATGATGTACAATAGCCCATTAACAATGAGGAAGTTGATGTACTCCTGATGCAGATCCATTGCCAAAGAATGTGGGTCATTGGGTAAGAAGATCCACACGTCCTAGGAGGCCTGTGAACAGATATGACCCCTCTATACATTACATTATGTTCTCAGATGAGGGTGAGCCTCTCACTTATAAAGAGGCAAAGCTATGTGAGCACAAGAAGAAGTGGGAATTAACCATGCAGGAAGAGATAAAGGCCTTGCATGCGAATGATACTTGGGATTTGGTTGAGTTGCCCAAAGGTAGGACAGCCATTCCCAACAAGTGGGTATACAAAATCAAAACTGTTGATGGCAAACCCAAGTATAAATCAAGGCTGATTGCTAAGGGATATGCCCAAAAAGAGGGCATTGATTTCCAAGAGGTGTTCTCTCCGGTGGTTAAAATGACCACATTACGCGTGTTATTTGCTCTTGTAGCTGCCTTGGATTTGGAGTTATTCCAAATGGATGTTAAAGCAGCCTTATGCAAGCTGAAAAGGAGTTTATATGGGTTGAAACAAGCCCTCAAACAATGGTATAAGAAGTTTGATGCATTTATGCTTCAAAAGAAGCCATGCAGACCACTGTTTGTACACTAAAAAGGATGAAGATGGCAGCTCAATCATTCTTGTGCTGATATGCTGCTGGCTGGGAAGAAAAAAACGCACTCTAAATGCTCTAAAACAGTAGCTGGAGTCTGCATTCTTAATGAAAGACCTTGGGGAAGCTAAGCATATTCTTGGTATGCGAATAAAAAGGGATAGACAGCAGTATACTTTGCATTTATCCCAAGAAAAGTACATTGAAAAAGTGCTGGACAGATTTAATGTGGCTGATGCTAGGCCTCTTGGAGTCCCATTGCAGCCACATGTTACGCTTTCCAAGGATGCCTGTCTCAAAGATGATGATGCAGCCAACTACATGAAGAGTGTTCCATATGCATCAGCTTGTGGTTCACTTATGCATGCTATGGTTGCCACTCGGCCAGACATTGCTCATGCAGTGGGGGAAGTTAGTCCATTCATGGCTAATCTTGGCAAAGCTCATTGGAAGGCAGTCAAATCTATCTTGAGATATTTGAAAGGGACCAAAGGTAAATGCCTATGTTATGGAATGGGTCCATTGGAGATAAAAGGATTTTGTGATTCAGACATGGCAGATGATGTGGACACTCACAAGTCCACAAGTGGCTATTTATACACCCTTGCGGGTGGAGCAATTTCATGGTGCTCTAGACTTCACAAGATAGTTGCACTATCTACTACACAGGCTGAATATATTTCAGCCACAGAGGCTTTCAAAGAAGCCATTTGGTTAGCCCGCTTGTGCAGTGAGCTTGGGATGCCTTTGTGATTTGTCATAGTGATTGTTATTTGGATTTTGGATTTTGGATGCTTTCTTTTTCTATTAAGATGTTACATTGTTAGATATTATGTTATGACGTTTATAGTTATGGATCGTGATGTTAAATGTTATGATGTTATGATTTTAAATGAAGCTTGATCTATTGCCTTATAGGTAACTTCTTAGTCCATCTATGATAGTATGATGATTGATCTTAATATTAACATCAACAAATGGCGAATCGTGCGACGTGTACTAACTAGCCTAGATTAATAAATTATATTATACATATCATGTACTATATTTTATGGTATATTAGTCATACCCAACCTTATATATGTTAGAGATCCAAAACGTCGAAAAAATGTCCATTTTTGAGAAATAAATCACTTCATCATTGCAACTCCTAGCTTCAAACATTACCCTTCTCCTAACCCATTGTCGTGCTCATTGAGAAATGTTAAATGTTATGATGTTATGATGTTAAATGAAGCTTGATCTATTGCCTTATAGTTAACTTCTTAGTCCATCTATGATATTATGATGATTGATACGTCTATTGACATCAACAAATGGTGAATCGTGCCATGTGTAATGACTAGCCTAGATTAATAAATTATATTACACATCATATACTATATTTTATGGTATATTAGTCATATCCAACCTTATATATGTTAGAGACCCAAAACGTCATAAAAATATGTCCATTTTATAAAAATAAATCATTCCATTGCAACTCCTAACTTCAAACATTACCCTGCTGCTAACACATTGTCCTGCACATTGCAAAAATGTTGCTTTCCACTATGGTTTGTATGTTTGAAGCAATGTTAACTAGAAACTTTCCGAAACACGCCTTTGGTATAGATATTCAATCTTATGATCATTAGAGCTTACTTTCTATATGAAGGTTTTTATCTGAATAATGTTCGATAGCACTTCACATTGGCAACTTTCTTGGCAAGAAATGGATGCAGATTTACAAAACGTCCTAAAGAAAATATGAAGCACACATTTTGGTCATGCATGTCAATAAGAAAGCACACAAGACACAGGCACGGGCATGGGCACACATATACACATACACACACACACACATATATACATACACACACACATATATATGTATGTATGTATGTATGTATGTATGTATTATGTATGTATGTGTGTATGTATGTATGTATGTATGTATGTATGTATGTATGTATGTATGTATGTATGTATGTATGTATGTATGTATGTATATATATATATATATATATATATATATATATATATATATATATATATATAACAAATGCAAGTGAGAGAGAGAGGCACACACATGTATATATACATACAAACGTATGTACTATTAACACTAACAATAGAAAAGGAAAAAAGGACAATCACATGAGCCAAGGGGCTCAATTAAGATCAAATATAAATGCAAATAACATTTGACACTTATTTTAGAGATAGTAAATTTCAGCCATCAATATAGAGTTTGACAAAGAATAGTAATATCCTTATCAATGTTTTTCATACCCTTCAAGAGATGCGCAACACAAACTCTAATGAAATGAAGACTCCTACAAATATTACACTATAATCCAACAAGGTTATTATGAAAATTAACATAGTCATTTAGGCAGATGCATGAGCTGAAATTGAAGAGCAAAGATACCTCTCCTTGAAGCACAACAATTATTTTCAACCACTTTGATGCAAGCATGTGTATCTGGTGCTGAGTAGGCCACAATCATGCCTACATCACATTCAAAATGGCAATTACTCTTAAAAAGTTCATAAGGAAAACATTTGTAATTACTCAACGAGCCGTGGAATTTGAATGCCTCGCACACAAGAGCTACACAAACTAAGTAAAGAAAGCTCAAATATATCAAAGTGCAATTCCAAACATACACCATAAATAGAAATAATCGGCATGGAAATTGTAATAATAAGTGCACAAACGGCCAAGCAATTAAAACCAAAACATTATCATTCACGACATGCAATATGAAAGTTACATTATGGGATAGCCACAGCACCAATAAATAAAATCAGGAACAATTCTCGACAGCTAGATAGACACGTGCATCCAATTTGCAAAGCATTACGAGCAAATGTCTTCAAAATACATTGTTAAATGCAGTAGTCAGAAAACTCTCGGAGCATACCTGCGATAAGATAGAGCCCAGAGATGCCGAAGATGAGAAAAGCTGGCACAAAAGCGACCAAGAAAAAGTATTGTGCGGCTTCATATTCGGTGAAATAAAATGAATGCATAGAGCCATCCATGATATTGGAAATCGGGGTCGAGTTTCTGGAGCAGAAAGGGGTTCCACCTCCCGGAGGGAAGACTATATGAAGAGAGACGACTGCACCCAGGATAACGAGGATGAACAGGGTGGCAGCGAACAGTAAGGGGAGAGGACGCAGCAGGTGTTTCCAAATTCTATCATCTTCCCTTAACTCATTATATTCCTCCCTCGTCATGATCGCCTGCCGCAGCATCCTTCCCAAAGCATCCCCTGCTTTGTCCATCGTCCTGCAATCCTGAACGTGCTGAATGCTTGCTCTGATTCACCTCCTTTACTGTCATCAAACACGAAATTCACCCTTAGTTTCAGGCGTTTTGGCCTGTGTCGCTCGGGCATGGAACTTGTGTCGGAAGCATGCATCTTCAATGAACATGTTCATAACATACCGTCGCTCTAATATACCATATATAAACACGATTGATATGAAGTAGCATACATATGGCGACACTCGTGCTAGAGGAGGAATTCACCCTTTGAGGAGTGTACAACTTGAATTGGAATGTGCATAGCACTAGCAAGCACTCACCTATTTCCATTAGAAAGGGGCATATAATTTTCAAGGGCATGTTGAATACTCGATGGTCTTCATTTGATGATTCATCAATTTCCACTTTCAAAGGCACATGATTTGGATAGACAAAATATGAGTCATGGCAACCCCAATTTTATGGCTCAAATGTTGTTAGAATGAGGAATAAATAGTAAACCTATGGTTGTTGGGTGTTAACATGCATGTACGTGGTCAAAAATCTAGTCATGGGTTCCTTGCATTTGTAGTTCTATTGTTTTGTCTGCAAGAGGAATGGTAGTTGAGAGGAAATATGGACAGGAATGGAGAAGCTTATTTTCTATATTTATCAAGTTTCTCGATAATAATGTAGGTAGGTATGAATGTAGGATGGAAAGATAAGGAGTGAAACTTTAAACCCTGCATGAGAATATAACTTTGGAGGTCATCCAAGATTCTCACAAAGAAGTGGATTTCAAATCTAAAATCAACATGAGATGGAATGTAAACTAGCTTAAATTGCTATGGAACCTAAGATTTCAATATGTTTGGCATTTATTAATAGAAAACAAGAAGGCAATGTTATTATGTTAGGACCGTTTAGAATGTTTCTACTAATTAATGAACTTGTTGTGCTAAAAAGCATTTTCTTCCTTTTAGAGGGAAATTTGTGTTGAGAGTGTAGAACTTGAATGGAAATGGCATGTGTAGGACCTCAACTATATTTGGGAGTGATGTGTGTGAACACTCTAAGGACTTTTGGGGAACTTTCATTCCTTTTCAACAAGTTTTTCCCCCTTGATTGTATACAGTTCGATAATACCAAAGGGCTACTTATCTTTATATACTCCACACTTAGTAATACACTTTGTATTGTGCTTCTAATCCTCTTCTTCATCATGTTATTTATGTTCATTGTTGGTCCCGAACTTCAACAATTGGTATCAAAGTATGTCCTTGATTCCTAAGCCTCTATATATAGCTCTCTCCAAGGGACTTCCTTTTATGGCAATTGGATATTGTTAGCCATTGGATGTCGAACTTTGTAAACATTAATCCACTAAAACATCTCGCCTAAGAGGCAGACCATCAATGTAACCTTTCATAAGTAATATACATCATTCTATCTCAGGGTATGTAGACAAGTCAAGAAGGAGATAGGTACCGAACATGTCGGACTATCAGGTCTGTTGCATAAAGAAGAGCGCTTTGGCCAAATTGATTCAATGTTGTCATAGTATTTGATTATTGTCATTGTGTAGTAGTTAATTGTTTATTTATATCTGAGCATTGTCAAATATGTGATTCAGTGGATCTTTAGTTTGTTTGGTGTCTGTGAATCTGTGAAGTTTAGCACAAAATATAAGTTTGTTGTTGTAATTGATAAATTGTTAATTAGTTCAGTGTGAGTAGTTGGAGAAATACAAGGATTCAATATTTAATAAATTTTGCCACCCAAGAACCTCGTCAACCTGTCCTTCTCCTTCATCGGACTAAACGAGAGAGGTTAACACTAGTGATCCTACTGGTGAGTGGTTTTTATCATCTACATGTCGGTAACGGATGATGAGGAAATGACATTCCTTTCAGCTAATCAAGGTCTACTCTCCTTAGGAACAATGGACTTACAACATGTACTGGACCACTGGTCCCAGCATCCTGTATTGTTCAACCTACCATGGGTGAGATCAAAAGTTCCCCAAACGATCTATTGGATGTGGCAGACTTACCGAAGGATCTTCATCATGGGATGGACAGTACCTTTGGATAACAAACCTATGTCTCGAAGGATCAATTAATGACCTGTAACCTGGGTGATGACTTAAATCCTTGGCCGATAAAGATTAGAGCAAGACTAGATGAATCTTTTAAATGAGATCTCCTCGCATTGTTAACTGAGTTTGTTGATGTATTTGCATGGGATTATAAGGACATGAAAGGTCTAGATCCTAGAATATACCAACATCGAGTGGTCCTAAAATCGGACGCTTATCCCCCAAAGCAACAAAGCTATAGAATCCCCATTATGCTAAACAAGTAAAATATGAATTGGATTTCTTAATACGAGTTGGGTTTATAATTCGGGTCAAACACACAGAATGGATCTCCCCGATCGTCATCATATCTAAGAAGAATAAGAAGCTCTGAATTTGCGTCGGCTACCAGAAAATGAATGCCGACACCATTCTTGACCTCTTCCCTTTGTTTGCCCTTTGTAGACAATATGCTTGACGAAGTCGCAGGACGTGAGATGTATTCCTTTTTAGACGCATATGGTGGCTATAACCAAGTTCGTATGGCTAAGGAGGACATACCTGAAAAAACCTTTATTACAAACTGGGGAGCCTACATGTGCATAGGTAAGTAGTTTGGACTCCGGAATTCCCCCAATACTTTCCAACATTGTATGCAAGAGATCTTTTCTCCTTATCTCACGAGTTTCATGAGAGTCTATCTTGATGATTTCTCCATTGCTGATGCTACAAGTGCATATGTGCAGCACCTTTGCCTGTGCTTTCTAAAGTGTAGAGGTTATAGATTGTGCCTTAACCCAAACAAATCTATTTTTCTTGTAACTTTGTGGCAAGTTATTGGGCCACATTATTTCTCGTCGATGGATTTAGGTTGACCCAGTACAGGTCATTCTGCAAGCCTCGTCACCAAAGTCGCCCAAGGAAGTTTTGAGATTTCTCGACCAAATCCATTGGCATGGCCACCATCTATGTTGGTTAGCTCATTTAACGATTCCCCTCACCCAATTAATGATTGTCACCCCCCATGACTTCTAGTGGACTGCAGAGTGTCAAGAAAGTTTTATATGACTTAAGCGACTCCTTATGTAGGCTCCTATCTTGTAGGCTCCTATCTTGTAGGCTCCTATCTTGCAGGCTCCGAATTGGGAGTTGCCCTTTCACATATTTGTGGATGCCTCACATATTGGCATTGGGAGTGTATTGATGCAACTTCAGGATAAATGGTACCATCCAGTCTACTATGCTAGTCATCATTTAACCCCTACCAAATGTAATTATTCCATCTCTAAACGTGAATGTTTGAGTCTTATCTATTCTGTCAAGAAATTTCGGCATTACCTTCTAGGCCGTAAATTTACATTTCATGTGGACCACTCCACCTTAACCTACTTGGTCCGACAACAAAATTTGGATGGAAGACTCCCTCGATGGGTTCTCCTCCTTCAAGAGTTTGATTATGACGTGATTCATCACCCTGATTCATCCCATGCAATTGTTGAATTCCTTTTCCTGTCGTTTATAGTGTTGAACCTAGCTCCTTGTTGGTTCCTTGGAATCTAGCAAACTCGTACTATGATACTCTCATGACTTTTTTAACTTCTGGTTGCCCATCTGACTCCTTGTTTGCATCTACTTGATAGAAGATGGCCTTGTATAGATGGCATTTTCATGTTATTGTGGGACAATTGTACCATGTTGATCCATTAAGAGCTTGGCTCCAGTGTGTCCATATGCATGAGGTGCCATGAATCTTGGCATTTGCCCATTCCGTGCCTACTCGTGGTCACTTTTGGTTGAGTTGATGCATAAGAAGATTCTACAGAGTGGATTATGGTGGCCGACAATGCAACACGACGTGCATGATTATGTCTAGTAGTATGATTCCTACCAACAACCAACCATTTTCACGTCATTACTTTCCTTTGTAGCCCTTCCTCCTTCTAGAACCTTTCCAAAAGTGGGGATTGGACTTCATTGGTCCAATTACCCCTCCAGCTACCCTCATTGCAAATAGATACATCTTGACTTGCACTGATTATGCCACTCGCTAGGTAGAGGGCTGGGTGGTTTGATCAGCCACTGCTACAGTAGTCACCAAGTGTTTAATAAGTGATCTCTTTTCGTAGTTTGGTCTCCCTCTGGAAATTGTGTCAGACAAAGGCACCCATTTTGCCAATGAATCAATTCAAGCTCTGAGTCACTCCTTCAACATTATTCATAAGTTCAATACTCCATATTACCCCCATGCAAATGGTCTTGTTGAAAGTACCAACAAAACATTGCTTACACTACCCAAGAAGTTAATTGTTGATTGTCCTGATCATTGGGACCAGCTTCTACTTGCAATACTCTAGGCATACAAACTATGTATAAAGTTATTGTGGGTTATACTCCCTTTAAATTGGCATATGGTATTGATGCAATTTCCCCTAAGGAGGTGGTTGTCCCTAGCTTGCATGTAGCCATTTAACATAAATTTTTACCAACTGGTTTTTTGTGTGCTCAAATTGATGATTAGCATGCTCTCGATGAGTAGAGGTTTGAAAGCTTTCTACTTATGCAAGAAGTGAAGTTGAGACAAGCACGGACTCATGATTGCTTTTAAGTCAACTCTTTCTATTTTACAACTCCAAATTTGATCGTCCTATAGGAAAGTTTAAAGTCCGGTGGTTTGGTCCTTACCGGATTTTGGCATGGGTGGGTCTGACAACGTTTTGGTTGCTAACACTTGCCAAAGTACCAGTTAAAAATTCGATCAACGAGTCAAAGATTTGCCCTTTTTTATTGCCATCCACATGTTAAATCATTTGTTTTTCCATGTCTACATGATTTGCATGATAGTTATGGCATAATCTCGCTCGACTTGCATTCATCATTTAATTTGTCCCGCTTCTCAATCATGTCGTTGTGCTTCATTCTTGTTTACAAATCCCTCTGCCTCGCCATCCACGGTTACTGTTTTTTGTGTGTGCTTGTGCTACATTGTATCTGCTACCGTTTCTTGATGTGTGCGCTATCGGAAGGATTTCATCACTCTGACTGACATTCAGGAAAATTAAAAATCTTCTTCAAAAGTTTTGTTCTCTAATCTCTTAAAAACATGCTTTATGTGATTTGCTGATTTGATTGATCTCTCCCTTGAGTACTTGCAAGTTGAAGAAGACGGAGATGTGCATTGAGCAAGAAACTCTAATTGAATTTTGGTTTTGTTGTTTGCACCTACCACTAAATGTCCATTTGCATCTTTATTGGACTCCTTTAGTTCTATGTGTTGTGAAACAAGTGAATGCACGATACCCCATGTATATGTGTGATACCCAATGCATTTACCCTAAGTGTCTGAAGTATATGTGTGCATGCAACCTTAACTATGCATGTGGATTAGTGTGTATGTGTTTAGGTACAAGTAACCCGAAATGTGTTGTGAAACCCTACATGTGCCTAAGTGTTTGTAAGAAGGGTATCCTATGTGATTGTGTGGGTACAAGACCCTATAAATAAATGTATTTCACCTTGTGAATATATGCTTATGTATGTGTGTGCATGGGTATGATTGAGCATGTGCCCATGTGTATGCATGTGCATTAATGTTGGATGCATAGGTAAGAGTGTATTGTGATGTATGTGTGGCTATGTGTCTATATATTCATATCTATTTGTGAATGAGTGTTTGTTTTTTTGTGGCTAAGAATGTGTGTGTTTTTTAATTTATACATGTATATCAATATGCGTGAAATTATGTGTTTATGTTAATTTAATATAATTTAATTTAGGTTGATGAATATACTTAATAAAAATATATATATTTGATTTAATATATGGATAATTAATATAAATTTAACCACTAAATTAAGTAAGCATACATATAGTAAGTTTGCGTACGTGTGTGAGGTGTGACTTGATGTGTGTGTGATTGCCAAGTTAGTGTGTGGGTGCATTGTGTTAAGTATGTGAGGTGTGTGTAATACATATAGTAAAATGTGCACGTATGAGTCGATATACGAATAGTAAGTGTGTGACTGCATGTGAGTTTAGTATAGAAAGTGTATGGGCGTGTGTGTTATAAATTATGGAATATGTTGAACAAAGCATTGTTGTAGTGTTAATTTATTAATGTATTAATGTGTTTCGGTGTTTTTTTGATATAGCAGTTGAAGGTTTGTGAGGGCATGAAAGGCGTGAAAGGGTGAACATCAATAATCCGACTTTAGGGCAAACATCAATAAATCCGATTTATAATTTAGTTCGTAAATAAACCTGCGTAGAAGGTTCTATTGTTAGAAATAGTTAGAAAAGTAGTGGCTAGAATAAGGGTCATTGTAGACTGCAATTTTTTATATTAAAAGCAAAGGCTTTCTACAAAAATCACCAACTTTTACTTTCACGCATGCTTTTTGAAGTCGCTCTCATGTAACCACTCTTTTCGACATAATAAAAAATTCCTATAAATACATGCACTCTGTGGACTGTCGAAACAGAGTGCATGGGTGAGATTGCACCCAATACTGCATTCTGTCTCGTCTCCTCGCATGTCTATTTTTTTTGTGTTTTTTGCATCTGCAACCTCTATGTGCATGTGGGCAAGATCCTGATAATAGTGTTGTCAGTCTTTTGCCTATGATGTAGAGAAAGAATTCTAGTCCATACCAAGTCACTCTGTCTACAACAACCATGTCAACGACCACTTTTTGTTAAACCAAATCTTCCCATGAAATGTAATTTTAATGCCCCATCTTAACCTAGTTTTCCTCGTCCACCGCAATCCAATTACTTAGCTGCACCTATTGCTTCATCTCTCCAACCTACCAAACCACCTAACCTAAAAAAATTAGTGATGGATACCCAACAGAAGCGACCACGAATCACCTGCTGGAATTGTGGTAAACTTGGACATACAAAAACGAAGTGCCGATTGCGACCTCTTAACATGAAACCAGCTGCATCTCAGTTACATAACATGGAGGCCCATAATGAAGAAATTCCTCCTCCTTGGACAGAGGAATCATTGGAGAAGGACTTAAGTACCTTGGGTAACGATATCTCTCTTCATTCTATACTTTGCATGCAGGGTACTATAAACAACAAACTCATTAAAATTTTACATGATGATGGTAGTTCACATGACTTCATTTCACATTTATTAGTACAAGAACTTAAATTAAAAATGTTTCCTTCCTTGTATAAAGTAAAAGCTGCATTTCAAGGTAATCGTTATAATGTAACACGAGAAGTGCAAGATGTTACGATTAGCATAGGAACATTTGTTGATTCATGAACATTTTTAATTGCACCTTTGCAATCTTACGATGTTATACTAGGTATGCCTTTTTGTCGTCATTATAACCCACACATTGACTACCATACACATACCTTCAACTTTGAATTTAAAGCTCAAATCATTACTTTGTCTTCACGGCATGATTTCCCACAATTTCTATTGATTAGTCATACTGAAGTAAAACATGCATTTAGGAAAGGATTCAATTCATGCATTGTTTTTATCAATGTCATCAATGATTATGCTCATACACTTCTTGATGCACATAAACCTTTCATGACTAATTATAAGGGTTGTTTTATGTTTGAATATCCCTCTGAACTACCACCATCCCGAGGATCCTTTGACCATAGCATAGACTTAGTCCCTCGTAGTTCTCCTCCTCATAAAGAACCTTATAGACATGGTCCACTACACCAAAAGGAAATAGAAAACCAAGTAAAAGACCTACTACAGAAAGGACTTATAAGGCCTAGTTCTTCCCCATTTGGAGCACCAATTCTCTTAGTAGAGAAGAAGAATAAAACTTATCGAATTTGCATTTATTATAGAGCCCTTAACAAGATCACAATAAAGAAGAGATACCCTATTCCTCGAATAGATGAACTTTTAGATAAATTATGAGGAGCTCGTGTCTTTAGTAAAATTGATCTAAAATTGGGATACTATCAGATTTGTATGATGCAAAGTGATATTTTTAAGACTGCCTTTAGAACTCAAACAGGCCATTATGAATTTATGGTAATGCCCGTTGGACTTACTAATGCCCCTTCTACATTTGCACGAATGATGAACAACATTTTTCTTGATTACCAAGCTTTTGTTCTTGTATTTTTTGATGATATACTTGTTTACAGTAAGAATGATAGTGAGCATGAGAAGCATCTTAAAACAGCTTTTCATTTACTACGAGAGAACACACTTTACGCTAATCCTGAAAAAAGTTCCTTCTTTCAACGTAAGCTAGAATATCTAGGAAATATTATTTCAAGTGAAGGTGTGCATGTGGATCCAAAAAAGATTAAAGTTATAGTAAAATGGCCTACACCACAATCAGTCAATGATGTTCATTCTTTTCTTGGGTTGGCTAGTTTTTATAGGAAGTTTGTTCAAAATTTTTCTTATTTAGCATTGCCTCTTACCTTGTTACTGAAAAAGAAAATAAAATTTGCATGGGGACTTACCCAACAAAAATCCTTTGAAAAACTTAAACATGCACTTTCACATGCACCTGTTTTACAATTACCTTATTTTTCACAACCCTTTCATGTTGTTACTTATGATAGTGGTTCAGGAATAGGTGTTGTTTTAATGCAAAATGATCATCCCATTACATTTGAGAGTAGGAAGCTTAAGCCCTCAGAAAAGAATTATAGTACATATGATAAAAAATTGTTAGCGGTTGTGCATGCTTTGCGAATTTGGAAACACTATCTTATGGGCTCTGAGGTCTTAATCAAAACCGATCAACATGCTATTAAGCATTTATTAAATCAGACCTTAATCTATGATCGCCATCTTAATGGGCATCATTCATTCAAAATTCCAAACCCATGATCCAATATCAGCCTAGTAAAGCTAATGTTGTAGCTAATGCTCTTAGCCGATTTCCTTCAAATTTTGTTGTTTTTGCATAATATTTTTGCCATCCAAATACATTCTTTTAAAGAAATGTTTTCCACTTATGCATCTGATTTGTATTTCTCATGTGCATGGCATAACTTCAACAATGGTGCACGTTGGAGTTAGACGTTTGTGAAAGCACGCGAACAACACAAGGAAGAAGAAGAAGCTTGGAGCACAACACACAATACTGAATGTATTACTAGAGAATGTACAAAGATAAGTAGCCCATTAGGACAATAGGCGTTTATACAAGCGGGGGGAATAAAACCTCCTAAAGAGGGAAAAAGTGCCCCGACGTTCCTAGTGTGTTCACACACATCACTACCTAAATATATCAACAAATCCCCCCTGGAGTGATGCGGTGAACAAGGAGCTGGCACACATGTATAAGGAAGTGCCAAGCTATGTGGAAATCACTCCACAAAAGGAAGTAAGCCCAAAGCTTTGCGGAAAGCTTCAAACTTCTCCCTAGGCAGAGCCTTCGTGAAAAGTTCTGCAATGTTCTCCTGCGTGGGCACATATGCCAAGCTGATCTCCCCAACAGAGAACCTCTCCTTGACATAGTGATAATGCACCTCAATGTGCTTAGTGCGAGCATGGAACACAGGGTTCCTTGCAACTGCCAATGCACTCTGACTGTCAGTGAAGATGGTGGTGGCAGAAGTCTGACCAACACCCAAATCAACTATAAGGCATCTGAGCCACACACACTCAACAGTAGCTGTGAAAGCTTCCCTATACTCAGCCTCACAATTGGAAGTGGCCACAGTAGGCTGCTTCTTTCTCAACCAAGATATACATGAGCTACCAAGCATGAAGCAAAAGCCACTAGTGGACACACGAGTGTCATAGCAACCAGCCCGATCAGAGTCAGAAAAAGCATGCAAATCTGGCGGTAGTGATCCCCCCTTGGGATAAAACAACCCAAGTAGCTGAGTACCACTCAAGTAGCGAAAGATGCGCTTAATTGCCTGCCAATGCTTGACTCCTAGGCAGTGCATAAATCTGCTCATCTGTGAGACAACAAACTGAATATCTAGCCGAGTAATGCATAAGTAAATCAAGCATCTAACAGCCTGCTGATAGAGAACGACATCAAATGCATCTCCAACATCATGAAGACTCAATCGTAAACCTATCTCCATAGGAGTGGCAATAGGCTTACAGTCTTCAAGGCCAAAATGCTGCATTAATGTGTCAATATATTTAGTTTGAAACAAAGCCATTCCACCATCAACTTGCATAAGCTGAATGCCCAAATAGTGATGCAAATGCCCCAAATCAGACATCTCAAATGAGGCATGCAAATCAGCCTTAAAATCAGCAATATGCTTCTCAATAGGACCAGTGAGCAGCATGTCGTCAACATAGACAACAATGATCAGAAGCACATCATTAACACACTTAACATATAAGGTGCTTTCAGTTGGACTGTTCTCAAAACCATGTGCAATCAGATAGGCATGTATCTTCTCATATCAAGCACGAGGTGCTTGCTTTAAACCATATAATGCCTTCTTTAACCTGCACACCTGGTTTTCATGCCCTTTCTGCACAAAGCCACGGGGTTGAAAAACATAAACTTCTTCATGCAAGTCACCATTCAGAAATGCAGATTTAATGTCCAACTGATGTACATTCCAACCATGATGGGATGCAAGTGCACAAATGCTCCGAACAGTAGTCATATGACATGTACGTGCAAATGTCTCATCAAAATCAATGCCTCTTTCCTACGCATAACCCTTTGCAACAAGCCTGGCCTTATACCTGTCAATTGTACCATCAGGTTTACGCTTCAGCTTGTATACCCACTTAGTGCCAATGTCCTTCTTGCCAGGAGGCAAGTCACATAAAGACCAAGTACCATTCTTCATTATTGCATCATATTCAGATTGCATAGCAGCCATCCAATTTTTTGAATTTTGTGCTTCATCAAAAGAAACAGGCTCACTCTCATCACAGAGACTAGATGCAGCCATAACATAGCAGTCGATGCAAAAGAGGCACTATGAGAGCCTGATCGAGTACGATATGATAGAGGTGCATCTAATTTGCTATCACGCAAAGTCTGCACTAGCCATTTTGGCATAGTTCTTGCCTGCTCAATATCAGCTCTCTCATCAATAAGTGCATCATGTAAATCTGCATCAGAAATGGAATGATCTGCATCATCACATGAAACCTACAAAGGCTGAGAAGTTGCCTCATTAGGACGAGCACTAGACTCTCCACCTGTAAAAAGAGGAAGCAAAGTATCATACATGTCTTTGGAGCTAAGAGATGTCTCCTTAGTACATGAAAGCAATGGCTGAATAATATCCTCCACAAAAACAACATCAAGGCTAACCAGAATGCGTTTAGTCTCTGGATGATATGACCGATAGCCTTTACTTTCACAACTGTACCCAACAAAAATACATTTTATTGCTTTATCATCCAATTTTCTGCGATGTTGTTCAGGCACTAATGCATATGCCAAACGACCAAAAACACGCAGATGAGCAACAAATGGCTTGCGATCATGCCAAGCCTCATATGGAGTGATAGACTGCAGTGCTTTAGTGGGACACCTGTTCAGTACATATGCTGCACACATGATAGCCTCAAGCCAGAAACTATGTGGTAAAGCCTGACTCTTGACCATACACCTTGCCATCTCCATGAGTGACTTGTTCTTTTGTTCAGCGACTCCATTCTGTTGAGGTGTATACGGCACTGTACACTGGTGTTTTATCCCACGTTCAACCAGAAATGCATTAAAATCAGAAGACATATATTCCCCCCCTCGATCAGAACGGAGGGTGCCCATTTTACATGCTGACAGATTTTCAGCCAAAACCAAAAACTGTTTGAGGCACATGAACACTTTGGACTTTGCCTTCAATGGATATACCCATGCATGCCTGGAAAAATCATCGATGAAAGTCACGAAGTAAAGATAATTCCCAAAAGAAGGTGTCTACATAGGACCACAGACATCACTATGTACAAGCTGCAATTTCTGAGTAGCCCGAACTGAACCATCTTTTGGAAAGGGCAAACGCTGCATTTTGGCCAAAATACAGCCTTCACAAACATGTTTTCCAGGTGCCTCATGTTTGGGCAAAGAGGACACCATTTCAGATTTCTGCAGGCGTAGCAAACTAGCAAAATTCAGATGACCAAAGCGTGCATGCCAAAGCTTTGCATCTGACATAGCCTGAGAATCATTTACTGCACATGCCAAATCATTTATAGATCTTTCATAGTCTATGAGCTTATACAACCCACAATATAAAATGACAGAAGCAATAATCACATCGCCATTTGAGATATCATGAACTGTACACTTGTCATCAACAAATTTCACAACCAAGCCAATCTTGGCTAATGCAGAAACTGATAACAGATTCTTCTGGATCCCTGGCACAAATAAAGCATCTGACAAGGTGAAAGAACTACCATCAGCAGTAGTCAGAATGATCTTACGAACTCCCGTAACAGGATAAGAGGAGTTGTTGGCGCATGTGACAGTATTCCCTGTAGGGGCAGGCTAGAGTGAAGAGAAGAAACTACGCTGCGAGGTAATATGTTTGGTCGCCCCATTGTCAAAGTACCAAACGTCTAAGTCCACTACAGACATGCACTGCTCATGAGAAGATGGGTCAAAACTGCGAACAGTAGTAAACGCCCATTTTTCTTCCTGCACAAGATTAGGAGACTCTGTTTTTGGTGTAGAGGCTTCTGCAACAACCATTCAAGCCTCCTTTTTCTTTGCCTCTTTTGCAGTCAGTTTTGGATAGTTCTTTATGATATGATCATTCCCTTTACAATACTTGCAAAACAATTTCTGCTTTTCTGATTTCTTCTCATCTTTATCCTGGTTCTTCAAATGTGGAGCATTTGCAGATTTCTGCTTACTAGTAGAAGAGCTCCATTTTCCTTTGCCCTTCTGACTAGCTAGGAAAGCTTGATCTGCAACACGCATAATGGACCTGTTCTTCCTAGACTGATCTTCCTGCAATAGAACAGAGACTAACTCCTCAAATGTCAAGGCATTTGGATTGCCTTTCATCATCAACCGAAGAGTAGAAGCAAAACTCTGATATGAATCAGGAAGGCCATTCAGAACGGTCTGCACAAGTGAGCTATCTGGTATAACCTCATCAGCAGAAATCAACTGTTCCTTCAAGTCTTTGATCTTTGTTAGGAAACTGTCCATAGAATCACCTTCATTCATGTGCTCACTCTCCAACTGTTTTCGGAGATAAGCAACACGAGCCTCATTCCTAGCTTGGTACAATGTGATAAGTGTATCCCAAGCACCCTTAACTGTTCTGCAAGAGCGAATATGAGGAATAATGGCACGTTTGACAAACAAAGCTATCAATGTGTGTGCTTGGGCATCTCTGCCATCCCAACGAATCAGCTCTGCAGTAGGTGCAGTAAAAACTGAAGCACGAACATGAATATGCAGAATATCATCATCTTCGATACCTTCTGCATCAGCTTTAGTACCTGCAGTTGTAACAGTTGCAGGTGTGATAGGACGTATTTCGACACACAGCACAATGTTCCACAGTCCTTTTGCAACCAAAACATGTCGCATCATATAAGCCCATAAGGGGTAGTTGGTGCCATCCAACTTATCCTCAACAGCCAACATACGTAATACATCACTGCTTTCAGCCATGGTCGGTGACTAAATACCTTGATGCAAAAAAGTGACTGTATCTAAAAAAGTTGAACAGAACTGCCCAGACGAATTCTGCTAGACTTGTAGCAGACTTGCAAACGCTTATACTGGCGAATAGAAACTGGTATATACCTTTGGCACAAAAAGATGAAATAGCATACACAACCACTGTGATAGTGTGTTCGGAGGCCGAAACGAGCTCAGATCGTGATTTCGGTACCACATAGCGAAGCTGTTTTGATCTGGGAAACACGCTGGGTATGCTCACCCAAATTCGTGCAATTTTGAGACTGCAAACGGAGGAGTGTCGACGGCACCCTAGATGAAGCGACGACCTGCTCTGATACCAATTATTGGAGTTAGACGTCCACGGAAGCACGCAAACAGCACAAGGAAGAAGAAGAAGCTTGGAGCACAACACACAATACTGAATGTATTACTAGAGAATGTACAAAGATAAGTAGCCCATTAGGGCAATAGGCGTTTATACAAGCCGGGGGAAAAAAACCTCCTAAAGAGGGAAAAAAGTGCCCCGACGATCCTAGTGTGTTCACACACATCACTACCTAAATATATCAACAGTGCATCTGTATCTGATGAACATTATACATTTCATAATGGTTTTCTTTATGTTCAACATAGATTATGCACAACCCAAGCTTTCAAAGATTTTTTCATCAAAGAAATGCATGAACCATCTTAATGGGTCATAGATGCATACAAAGCATCATTTCTGCCTACAAAGATTTCTTCTTTTGGCCACACATGGAAAAAAATACTGCACATTATGTTTCTCAATGCATTGTATGTCAGTGCGTAAAACGTCATCATGGTAGGCCATTTGGATTATTAGTGCCACTTCCCATTCCGAACGAACCATGGAAACAAATTTCTATGGATTTTATCACAGGTCTTCCCATCACTTATCACATAATGATATGATTTGGACAATAGTTGATAGATTTAGTAAATATGCATATTTCATTCCATGTAGAAAAACTTTGTCTACACCTCAAGCTGCAAAATTATTCATTAAATGCATTTTCCCACATCATGGATTTCCTAAAGTAATGTTATATGATCGTGATGTTAGATTTTGTAATCATTTTTGGGTTGCCTTATTTCAACATTTTGGTTCTCAAATAGATTTTAGCTCTGCATTTCATCCCCAAAGTAATGGGCAAAGTGAGGCCACAAATAGTATTATTCTTGATTTATTGTGTTGTTATTCATCAGATAGTCCCACTAACTGGGATGAAAAGTTGCCATTGCTTCAATTTGCTTACAATAATACCACACACACCACTACTGGTCGTGCATCTTTTGAAATTGTTTATTTTAAAAAGCTTCCCACTCCCATGTCACTCACCCAAACCGACATTCCGAAGGCTGATTCTATTGCTCAAGATCACATTTCTATACTTCACGATGTTCACAAGCACATTAGGAAAAGTCAAGAGCGATACACACGTAATATCAATACAAAACGATTAGCTAAGGAATTCAAGGAAAATGATCTTGTGTGGTTGTGTATTATTAAAAGACATCTCAAAAATATTTTGCAGCGTCCTAAAATATTTTACCACTCACTCCACTTCTTGAT
>CM035406.1:38761808-38854308 GCA_020310875.1 Ceratopteris richardii
AAAGAACAAGCTCTACACAGTGCCCAAAGTGAAGCTCAACAACGAAAGCATCTATTTCAACAAGAATTCTATCTTCAAGAAGAATTCGGCTTGTAGCTCACTGAAGCACATAGTAAATTAATTTTGTATGAGGCTTCCACCTCCGATGCCACTCTAGATGGTTCAGTTACATTGTAGCGGGACGAAGTGTAGCACCTACTTAAAACCATTGGTAAAAAGATTCAAGCGACCTTAAAAGAAGCTAGAGATTCATTTAAAGCCGAAGTACTCACTCCCTCTAATGAAGAACCAGATGAGGCAGAATAAAGTTCTTCATTTTTTTAATTGAAATTCTTGGGTTCAAGTCCTCCATGCATGCTAGTGTTAGCTGCCGGATGTTGAACATTGTAAAAATTAATCCGTTGAAATGTCTCGCCAAAGAGGCTGACATAAGTAATATACATCATTTTATCTTCGGGTACGCAGACAAGTCGAGAAGGACACATCTACAAGACATGCCGAAGTGTCAGGTCTACTGCGTAGAGAAGAGCACTTTGGAAAAATTGATTCAATGTTGTCAGAGTATTTGATTCCTATTGCTGTGTAGTAGTTAATTGTTCGATTATATTTGAGTATCTTCAAACATGTGAATTTGTGAAGTTTAGCACATAATATAAGTTTGTTGTTCTAATTGGTAAATTGTTAATCAGTTCGGTGTGAGTAGTTGGAGAAATACAAGGATTCAGCCTTTACTTAATTTTGCCACCCAAGAACCCCGTCAGCCTATCCCATTCCTTCATCAAACTGGATGAGAGAGGTTAACAATCCTAACCATCCAAGTTTCATCCATATAACTACATGTGTGTCAAGTGTCCTAGTTAACTAGAGTTAACTCAAGTGGATGCTTCTAGAAGGCTCTAGAGCTCTTGGGAAAAAACACTCTCCCATGGCTCTCATAGGACTTGAACCTAAGTCTCTTCCTTCCCATCCATAGGACTTAACCACTATGTCAAGCACCTTTTATTTGTCTAGAGAGCATAAGCACCTTTGCTTAAGTCTACTCTGGAGACTTTTGCCCTACATTTGAATGACCAAAAAGATGTCTGATCTCATACAATTTGAACCCTATCGGACCCTCATGTCATAAACTTACTTTATAACATCCTTTCCCCCTTTGAAAACATTTTCTTCCTAAAAAATATAGCTATATAAATACTCTAGGCATCCCCTGAGCCTCATTTACAAATTATACATGATCATCTTTGTGTGTTGTTCACGTGTATCCTTCCCCTTAAGAAGTCTCATAAAAGATCATCTCAAAGGTGGGAAACCATCTGGGTGGTGCTTACTATCTCCCACATACACCTAACTTCCAAATTATCACTCCCATGATGCCAATATCACCCAAATGACCTCACTCCATATGATGTATCCCCTGTGGAGTAACAATATGAAAAACAAGTGCAAGTGCCAAGCTATATAAGCTTGACCATAGATAATAAACCATGAAATCCTCTAAATATAGAACAAATTCTCATAACAAAAGTGATCAATCATCATCCTCATGATGAAGCACCAACTAAGATTTTGGTAGCCCTATATCCTAAAAACCCTAAAGAGAGGAGTCATTACTCTACCCCAAGTCTCACTAACATCAATAACTAGATAAACTTGACTAGTCAAAGACCAACACTAGAAATAGACATAACCACTTTTATCTCAAGTCCTCAGTCAAGACACAATATTCTAACCATTGCCTATCTGATGGAATCTTTTTCACTTTCCCTTTCCCTCAAAAGAGATCCAATGGATTCTTTTGGATCTACTGTCCAAAAAAATAAGAAGACATAAGCTTCCAACAAGTTTCCTTTCTAACCAATGGAGAATCAAACTCCCATATTAAGGAAACCTAAGGAGAATAGAATCAATAAATGTCAAGTAGAGCCATACCTCTAGTATGAAGTATAAACTAAGAGATATACTCCAAATATCTCTTTTGAGTGTAGTAGAAATCATACTCTATGGATGATGAGCCCTTTTCTTCCTGGCCATAGAAGAAGAGTTATCAAAGGGAGATAGTCCCCATTGTTCCATACCAGTGGTTCTCATCTCCAACCCATGGAAGCATAAAATCACTAAACATATCACATACCCAGCTCCCATCACAAATATGAAATTCTTATATATACTATTTGGTGGATTCTTATGAATCCCATATCGTATAACTAGACTAGCTTGGTTCGGAGGCCGAAATGAGCTCAGATGAAGCGAAGGCACCCTAGATGAAGCAACGACCTGTTCTGATACCAATTGTTGGAGATAGACGTCTGCAGAAGCATGAGAACAACACAAGGAAGGAGAAGAACCTTGGAGCTCAACACACAATACTGAATGTATTACTAGAGAATGTACAAAGATAAGTAGCCCATTAGGGCAATAGGCGTATATACAAGCCGGGGGAAAAAAACCTCCTAAAGAGGGAAAAAAGTACCCGGGCAGTCCTAGAGTGTTCAGTATACCCATCAACAGAATGGTATTTATGAAAGAAAAAATAGACAGATTGTAGAGGTAGCTAGATGCATGTTAAATGAAATGAATGTTCCATTTATATATTGGGATGATGTAGCAAATACAGCTTCTTACTTGATGAATAGGATGACCACATCAAGATTTCATGATGCTACTCCAGATGAGGTTTATTACCAAAGGAAGCCTTACTTGTCACATCTAAGGATTTTTGGATGTGTATGCTATGCCCATGTACCTCAAGAGGTGTGGGAAGGAAGAATGGATGCTAGGGCAGAGAATTGCATCTTTATAGGTTACTATACTAAACAAAAGGGGTATAGATGTTAGAATCCCATCAGAAAGGAGCTTAGAGTATCAAGGGATGTGGTATTCGATGAACTTAACCCATATTATGATCCATCTAATGCATTGCAGGTTGAAGATATTGAACAACTTAAGTTAGCACGAGTTTGAGTGGCCCCTCCACTTTGACTCCATCAAGGAGTCCTTCATCGCTCAAAGGAAAAGAGAAGGAAGGTGAACCAAGCTCAGCATGCAACCACAATTGTATGATAAGGGTAATGTGGTAATGTGGTGAAAGATGAAGATGATTTTGAAGAGGTAGTGACTCCTACTATGAAACAAAAGAGGGATTTGAAGAAGTATTCTACCATAGGTAATGGAGGAGGTCAAAGAGGATTAAATACCCTATCCAAATGCTAACATATGATAGCTTCATTGCTAGGCATTATGATTTTATGTCTTAGGATTTGAAGGACAAGGAGCCATGCACATATGAAGAAGCTTGTCAAGACAAGGTATGGATAAATACTATGAGAGAAGAGATGGATGCTCTTCATGAAAATTAGATATGGGAGCTTGTACCTAGGCAAGATGACATGAAAGTGGTCACAAATAGGTGGTCTACAAGATCAAAAGGAACTCTGATGGATCCATAGCCAGGTATAAAGCTAGACTTGTAGCTAAGGGTTTTACCCAAACACATGGGGTATATTATGAAGAGACATTTAGTCTTGTTGCAAAAATGAATATAGTTAGGACACTAATTGCCATTGTAGCTTCTGAAAGGTGAAAATTGTTCTAATTAGACATTAAGAATGCTTTCCTAAATGGTGATCTTGAAGAGACTGTTTACATGCAACAACCCATGGAATATGAGGACCCTACAAACCCTAATTTTGTATGCAAACTCAAGAAAGTTTTGTATGGACTCAAGCAAGCACCAATGGCATGCAATCAAAGGCTTGTTGATTACTTTATTAGATGTGGATATGCAACAAGTGATGATGATCCTTTATTTTATGTAAAAAGGCTTGATCAAAAGTCTATGTACATATGCATATATGCTGATGATTTAATCATAACAAGTGATTATGATGCACATATCAAGCATATCATGCCAAATTGGGAAAGGAATTTAAAATCTCATATCTTGGTTTGCTAAAGTACTTTTTAGGCAATGAGATTGTATATGTCAAGGAGGCTTTGTATCTTATGCAAATGAAATACTTACTTGACTTGCTATACAAGTTTGGTATGAGTGGTTCTAAGCCATTGTGACAACTAATGGATTGCAATGTCAAGTTGAGAAAAGACCAAGGTGATAAGCTCAAGGATGAGCATGTGTATAGAAGTTTGATTGGGTCTTTAAATTACGCTACCATTACTAGACCTGATCTATCTTATAGTATTGGAGTGCTCTGGCAATTCATGCATGCACCCACATTTGATCACTTGAATGTAGGTAGAAGGATTCTAAGATATATAAAAGGTACAATCAATGAAGGCATCTATTATGCATATGATTGTGATTTGAAACTAAAAGGTTATGCAGATGCTCATTGCAAGAGAACAATAATTACGACCACCACCACCACATGCTAGAGAGATGAATCTCCTCCCAACCATATGCCTCTATATACAGCTTTCTTCAGGGGATTGCCTTCTTAGGTAGGTGGATACTAACCATCCATGTGTCAGCCATGTAACTGCATGTATGCCAAGTGTCCTAGTTAACTGTAGTCAACTCAAGTGGGTGCTTCTAGAAGGCTCTAGAGCTCTTTGGCCAAAATGTAGCCCACGGGGGTTGGGCCCAAGACCTTGTCCTTCAAACCCTTGAGACTTAACCACTAAGCTAAGTGGATCACTTGTTTACAACAACACATGACCTTCTAGTAAGTTTAGTCTTGAGATCTTTGGTCATACACATGAGTGACCAAATAGTGTCTGATTTCAAATATGTCTGAGCCGATCGGACGCTTAGACCATAGAATTAATTTATTACATTCTTTCCCCCTTGGAAAATATCTTTGTCCTAAAAAATGGATCTATATAACTACTATAGGAAACCTCCCCGATCTCATGTTCTCAAACCAGAAGAACATGTTCATGTTCTAAAACTAGAAAGAACATGTCTCATCTCTGTGGTCGGATCCCTGCCCAAATGATTCAAAATACCATATGCCTTTGGACTTTGATAAACTGATCAAAGTACAAAGTAGTGAATGAATAATAAGGGTGGATCTAAAAACATCCTTGACCGATTCATAGTTTTTTTTAGGTGTGATTTGGGCGCAAACATGTGAACTGGGTGGATTCAAATTACTAGTACATTTTTGGGCATGAATGATGCATGGACTTAGTAACAAAGGTGGGATTCTTATCCCTATCAAGATTTTGAGACCTCTTGATTCAATTGAATTTGATTTGGAGAGCTTGAAGTTTGGTTGGCTCAAACATCTAACTTGGATGTTTGTGTAATAGTATACTCTCAATTAACATTTAGTTGATTGTTCATCCGATTCGAGGACTACTTTGTCCAAATGGGCTTAAAAATCCTACGTAAAGTATATGTGAAATTTTACCATGGAATTTTAGTCAAGCATACTATAACTTGATCAAGTCAAATCTAAAATGGAAATTTTCCAATTGAGGACACTTTTCTCAAATACTTTTCCTAACTTCTCTATTCTAGAGTATACTACACTCTAGGAAGTCATTTATGCTATACATCTTGAAGCAAACTTAAATGAATAAGTCAACTTAGACTTATCCTTTTTTGAAGATTGAAAAGGTTCTTGTACAGAACATCTATCTAGCATGTTAAATTTAGTTACGTGGTTCCTCCTGACTAACCTTGGACTTTTGAAAAAAGAATCAAGTATTGTATATGAGTCAAATCCAAAAGATTCAAAAAGTGGAAAGAAAGAACTAAAGCTTTATATAACCAATTTAAAATTCAAAGATACATAAACGTTCTATGAGTCAGACTCAAGACTTTAAATTTTTGTTTCAAGAAGGTATTGAAGCATTTTTACTATCTTTAAGAGAAATAAACTAGATTCTCAAAAAGGTTTAGAGTGAATCTAAAACATCATCCAACCACAAGATACTGGTGTGATATCCAACATCAATGTGTTGACCCACGGAGGTTCTATTGATGAGTTTTTACTCAAACAATGCTTCACTTGAGACTAAGTTCATGTCTATATTCAATCTTTATGACTCCTTACTAGGAATAAAATTCTTGTGCATTTGCTTGAGTTATTGATACATCTTTAGGTTATATCAATCTTTGGGATTAAGTAGCACTACCGGTGGTTTGGGACTTCTCAAGAACTACTTGCTATCAAACTATCTTGAAGAAGTCCATTCTCACTACTAGGGAGAATTTTATTCTTCAAGTACTTGAGATTCCTTTTAAGGAATCAAATAACTTGAGCAATTGATTCATCTAGAATCTCTTGCATTATTGTACTAGTTTTTTAAAGAATTCCTTGACTTTTCAACTTGAATTTGTGCATCTGTACTAGAGTGTCAAGAAAGCTAATGCTTCTCTCCAAGTACGTGGTAAATAACCACCTTTAGGGTTAGGCATCCCATCTTTTTCTAGACTTTAGCACTCCAAAGAGTTATTTTCTAGATAATTTTTTTGAATAAACATCTATATCTTGAAGATGTTTTACTTTTCCTTCTAATGAATTTGATGCCAAGTCTCCCGATTGCATTCCTCCTCATTCTTGGGGAGAAACTCCTTTTTGAAGAGATGGGTGAAATCATCCTTAGTTGAGGGTTTTTTATGAGTCTGAGAGAGTCTCATCCACCATACGTAGGCCTTAAGGCCTAATGATAAACTGACCTTTACCACTTGCACAAGTTGGGGGGTGTTCTTGAGTGGGTGGACATTGTTCCACTTTTCCAAGAATGTTAAGAGTACATCCTTATTTCAATCCTTATCTTCACGTGATAAGTAAGGAGGACATAGATCTTTCCTTGAAGAAAGATCCAATGCATGGCTTACACTTAATAATTGCCCTAAAGTGTTTGCAAAAAATGGAGTGGTATGAGCCATCAAACTGAGATGACTCAAACTATCAGTTAACTTATGCAAGATATTTCATACTACATCATAAATCTCTTTTGCTACTCTCGAGAAAATGTAGCTTTAAAAATAATGTAGCTGAATTATATTGTAATAGCACAATGGGCTCTTGATATATGGACATAGTGGTTTTTGCATCAACAAAGTCATAAGCTCAAATCCTAGATGATGCACGCTTGATCATGAGGTACACCATTGTAGCCATGTAAAAGTGATCCATTGCACGAGTTGCTCAGAAAACATTTTGGCTAGTGTTTGAGCTAAAATACAATAGACAAGCATCCAAATAGATAGCTTGAAGACCTCTCAATGTAATGGGGAGGGATCGATTCCGATTGTGGCATGTCCCAAAACTAAACAATCCATTTCTTTTGCATACCCATAGCTTTGTATGATGCAAAGAAAAGTGCATGCAGACTTGAAAAAGGGCTCTTACACATGAAGATTGAAAGAAAGAAAATAGGAACTTTTTTCAAGATCTGAAGAAGATGATGAGCCATCAAAGATTTCCATGGATCCTTTCCTAGAGCTATGATACCAATGCAAGAGAACGACAATTACAACCACCACCACATGCTAGAGAGATGAATCTCCTCCCAACCATATGCCTCTATATATAGCTCTCTTCAGGGGACTTGCCTTCTTGGACAGGTGGATACTAATCATCCATGTGTCTGCCATGTAACTGCATGTAGGCCAAGTGTCCTAGTTAACTATGGAAATTAACTCAAGTGAATTCTTCTAGAAGGCTCTAGAGCTCTTTGGGCGAAATGCTCTCCCCATGTACCCCATGGGGGTTGAACCCAAGAACTCTTCATTTAAACCTTTGAGACTTAACCACTAAGCGAAGTGGATCACTTGTTTACAAGAGCACATGACCTTCTACTAATTCTAGTCTCGAGATATTTGGTCATACAAACGGGTGACCAAATGGTGTTTGATTTCAGATCTGTATAACCCGTTCGGACCCTTAGACGATAGACTCACTTTATTACAGTGATTTTGCTAGCTCCAAGGATGATAGAAGGAGTACCTTAGGATACATAGTGATGCTTGGGAAGATTTTTGTATCATGGATGTCAAAGAAACAACCCACAATTTCATTGTCTTCCATACAAGCAAAATATAGGGCTCTTGCTCAACTCACATGTGAGGTAATGTGGTTTAAAAAGATCTTAAAAGATTTGGATATTTAGGTTGGCATTGTTCCATTGCTTGAAGATAATATCTCAAGTATCTACCTTGCAAAGAATCCAATGTTCCATGCTAGGAGCAAGCATATAGAAGTGCATTATCATTTCATAAGAGGAAAGATTGTGGATAAGCAGGTGGATATTATGCATGCCAACACCAAGGAGCAAATTGGAGACCTTCTTACAAAGTTCTTGGATGCAAAGAGGATGGAAAAGCTCAAAGGCATGATAAGTATGAAGGAACCAACCCCCACACTTGAAAGTAAAGAAGTTTGAGCTTGAAGGGGAGTGTTAAAAGTTATGTGTTTTCTAGGGCAAGCTTAAACATTATTTTTTCACTAAATAACTTCATTTGAAGGCTTTTGAACCTTAGGAAAGTCAAAGAACATTTTTGAAGGCATAACCTTATCCAAAAAGAGGCATTGAACCAACAAAAGACACTTCAATGAAGAGACAAAGCAACAAGGTAGCTGAAGAGACAAGGAGGGCACGTGAAGAGACATGGAGGACATATGAAGATTCATGGAAGGCTGTCATGGCTATTTAAGCACATGCAAGCTTATTCTAAGTGTGTGTGGATGGTAGGAAGTCGGGGTGCTTCTTATACATGTGGTATTCAACCATCATCGATCATAGGAGTTCATATTCTCTTGTATATCTCTCTCCTACCCTTTCCAAAGGTGTTGAATTTCTATAGCAACCTGTTAGGACTTCATTTTATCTCTATAGGAAGCTCCATTTTCTTACATTGTTTTGGAAAATTCTTCTTGTATTGTGAGTTATAGTTGTCTCTTTCTCTGTTGGTCTATCTTGAAACCTAAAAGGAAAACTAGTCTATATTATGTGACTAACTCTATTGGTCTATAGGTGTCTAATTCTAGTGATTTATAGTTCATTGGAAAGCTCTTAGTGTCTAGTTGATGTGAGCCTAAAAGAATTTGTCAATTGGATTCATGAATTCTGAATTATATTAGCTTTAGTGAGTACTATTCTGAGTGTAGCTAGGTCTTGGGCAAGGTCCAAGATTCTTGTTGTGCATTTGGAGGAGAAATCTTCCATCATGGTCAAATAAAAAAAAAACCGACACTGTGGCCCTTTAGCTTCCTTTTTATATTCCCCTTTGTCCCTACAATATCGATTGAATGATCTATGACCTTGCCCAAATCCCTGATAATTTGTTTGATTTTGACCACTATTACCTGAAAAACACGGTTCTTGTGTATTTTGGGGATTGCCCGAATCATTCAATTGAACATTATGTATAGGGGGGGATGAATACCATTGAACATTGGATCGAGGTTTTGGTTGAATATGACTGATTATTACCGCTTGATTTTTAGTGTTGTATCTACGTTGATCCATATTATGATTCACAAGGTTACAGATTGCATAGTAAAATTGATTTAAGGCACAATCGGCCACTACATGTCTCAGATTCCTAGATTTTGTACAATATAAATGGCTATACAGATCAGCTAGTGACAAAGTATTTGAGTTTATCATATGTATGACTTCTAGAGAATGTTGCTAGATAGGATTTGCAAACTTTAAATTCTCTTCTAGTTGCTTTGTAGCATCAATAATTTGATCCAAAGATCTAGTACCATTTAATGCAAAAAGATGTATTTTTCCTTTTAGTAAAGAATTAAGCCCATCCATAAACCATTCACATACCACATTTTCTAGAGGACACTCTGCTTTCAGAATCTACCATAGGGTACTTTGAAACAAGGAAGCATATCCCACAACCGTTTGAGTCGACTGCTACACCATATACTGCAAAGCGATAACTCACTTGTAGTTTTGGTTTTTCGAAATCGTCTTACAAACACTATTTTCAAAGCATCATATGTAGCAAAATGATTTGGGGCAAATTCACCCTACAAAAATACATTTTACTACCTTATCATCCAATTTACTGCGATGTTGTTCAGGCACTAGTGCATATGCCAAACAACGAAAAACACGCAGATGAGGAACAGATGGCTTGCGGTCATGCCAAGCCTCATATGGAGTGATAGATTGCAGCGCTTTAGTGGGACACCTGTTCAGTACATATGCTGCACACATGATAGCCTCAAGCCAGAAACTATGTGGTAAAGCCTGACTCTTGACCATGCACCTCACCATTTCCATGAGTGACCTGTTCTTCCGTTTAGCAACTCCATTCTATTGAGATGTATACAGCACTGTACACTGGTGTTTTATTCCACGTTCAGCCAGAAATGCATTAAAATCAGAAGACATATATTCCCCCCCTCGATCAGAACGGAGGGTGCCCATTTTACATGCTGACAGATTTTTAGCCAAAACCAAAAACTGTTTGAAGCACAAAAACACTTTGGACTTTTCCTTCAATGGATATACCCATGCATGACTGGAAAAATCATCAATGAAAGTCACGAAGTAAAGATAGTTTCCAAAAGAAGGTGTCTGCATAGGACCATAGACATCACTATGTACAAGCTGCAATTTTTGCATAGCCCAAACTGAACCATCTTTTGGAAAGGAGGAACGCTGCATTTTGCCCAAAATACAGCCTTCACATACATGTTTTCCAGGTGCCTCAAGCTTGGGCAAAGAAGACACCATATCAGATTTCTGCAAGCGTAGCAAACTAGCAAAATTTAGATGACCAACGCATGCATGCCAAAGCTTTGCATCTGACATAGCCTGAGAATCATGAACTGCACATGCCGAATCATTCACAGATCATTCATAGTCTAAGAGCTTATACAACCCACGACATAAAATGCCAGAAGCAATAATAACATCGCCATTTGATAGATCATGAATTGTACATCTGTCATCAATAAATTTCACAACCAAGCCAATCTTGGCTAATGCAGAAACTGATAACAGATTCTTCTGGATCCCTGGCACAAATAAAGCATCTGACAAGGTGAAAGAACTACCATCAGCAGTAGTCAAAATGATCTTACGAACTCCCATAACAGGATAAGAGGAGTTGTTGGCGCATGTGATAATATTCCCTGTAGGGGAAGGCTAGAGTGAAGAGAAGAAACTGTGCTACGAGGTAATATGTTTGGTCGCCCCACTGTCAAAGTACCAAACATCTAAGTCCACTACAGACATGCACTACTCATGAGAAGATGGGTCAAAACTGCAAACAGTAGTAAACGCCCATTTTTCTTCCTGCACAAGATTAGGAGACTCTGTTTTTGGTGTAGAGGCTTCTGCAACAACCATTCTAGCCTCCTTTTTCTTTGCCTCTTTTGCAGCCAGTTTTGGCAGTTCTTTATGATATGATCATTCCCTTTACAGTACTTGCAAAACAATTTCTACTTTTCTGATTTCTTCTCATCTTTATCCCGGTTCTTCAAATGTGCAGCATTTGCAGATTTCTGCTTACTAGTAGAAGAGCTCCATTTTCCTTTGCCCTTCTGACTAGCCAGGAAAGCTTGATCTGCAACACGCATAATGGACCTGTTCATCCTGGACTGATCTTCTTGCAACAAAACAGAGAATAACTCCTCAAATGATAAGGCATTCGGATTGCCTTTCATCATCAATCGAAGAGTAGAAGCAAAACTCTGATATGAATCAGGAAGACCATTCAGAACGGTCTGCACAAGTGAGCTATCTGGTATAACCTCATAAGCAGAAATCAACTGTTCCTTCAAATCTTTGATCTTCATTAGGAAATTGTCCATAGAATCACCTTCATTCATGTGCTCACTCTCCAACTGTTTTCGGAGGTAAGCAACATGAGCCTCATTCCTAGCTTGGTACAATGTGGTAAGTGTATCCCAAGCATCCCTAACTGTTCTGCAAGAGCGAATATGAGGAATAATGGCACGTTTGATAGACAAAGCTATCAATGCATGTGCCTGGGCATCTCTACCATCCCAACGAATCTACTCTGCAGTAGGTGCAGCAGAAACAACAACACGAACATGAATCTGCACAATATCATCTTCGACACCATCTTCATCAGCTCCAGCACCTGTATTCCAGTACCTGTTGTTACAGGTGTAACAAGACGTCTTTCAACACCCTGCACAATGTTCCACAATCCTTTTGCAACCAATACATGTTGCATTACATAAGCCCATAATGAGTAGTTGGTACCATCCAACTTATCCTCAACAGCCAACATACGGAATACATCACTACTTTAGCCATGGCTGGTGACTAAAATACCTTGATGCAGAAAATTGACTGTATCTCAAAACGTTGAAAGGAACTACCCAAACGAGTTCTACTAAACCTGTAGCAGACTTTGAGAAGCTTATACTGGCGAATAGAAATAGATATATACCTTTGGCACAAAAAGACGAAATAGCCTGCACAAGCGCTGCGATAGTGCATTCAAAATTTCGTGCGAATCTAAGACTGCAAACGGAGGAGTGTCAACGGCTCCCTAGATGAAGCGACGACCTGCTCTAATACCAATTGTTGGAGTTAGACGTCTGCGGAAGCACGTGAACAGCACAAGGAAGAAGAAGAAGCTTGGAGCACAACACACAATACTGAATGTATTACTAGAGAATGTACAAAGATAAGTAGCCCATTAGGGCAATAGGCGTATATACAAGCCGGGGGAAAAAAACCTGCTAAAGAGGGAAAAAAATGCCTCGACGTTCCTAGTGTGTTCACACACATCACTACGTAAATATATCAACAAACAGAAGTGAACTACCTGACAAGATTTCATAAGGAGAAATCAATTGCTCCTTCAAATCTTTCATATTTGTCCAAGAACTATCCATTTAATCTCCTTCATTCATATGCTCATTCTCCTATTGTTTTCGAAGGTAAGCAACACAAGCCTCATTTATTTCCTGGTATATTGTTGTAAGATTATCCCAAGATTTTTTTTTGTTTATCATGAGCCAATCTGAGGGATAATGGCACTTTTGGCAAACAAAGCTATCAATGCATGTGCCTATGCATCTCTGCCATCCCAAAAAAGTTGCTCTACTATAGGTGCGACAAGAACTGCAACACGACTAAGAAATTTAAGATCATCATCTTCAACACCATCTGTATCACCTTCAATTAGTGTATTTATGGGTGTAATAGGATGCTTTTCAACACCCTACCCAATATTTTACAAACCTTTTGCTACCAATACATGACACATCATGTATGCCCAGAATGGGTAATTAGTATCATCCAGGTTGTCCCCAACATTAACATAAGGAAGACATAATTGCTTTCGTCCATAGTTAGTGACTAAATACCTTGATGCAGAAAACTGGTTGTAGTTTAAAAAGCTGAACAAAAATACCCTATCAAGTTTTGTTAGAGCTATAATAGACTTTGAGGTGCTTGTACTCATAAACCAAAACTTGTATATATGTTTGGCACAAAAGGATGAAATTTCTTGCACAATTGCTAGGATAATTTGTTTGGAGGCAAAATGAGCTCAAATCAAAATTTCAATGCCACATAGCAAAAATGTTTTGAACTCCTAATTGCCCCAAGTATGCCCATCAATTTTCATGAAAATATGAGACTATGATATGAGGGGTGTTGATGATGTCCTACAAAAAGGGACGATCTACTCTGATACAAGTTGTTGTAGTTTAGATCTATAGAAGCACACAAACAACACAAAAAAGAAGAAGCTTGGAGAACAAAACAATACTTAATATGTTACCAAGTGAACGTACGAAGATAAGTGACTTGTTAATGTTAGAGGCATATCTTGAGGAAAAAATCCTCCTAAAGAGGGAAAAAAAGTGCCTCGACGATCCTAAGTTTGTTCACACACATTACTATCAAAATATATCAACATTCTTAGTCATGCCATTTGGCCTGAGAAATTCCCTTGCTACTTTTGTGAACTTGCTAAATACAATTCTAAGATCTTATTTAGGTAAATTTTAAGTTGAGTTTTTGTGACATACTTGTCAATAGTAAAGATATAATTACCCATTTAGATAATTTGGAAAGGTTTTTTAGATCTTGAGAAAAAACAAGTTTATGGCATGTTGATATATTTAGGTAGTGATGTGTGTGAACACACTAGGACCGCCGGGGCACTTTTTTCCCTCTTTAGGAGGTTATTGTTTTGCAAGTACTGTAAAGGGAATGATCATATCATAAAGAACTGTCCAAAACTGGCTGCAAAAGAGGCAAAGAAGAAAGAGGCTGGAATGGTTGTTGTAGAGGCCTCTACACCAAAAACAGAGTCTGCAAATCTTGTGCAGGAAGAAGAATGGGCGTTTACTACTGTTTGCAGTTTTGACCCATCTTCTCATGAGCAGTGCATATCTGTAGTGGACTCAGATGTTTGGTACTTTGACAGTGGTGCGACCAAACATATTACCTCGCAGCGCAGTTTCTTCTCTTCACTCGAGCCTGCCCCTACAGGGAATACTATCAGATGCGCCAACAACTCCTCTTATCCTGTTATGGGAGTTGGTAAGATCATTCTGACTACTGCTGATGGTAGTTCTTTCACCTTGTCAGATGCTTTATTTGTGCCAGGGATCAAGAAGAATCTGTTATCAATTTCTGCATTAGCCAAGATTGGCTTGGTTGTGAAATTTGCTGATGACAGATGTACAGTTCATGATCTATCAAATGGCGATGTCATTATTGCTTCTAGCATTTTATGTCGTGGGCTGTATAAGCTCATAGACTATGAAAGATCTGTGAATGATTCGGCATGTGCAGTTCATGATTCTCAGGCTATGTCAGATGCAAAGCTTTGGCATGCACGCTTTGGTCATCTGAATTTTGCTAGTTTGCTACGCCTGCAGAAATCTGATATGGTGTCTTCTTTGCCCAAGCTTGAGGCACCTGGAAAACATGTATGTGAAGGCTGTATTTTGGGCAAAATGCAGCGTTCCTCCTTTCCAAAAGATGGTTCAGTTCGGGCTACGCAGAAATTGCAGCTTGTACATAGTGATGTCTGTGGTCCTATGCAGACACCTTCTTTTGGAAACTATCTTTACTTCGCGACTTTCATTGATGATTTTTCCAGGCATGCATGGGTATATCCATTGAAGGCAAAGTCCGAAGTGTTTTTGTGCTTCAAACAGTTTTTGGTTTTGGCTGAAAATCTGTCAGCATGTAAAATGGGCACCCTCCGTTCTGATCGAGGGGGGGGAATATATGTCTTCTGATTTTAATGCATTTCTGGCTGAATGTAATATAAAACACCAGTGTAGAGTGCCGTATACACCTCAACAAAATGGAGTTGCTGAACCGAAGAACAGGTCACTCATGGAGATGGCGAGGTGTATGGTCAAGAGTCAGGCTTTACCACATAGTTTCTGGCTTGAGGTTGCAATGTGTGCAGCATATATACTTAACAGGTGTCCCACTAAAGCGCTACAGTCTATCACTCCATATGAGGCTTGGCATGATCGCAAGCCATCTGTTGCTCATCTGCGGGTTTTTGGTTGTTTGGCATATGCACTAGTGCCTGAACAACATCGCAGAAAATTGGATGATAAGGCAGTAAAATGTATTTTTGTTGGGTACAGTTCTGAAAGTAAAGGCTATCATCTGTATCATCCACAGACTAAACACATTTTGGTTAGCCTTGATGTTGTCTTTGTGGAAGATGCTATTCAGCCATTGCTTTCATGTACTAAGGAGACATCTGTTAGCTCTAAAGACATGTATGATACTTTGATGCCTCTTTTTATAGGTGGACAGTCTAGTGCTGGTCCTAATGAGGCAACTTCTCAGCCTTTGCAGGTTTCATATGATGGTGCAGATCATTCCATTTCTGATGCAGATTTACATGATGCACTTGTTGATGAGAGAGCTGATATTGAGCAGGCAAAAACTATGCCAAAATGGCTGGTGTAGACTTTGCGTGATAGCAAATTAGATGCACCTTTGTCATATCGTACTCGTTCAGGCTCTCATAGTGCCTCCTTTGCATCATATTGCTATGCTATGGCTGCGTCTAGCCTCTGTGATGAGAATGAGCCTGTTTCTTTTGATGAAGCACAAAATTCAAAAAATTGGATGGCTGCTATGCAATCTGAATATGATGCTATAATGAAGAATGGTACATGGTCTTTATGTGACTTGCCTCCTAGCAAGAAGGCCATTGGCACCAAGTGGGTATACAAGCTGAAGCGTAAACCTGATGGTACAATTGATAGGTATAAGGATAGGCTTGTTGCAAAGGGTTATGCACAGGAAAGAGGCATTGATTTTGATGAGACCTTTGCACCTACATGCCGTATGACTACTGTTGGGAGCATTTGTGCACTTGCAGCCCATCATGGTTGGAATGTACATCAGTTGGACATTAAACAACATTTCTGAATGGTGACTTGCATGAAGAAGTGTATGTTTTTCAGCCCCGTGGCTTTGTGCAGAAAGGGCATGAAAACCAGGTGTGCAGGTTAAAGAAGGCGTTATATGGTTTAAAGCAAGCACCACGTGCTTGGTATGAGAAGATACATGCCTATCTGATTGCACATGGTTTTGAGAACAGTCCAACTGAAAGCACCTTATATGTTAAGCGTGCTAATGATGTGCTTTTGATCATTGTTGTCTATGTTGATGACATGCTGCTCACTGGTCCTATTGAGAAGCATATTGCTGATTTTAAGGCTGATTTGCATGCCTCATTTGAGATGTCTGATTTGGGGCATTTGCATCACTATTTGGGCATTCAGTTTATGCAAGTTGATGGTGGAATGGCTTTGTGTCAAATGAAATATATTGACACATTATTGCAGCGTTTTGGCCTTGAAGACTATAAGCCTATTGCCACTCCTATAGAGATAGGTTTACGATTGAGTCTTCATGATGCTGGAGATGCATTTGATGCTGTTCTCTATCAGCAAGCTGCTGGATGCTTGATTTACTTATGCATTACTCGGCCAGATATTCAGTTTGCTGTCTCACAGATGAGTAGGTTTATGCATAGCCCAGGAGTCACACATTGGAAGGCGGAAGCGCATCTTTCGCTACTTGAGTGGTACTCGGCTACTTGGGTTGTTTTATCCCAAGGGGGGATCACTACCGCCAGATTTGCATGCTTTTTCTGACTCAAATTGGGCTGGTTGCTATGACACTCGTGTGTCCACCAACGGTTTTTGCTTCATGCTTGGTAGGTCATGTATATCTTGGTTGAGCAAGAAGCAGCCTACTGTGGCCACTTCCAGTTGTGAGGCTGAGTATAGGGCAGCTTTCACAGCGACTGTTGAGTGTGTGTGGCTCAGACGCCTTATGGCTGATTTGGGTGTTGGCCAGTCTTCTGCCACCACCATCTTCACTGACAGTCAGAGCGCATTGGCAGTTACGAGGAACCCTGTGTTCCATGCTCGCACTAAGCACATTGAAGTGCATTATCACTATGTTAGGGAGATGTTCTCTACTGGGGAGATCAGCTTGGCATATGTGCCCACATAGGAGAACATTACAGACCTTTTCACGAAGGCTCTGCCTAGGGAGAAGTTTGAAGCTTTCCGCAAAGCTTTGGGCTTACTTCCTTTTGTGGAGTGATTTCCACATAGCTTGGCACTTCCTTATACATGAGTGCCAGCTTCTTGTTCACCGCATCACTCCCAGGGGGGATTTGTTGATATATTCAGGTAGTGATGTGTGTGAACACACTAGGACCGTCGAGGCACTTTTTTCCCTCTTTAGGAGGTTTTTTTCCCCCGGCTTGTATATATGCCTATTGCCCTAATGGGCTACTTATCTTTGTACATTCTCTAGTAATACATTCATTATTGTGTGTTTGTGCTCCAAGCTTCTTCTTCTTCCTTGTGCTGTTCGCGTGCTTCCGCAGATATCTATCTCCAACATGGCAAAGAGTCTATATGTGAGTTTTTTGCACAAAAAAGTAGATAAGTTGGCCACATTGTATCTAAAAAAGGAGTAAAGTTAGATCCTAAAAGGATCCAAGTTATTCTTAACTAGCCACACCCCAAAACAATATTGGAATTACAACGTTTTCTCATATTAGTAGGATAATATAGAAAGTTTGTAGCAAACTTTGCCAAGATATCAGACCCTTTATAACTAAACTTGAAGGGAAAACCTAAAATCCTTACTTGGAGTATGGAGCATCGACCCCGATCTACGAATTGTGGACCCAAATGAACACTTTGTGTTTGAAACATATGCACGTGAGCTTGCAATTGGGATTGTGCTCAATCATAATGGTTGACCAAGTTGTTTTCAAAGTCAAAAGTTAAATGAAGATCAAAGGAATTATTCTTACAATGAAAAGGAGCTTTATTCCATTTTGTATGCTCTAAAGAAATGAAGAAATTACATGTCTCTCCAAGGTAACCATAGGATTTGAATATAACGTTACATATGATGAGAAAGGGAAGCTTAATGTAGCTGCAAACGTATTAAGCTGCGTGCAAATATGTTGAATTTTCTAAGCATCATACAAATTTCTAATGATTTGATTAAGTAATGAAGGAAAATTATCAATAAGATCCAAGGTTTAAAGAAGGTCGGAAGAAATCCCTTTATCAAGGTAAAAACTTAGTTTCAAATGATAAGTTTAAGCATTATAGTTTTTAAGATGAATACTTATTGTATAAAGGAAAAGAGTGAATACCTTGTCATAAGGATTTAAGAGGAAAGGTTTTGTTTGAATGCCAAGATGTCCCAACTATTGGTCATCTAGGAATCAACAAAACTTATGAATTAGTCAAAAGATAGCTCTAATGAGCAAGGGTACATGAAAATGTACAAAGCTATGTACTTAAGTGTAAAAAATGTCAAGTAAATAAAGCAGAAAAGTTTAAGATTGTCCTGTATACCCCTTGGAAATTTCTAGTGGAAAGTGGGAAAGTATTTCCATGGACTTTGTTACGGGATTACCTCAAACCCACAAAGGAAATAACTCACCTTGGGTTATAGTAGGTCACTTAACTAAGATGAATTGCTTCATTCCTACTCATACTATAGTTAAAACTCCATAATTAGAAAAGTTATTTGTGGAGCATATCTATCAACGCTATGGTCTACCTCAAGACATTGTATCTAATAAAGATAGAAAATTTACTATCCATTTGTTGAGAGCTACTTTTATACAATTAGATACGAAGTTGAGCATGAGTATTGTTGAACATCCATATTCTAATGGGAAAATATAGAGATTTCAATTGAGTCCTTGAAGATATGTTGAGAGAATGTGTATCTTCAAAGCAAATTGATTCGGAAGACTAACTACCGTTAGTTCAATTTGCTTAGAATAGTGTCAATCATTCTTCAACATGGTATAGTATCATGCCAATGCATGGGTTCCAACGTAGATCCCCATATGTGTTTGAATTAAAAATGGGAAATTCTAAGCCACGGAATATCTCTTGGAAGACATGAGCTTTAAGTTGAAGGTAGCTAAAGAAAACCCAAGGACATCCCATGATAGAGCTAAATCATATAATGACCCTAAGAAAATAAAAATAAAAAACTTGAAGAATAGGACACTATCCAAAACTATGTCCAAGATATATGTGGATTTTTCATAACCCTTGGAAAGGTTAGATCTATGCCTTATGAGTTAGAGCTTCCAAAATATTGTCTAATTCACCCAATGCTTCATGTTAGTAGATTGAAAAAATGGCTGGCAAGATATCTTGTGTCTCTAGGTATGATGATCCAACCTATTTTACTATAGAACATTCCTCATAAAATAGAGAAAAAGCTATGCACTAGAGGTAAAAGAGATGAGAAGTCATTAATATAAAGAGTGTTACTGTTAGTGTCCATGTGAAAGGCTAAATGACCATAAAATTTTTTTGTATATGTTCTTTAATAGAACGTATAGAGGCCTTGTCAGCCATAGACTCTAAGTTCGACCACATTTGTAACACCTAAGAAATCTGTGTTTGTGCTGCATTGTGTTTTCTACGTATTCTACAAGTCCTATGTGGAGTACTATGTGCAGCCTCTAGAGCTCAATTTTCTACTTTGAGAGTATCACCTGGAGCTCCCAAGAAGGAGAGTCCACCAAGGTGCATCGCCATCGCATCGTTTCACTAGTATCAAAGCTTTCTAACACAAAAGATTCATTGTATGGATTACAATTAAGGCAATGACCAAGGAAGAGACCTTGGCATACCTTATCATTTGAGTCACCGAAGTCACCACTGGTGTGATTGGATGCGTGCGAGGGAGGAGCTCAATGATCAATGAAGACGGAGGTTCCCGGTACTTCCTAGGAGGTAACCCATCTTGGCTTGTTCCCCCAGCTTGGAGCTCACTTAACCAACAATCTCTTGAATAGGGAGGCATAATCCAAAACCGTAGGACTTGGCCGTTGTACCATATATTGTAGTGTAATAAATAACTGAACTTTACTTTTGGCCTTCCAAAATTTTTGTTGTTAAAACACAATGTTTAAGGCATCATATGTTGTAAAATGATATGGAGCAAATTCAGTTAACCAATGAACTGCTTCACCACTGAGGTAGCTTTGAAGACTTCATTTCTGAGCGTCATCCTAGCCTCCTTCTAGCAAATCACATTATGTATCAAAAAGTCAAATGTAAACATCGAGATCATTGACTATTCTTCCACTAAACCTATTGAAATGCATTCCGCTAATTTGATGATGTGGCAACACCATTTTGATTGGAGCTTTCCAACACCTACCCTCTTTGTCATTGGGTATCCATGGTAATTCATCCTCTTCAAGCTTAATGTCTTCTTGGGAATCCATTTCAACTACAACACCAACTTGCCTTTGTAGTACTGTCTACTTTTCTCCCAGCTGCTCGATCCAAATAGAATTCAAGAGGCCTGATACCACATCTGAATCCCAAGATCTCTTTTCTCGTTCCATATTTGATTCCTCCTTGGCTTGCCGCATGTTTACACCTTTTTCTTCCAACTCTGCTGCTTCAAAAACCATTTGCACCTCCAACAATTGTGTCACTAATGTGTATGATAACACCGATTTCTGTATGATATCCTGTAATTGTTTTGATATGCAATCACTTCTAGAAACTCCACCTCCTAAGCCATCAGTATTTTGGGAATAGATGATTCTACCATTGCAAATATTGCCCGTTGCTCTTGATACTCTGAGAACCACTTACTTTATCATGTTGGCATGCTCCTTCTCTTGTGGACTGATGAATACCCCATCACTAAGTGGATCACTCTACTTCTTTCTCATAATAGATGACTACACAAGTTACATAGTTGAATACATTTTCTAAATTTAGAGAATGGGTCTTGAGGACGAGGGATAAAGTTTAGTAAAGACCATTAGATTTTAAGGAGGTGGTGAGTTCATCCCAAAATGAAGCATGAAATGCACTATGCTTCACAACAAAGTCTAATCATTCAAGTTTTGGGCTGAAGCTATACACACCACAATTCACATCATCAATAGAAGCTTCAAAAGTGCACTACATAACAAGACTCCATCTCAAGCTACCATGGGCACAAGCACAATTTCAACTACTTTCAAGTGTCTAGAAGTGAAGCATTCATACATGTTCCCAAGGACGATGGACATAAGTTGTATTGTAACTCCAAGAAACATCTATTCATGGGCTATACTGAATAGTCTAAACCATACAAACTATGCAATCTTGAGAATCACTCCATCCATTTCAAAATATGTCATCTTTGATGAAGCTTCAAAGTACTCAGCCAAAGATCCAAGTTAAAGTTTGATTCCAACCATCTACACTTTATAGGGGGACACAATTATTTCTAAGAAAAATGCAAAAGCAAGTACTTCTTACCAACATAGGAGATGTCAAAGGTTCATTGACAAGTAGCAACTTGAACAAAGACACTATGTGAATTATGCACTTATGCATCATAGAGCCTTACAAGCTCAATGCCAACCTGAGTGCGAAGAAGCTATAAAGACTGAGTTGGATGCAATCAAAAGCATCAGTACTTGGAAACTAGTTCCAAAGCCTATGAATCATCAAGTTATTGGGGTTAAATGGCTATGGAAAGTTAAGTACAAATTAGATGGTACTTTGGACAAGTACAAAGCAAGACTTGTAGGTAAGTTATAAGCAAAAGCACGACATTTGTTATGAAGAAATCTTTGCCCCTACTACAAGCTTTACTACTATAAGAGTCATTCTTGCATTAATTTCACCCTTCAAATGGCCCATGTACCAAATCTACATCAAAAGTGCTTTTGTCAATGGTAATCTTCAAGAAGAGGTATGTGTATAACAACCTGAAGGTTTCAAGATCAAAGGCAAGGAAGATCATGTGCAAAAACTTCACAAAGGATTGTATAGATCTAAGCAAGCTCCCATGGCTTGGTATGAAAAGTGTAATAAAGTAAGTCTATGATCCAAGGGTCTGGCCGGTTCAGACAGATCTGAAATCGGACACCGTTTGGTCATCCGTGTGTATGACCAAAGATCTCGAGTTTAGACTTACTAGGAGGTCTTGTGCTCTTGTGAACAAGTGATCCACTTAGCTTAGTGGTTAAGTCTCAAGGATGTGAAGGAGGAGGTCTTGGGTTCAACCCCCATGGGGTACATGGGGAGAGTATTTTGCCCAAAGAGCTCTAGAACCTTCTAGAAGCATCCACTGAGACACTTGGCGCACATGTAGTTACATGGCTGACACTTGGATGATTAGTATCTACCTGCCCAAGAAGGCAGTCCCCTGGAGAGAGCTATATATAGAGGCATTTGGTTGGGAGGAGAGTCATCTCTCAAGCATGTGGTGGTCGTAATCCTTGTTCTCTTGCATTGGTATCAGAGCCTTCTCCATAGCTCTCACCTTCATCAATTTGCTCTCTCCTATATGCGTGTGCATAAGTCCTTCTACGAAATCGAAGATGGCTCACGGCTGATAGGAGAAGTATGCTCGCGTTATAAAGCTTAGAGAGAAGCTTTGCAAAAGCCAAGCATAACACCATCTCTATTGTGAGGAACAAGGGATTCGAACCCTCGTTCCCCCGTTCGAAGGATGTTACTCTATCCACAAGGACCAACAGGCGCTCGCGAAGACTGCTCTAGACCACATTCTTTTATCGGATAAAAGCTCCCCACCAGGAACACAAAAGGTTCATCATCTCTACCATAAGTCCCACGGGACTCGAACCTCCGTCCTAAGCTTTGGAAATCGATCGCCTGTCCATGAAGTACACTGTATATATTTGTGTTCCGAACGGGCAGATTTTTTATATATTTTTGGTGCAGAATAAAGAGGGAACAAAAAGCGCAGTTCCTCACACTGCTCAGACCGCGGGATCGAACCTCGTCACCCCGTTCAGAGGGTGCTTTCCTATCCACGAAGCTGCAGCCATTCGCGCGAATGTTCGTTCGTCAGACCATTTATCATCGTTATTTTGCTGTAGAAAGACTTCAAAAGGAGCTAAAACATCTAATCTTTTCTGCTGCTCGCCCACGGGATTCGAACCCAGGCGGCAAGCTTAAGAGATGTACGACGTAGCCAAGGCGCTCAAGTTCCTGTTCGACCAGAATCTATAGAATATCTTGATGCAGCGCCGAAGATCGGGAGTATCAAGGATACATATTATAAGAAGATTCAAGCAACTGTTGCCCGAAACTCCAAATCTATTGAGTCTTGGGAGCAATCTTCTTTAAGCCAAAGAAACTAGCAAGGACAATTAAAGTTTGATGGAAGTGGAGCTGTGGAGTGAAGATCCGAAGGCCTTTTGGTGATCAAAGTCAAACCAACTTTGAATTCGGACCAAAGTCTTGAGAGAATCACTCTTCCAAAGGATCAAGGGATGGACGAAGCTATGATCAAAGCTAAGTATTTTCCAGTTTTTGCTTGGCCTTAATGCTTGATTTATCTTGTTTTCATTATTCTACACTTAATCTTAGATGCACATTGAAATAGCCAAGATTTCAATTGATTAAGTCTAGATTAGAATAATGAATTAATCCATTCCAAGCATTAGTTTGCATTAAGGAAAGACTTGATTTCAAAAAAGATCCTTGTGCATCAAAGAATGTATTTTGGTAGTTTAAATACATATTTCCTTTCCATTTAGTCAAGTTTTCTATTGCACCTCAAGGGTATGTTTTTATATCATAGTGCATTAGGACAAAGGAAAGGATATACATGCATCACGATTGCATGATATACATTCTTAGTACAAGGAAAAAATCATGCATCAAGCTTATGCATGATTGTTGTATTATTTTGGGCATGCAAAGAACATGCATGCATACGCATGTGAGCATATGCTTTTGCATGTAGATACATGCATTTGCATGATAGAATGGAATGTTGTTTGCAAGTAGATATGAGAATGTACTCTCTTAGTATCTCTTAGTATTTAGCTTACTTTATAAAGATCGCAGTTTGACATTAAGGAAGACCAAGGACTCGTTAGTTGCAAAGACATACTAGTTCTAGTTTGCAACTCAAGTAATTAGTCGATTTCTTCCCAAGTTGATACTCCGCTATCAAAGACAAATACTTAATGATAATTAAGTATGATAGATGTCTTGCTAGGTATAAGTAAGCACTAAGAGAAAGTTAAGTAATAAATTTCCTTGATGACCAAGAAAATTTAATTACTTGCAAACTCTTTTGTGATGTATGATGACTCTAAGTCCTGGATGTACTTAGAAAGTCATGCGGATAAAGCTTTAGTTGATTAGTTATATATTTTATGTAACTTCTCAAGCATCCCAAGGTTGGATGAGAACATCAACTATATTTCCAAAGTTCCATGAGCACTCTTCTATTTAGAAGATTTCGAAAGTTTTAAAGAAGTTTCTTTGTGGTTTCAAGATTTGTATCTCATGATGAAACCTCGGTAAGTAACTTTTTGGAATTGAGATATGAAATAGTCAAGTTTTCTATTTCATGTGAGATCATTCTCCTACCATGTTTAAGATGAATTTATTGTTGGGAAGGTAGATGTTCCAAGTAGAGGATCTTAATTGATTCATGAACTCTTCCCAAAATACTCATAAATTCATATTATATGATAGGTCCAAGGAATGATGAAGGCAAAACCTCTTTAGGATATAAATGTTTTGCCAAGATATAAAGGTATCAAGCTTTTATAAATTTTCATTTGATTTCATCCCAAGGGGTGATGGAAATCAAAAGGTTAAACCTCAACATCAATTGATCCTTGATATCAATAAAAGGATGTTAGGTTCTATAGTTGCATCTCTGGTAAATGATGCAACTAGCTAAGCAATCTTTAGGAAATAATATAAGTTCCTAAAGACTTGAAGCAAGTGTGAACTTTTCATTTAGGAATAGAAAGTTCCAAGAAATGGATTTTCAATCCATGAACTTCGCCTAAACAAGTTATAAAGTTCAAAGTGTTCATAGTTGCATTACTATTGGATCAATCAATAGATGCTTGGACTTTAAACATAAATTTGATTAGTGAAATATGTTTAAAGGACTCTAGTAACATCTGAAGATTGACCAATAATAATGAGTTTTGTATCAAACTCAAGAATAGAAGTCGATATCACATAAATGAAAGTTCAACTTAAACTTTCATAATGGCAAATGTGATATTTCGTCTCTAGTTTGATACTCAGGAAATAAATACAATTGAATCAGTAAATTTTTTTTTTTTTGGATATTATTTGAAAGAAGTTCTTTCAAATGTTCTTTTTACAAACGATTCCAAGATGAATCATTAGACTGGAAAGCAAAAGATTCCAAGATGAATCATTTGCTTCAAATTATAGCCTAGTATTACTTGATAGGAATCAAAAAGTTCTTGCAAGAAAAATCTCCCCAGACGTGAGACTAGCATCTTTCAAGAAAAGTTATATAGTAAGTAGTTCCCAGTAAATCCCTAACCACCAGTTTTGGTATTTAAGTCCAAATAAGTGATATAACCTAACGGTATATCAAAGATTCTTAGCTTTGGAATCTGAAAAGCATTAGAAAATGCTTGGACTTAAGTTGAGGGAAAGATCTCTAAAATCCTGCAGGTAAGCAAAGAAGCTTAAGATAGTTTTAAGAGATCTTAAAAGATAAAGACTAAGTCTTTATTTTTGTCGCAAGGATCAATCAGACTTGATCAATCTTGGCCATGATTGTCCAAGTAATATGCGATTGGAACTACCCTGTAGATTGCCCAAGTATTGGCAATAAAAATTTTCTTTAGGAAGTATTTACTCAAGTTCCATTTATCCAATGGAAAATTGTGAAAAAAAAAGTAAGCTGTTCTAAGTCTGAACAGAGTGAAGGAATTCCAAGTATGTAGTCTGCAACCGTGAAGACGGTACTTAAGTCTGTGGAAGGTAAAACATAAGTGTTTACCTATCCTTAAAGGGATTTTGGTACAAATCCAGAAAGCATGAGCGGATGCTTAAGACTTAAGCAGTAAAGAGATTCCTAAATAAAGTCCCCGGGGTAGGTACCTAAAGCAACAGTAAAGATAGGAATCTAAAGACAAGAAGTCAAAAGCTCTTGTCGCTACAAAATTGGTCAAGGATAAACCAATTGAACTTGAATTCGAGAAAATTCAAGAACTTGGAATTCTGATTGATATTCTGTCAAAGAGGTTTTCAAGTTTCCAAGGCAAAACACATGATTCTGAGGTGATCATGCGAAGGAATCAAAACCTAGGAAAATCTAGTTAGAGGTAATGCCTGAAACTTCCAATTCTTGTAAAAGAATTGAAGAAATAAGGTACTCTATCAAGAGATGTTTAGAATTTAGGATAAGAATCAACCACACATTAATGTGAATATAAAATAGGGTGGTATGGGACACCAGATTTTATACTCAGATTGATGTAGGAAAGATGGAATGGGACATCGGACCGTGGGATGATGATTATCTTTTAGTCCTAGTTTGGATTTTGAAGTTAGGTTTCATCCTCAAGGGGAATAAGACTTCAAGGAAAAGTTTAATTCGTAAAGGATGAAAGTAGTATCTTACGATACTTCAAGGTAACTTCAAGATTAAGGAAACTGAAGATATGAAGTAAGTAACTTCCAAGATCTTCATAGAACACTTCAAGCCTAAGTGTTATTGATCAGAAATATTTGGTAAATTTTTGAAAGAAGTTGGACTTTGATTTTGAGTTGATCTTTTCAACTAAAGATTTAATTGACTAAGTCAAGCATCAAGTTCCTAGTGTAACTTGATAAAATTCACTCTTTTAGACTCAAAGAAATGCACAAGAATTGCATTCACGGAGTCAAAAAGATTGAATGTGACCTGAACTTAGTCTCAAGTGAAGCATTATTTGAATACGAAACTCATCGACAGAACCTCAGTGGGTCGACACACTGATGTTGGTTACCACACTAGTATCTTGTGGTTGGATGATGTTTTTGGTTTTCTTTGTATCTTTTTGAGAATCCAGCTTATTTCTCTGAAAGATAAAGACAATGCTTCAATATCTTGTTGAAATAGATCTTTGAAAAGTAAAAAGTCTTGAGTCATCTAGTCTTTGACTCATAGCAAGTTTATGTATATTCGAAGTTTGAATTGGTTGTATAGAGTTTTAGTTATTTCTTTTTTGGTTTCCAAATCTTTTGGAATTGACTCAGATATGGTATCTGATTCCTTTTGCAAAAGACCAGGGATAGCCGGTTAGAATTAGATAACTAACTTGAACATCCTAGATAGATGTTATGTACAAGAACCTTTTCAATCTTCAAAAGATGATAAGTCTAAGTAGACTTATTCATTTGATTTTGCTTCAAGTTATAGCATAAAAAATTTCCTAGAGTCCAGTATACTCTAGAATAAAGAAGTTAGGAATTGCTCATTAGATTGACAATTCCCAAGAACTTTCAGTTAAAAGTCTTTGAGAAAAGTGTCCTAAGTTGGACAATTTTCATTTTGAATTTGAATTGGTGAAGTTAGTATGGTTGATTCCACCGAAATGGTAAACTTTCTCCTACAGTTTACATAGGATTTTTTCAACTCATTGGGACAGAGTAGTCCTCTAGTCGGGTGAAAAAATCAAGTAACTGTTAGATAAAAGTAAACCATTGTACATACATCTAAAGTTAGATGTATGGGACAACCAAACTTCAAGTTCTCCAAAACAAATTCAAGTGAATCAAGAATTCTCAAAGTCTTGCGAGGGATAAGAATCCCACCTTCATTACTAAGACCATGCACCAGTTATGCCCAGAAATGGACTAGTAATTTGAATCCACCTAGTTCACATGTTTGTGCCTAGATCGCACATCCCGAAACTGTGAATTAGCCAGGGATGTATTTAGATCCACCCTCATTATTCTTCACTAGTTTGTACTTTGTCCTGTTCATCAAAGTGCAAAACCAGATAGTGTTTTGAATCATTTGGGCAAGGATGCCACCACAGAGATGAGACATGTTCTTCCAGTTCTAGAACATGACCATGTTCTTCCAGTTTTAGAACATGAGGCTCGGGGGTTGCCTACAGTATGTATATAGCTCTATTTTCGAGGACGAAAATCTTTTCCAAGGGGGGAAGAATGTAATAAAGTAAGTCTATGATCCAAGGGTCTGGCCGGTTCAGACAGATCTGAAATCGAACACCGTTTGGTCATCCGTGTGTATGACCAAAGATCTCGAGTTTAGACTTACTAGGAGGTCTTGTGCTCTTGTGAACAAGTGATCCACTTAGCTTAGTGGTTAAGTCTCAAGGATGTGAAGGAGGAGGTCTTGGGTTCAACCCCCATGGGGTACATGGGGAGAGTATTTTGCCCAAAGAGCTCTAGAACCTTCTAGAAGCATCCACTGAGACACTTGGCGCACATGTAGTTACATGGCTGACACTTGGATGATTAGTATCTACCTGCCCAAGAAGGCAGTCCCCTGGAGAGAGCTATATATAGAGGCATTTGGTTGGGAGGAGAGTCATCTCTCAAGCATGTGGTGGTCGTAATCCTTGTTCTCTTGCAAAAAGATCTACATATTCTTCAAAGCTAAAGGCTTTCAAATGAGTATTTTTTATGCTAACTTATACACATATTGGAAATATCCCTTAGTAGCAATCATCATCCTTAATATCGATGACTTGATTTAGACACGTTCAAATGATGAATGCATCCAATTCCATATCACATAGCTTCACCTTCAATGATCCATGATAGGTCTTGGCCTATTTAGGCATGGAAGTGTGGAAAACAAAAGAAGTTATACTCCTCTCATACAAGAAGTATTGTTGCTCTGATCTTTTTTCTAGGTACAACATGGAATAGTGTGGCTTAATATCCACAACACTTAATCCAAAGATCAAGCTCACACTAGAGGACTCATCATCACTAGTGAGTGTGCATGTTTATGGATAGCTTGTTGGCTCCTCACTTTACTTGCCCAACATGAGACTAGATATTGCCTATGCTATTGGTATACTCAGTAAATTTGCACATAAGACTTGCTAGACACATTAGGATCGTGCTCACACACTGCTAGGATACCTTACCGTCACTCGAGATCATGGTCTTTGGTACAATGGGGGCATGGATCTCATAGGATATTGAGATTCAGATTGGGTTGGTGATCTTGATTCTCCACGGTCTACTTCTAGGTACATATTCTTGTTTTGGATGAGGACCCATCTCTTGGGAAGGTACGAAGCAACCTACACTTTCTCTATAATCGAGAGTGGCTGAGTATAGAGCATCTAACTTTGTAGCATATCAGGCCATCTCTTTTTGATGTTTATTATCTGACATTGGTATTTTGTAGCATAATCCAACATGCATCTGCACCAATAGCCTCTCAGCCTTGGCCATCGATAAGAATCTAGTGTTCCATGCTCGGATGAGGCACATCGAGATCTAGTATTATTTCATCACTCAGAAGCTCATACCATAGGTGATTACTCTAGAACACTATACCTCTCAAAAAGACTTGGTATACATGTTCATGAAGGCTTTACCTCTAGTTCTGGTCCAATGTTTGGTGGACCTTTGTAGCATTTGATGGGGGATGATTCTAACACCCCAATGCAAAAATGGAAGATGGCTGCCCTCCACTAGGTCCACAAGCAGTGATATATGCTCATTGTTCTGAACTTTTCTCTGCACCAGTATAGAGACTGAAACTGAAAATTTGCACACTTGTAGTAGAATATAAGAGCTACCTAACAAGCTTTAAATGATCCCAAATGGATATTCCAGCTGGGAAAACCACCCTCTGCAAATTAGGCTACCTGTTTGCAACACTCTTTGCCTATGTGCAAAGATATACCTTCATAAAGTTGGCAATTTCTCACAACTCACTCAGACAAATAACTTGAAACTTTGGCAAAATTTCAAGACACAATATGAGAGACCAAATGAAGCTTGAAATCAATAAAAATGAGTACAATGAGAGAGCAAATGATGCTTCACAATCTGGTACAATCAGATTTGGAAAAGCCTAACTACACCTCTAGATAGAGTGGAGCAAAATCATGAGAAAAAAGCAAGCAAGGGGGCTGCTTGCTGGAGTTTATGACTTCACTAAACTAAGTGGGAAACTCATGGAATGCATACAACTTAAGAAAAAAATTCGGGATGATGCTTATATAGACTTTTACTTTTCCTACAATCTAGTTAACCACCCACCAATCAGTTTAGGTGCAGGTTTTGGTGGCTAATTTGATGAGATTTGAATTTGATTGAGTTTTGGTGGAGCTTCTAACTTTATTGCACGACTTTGGGTCCTCCTTTCTAATTGGTCCACTTGCAAAACTCATGGTTGAGCCTTTTTGCATGATTGAAACTTGATTTTCAACACTCCCCCTCAAGTCTCAATGCCTAGGTCCTTCATTCCAATGCATGCCTTGAAATGTTGTAGCTTTACTCCATCCAATGCTTTGGTAAACATATCTGCATATTGGTCCTTTGTATTGAAATGCTCCACCTTGACATCCTTTGACATGATCTTCTCTCAAATAAAGTGGTAGTGCACTTCTATATGCTTCGACCTTGCATGGAACATCGGATTTTGAGCCAAGCATATGCTACTTATGTTGTCACAAAAAATAGGTACTTTCTTAACCTGCAAATCAAGATCAACAAACAACTTCTTGAGCCACATAAGCTCACATGAGACTTGTGCTAAGCCTCTATACTCAGCTTTGATCGATGAAAGAGCCACGGTTGGTTGTTTCTTTGACATCCATGAGATGGTGTTCTTCCCTAGCATGATAACATATCCACTAGTGCTCCTCCTGTCATCTTTGGAACCTGCCCAATCAGCATCACCCTAACCTTGTACATTTAATCCATCATCAAATGGATAATATAAACCTTTATTCACTGATCCTTTGAGGTACCTACTTGCAAGGGAGAGGGGGGCTCGAAGGAGCATTGCCTCCCTCCATCATGATGAACCAACATATTTCTCCTTCGACTCCCCCCCCTTTTGCATGTGGGGAGAAGCCGACCAAAATGTCAGTTAGAGTAATTTCCCAATTATTATCTATTGATCCCAATGCATAGCACTTCAGCATACAAGAGAGAACCAATTATTGACCTATACATGGTCACATCCTTCACTTCTTCACCGTCATGAGCACTTAGTTTAAAATTTACTTCTAATGGATTTGAAATGGGTTTGCAATCACACAAGCCAAACTTCTTCAAAAGATCAAGCATGTATTTCCTTTGCATCAAGTGTATACCTTCCTCTTTATATAGTACTTCAATCCCAAGAAAGTACCTTAAAATCCCTTAATATGAGATTTTAAATTCACATCCAAGCTTCCTCTTTATGTCCTTGATGTTGGCTTCATCATCCCCTGTAATGATCAAATCATCAACATATATACAAATGAAAACAATTTTGTTACCTTCCTTCTTCAGAGAGTGATGGGTCTGCATGACTTTGATTGTATCCACATTTTACTAAGTAGTCCACAAGTCTTTGGTTCCAAGATCTTCGGGCTTGCTTGAGTCCATAAAGAGCCTTCTTTAGCCTGCATACATGATGTGGAAACCTCTCATCTTCAAAGCCTTGGGGCTGGTCCATGAAGACTACCTCTTCAAGCTCTGCATTTAGGAAAGCATTCTTCACATCCAACTGGTACATCTTCCAACGTTTTGAGGCTGAAATTGCAATCAAACTTTTGATGGTGGACATCTTCGCTACTGGGCTGAATGTTTTCTCAAAGTCTATGCCATAGGTTTGAGCAAAACCTTTGGCAGCCAACCTTGCTTTATACCTAGAGATGCTCCCATCTGCATGCCTCTTTACCTTGTACACCCATTTGTTGCCAATGAATTTCATGTCCTTTGTTCTTGGCACCAATGACCAAGTATCATTTTCTTCAAGTGCTTTGACTTCCTCCTCCATGGCGTCAATCCATTCCCTATGCTTATTTGTTTCTTCAAAAAATTTAGGTTCTTCACAAGCTATAACTTGACTCATGTAGGCATAATGTCTTGCAATGAATGAATCATAAGTTAACCTTTGAACAGGGCATTTAACCCTATTGGATGACCTTACCTTACCATTAGGTGGTAGGAATCTCCTCCTCCTTGGTTTAGATGCTTTAAATCCTGGAGTTTCTAATTTTTCCATATCTTCATCACTTGTAGATTCCATGTCTACCCATCGATGGTCTTTGTCATTTGCCTTTTCCTTTCCTTTGCTACTTCCTTCACTTGAATGAGCTTCATTCCTTGTCCTTCCATGCCAAGCTGATGCATACTCTCCTTTGATGGTGTGTTTGAAGTGGTTGGACCACTTATCTCCATGCTTTGTTGTTGCTCTTTGAACTTTTTCTCAGCTTCATATGCATCATCAACCTGTAACACATCTTTGCTACCATACCAAGGTAGCAACTCATCAAATATTACATCCCTAGATACCTTAAGCTCTTTGGTGCAAGGGTTATAGCATCTAAAATCCCTTTGCTCTGAAGAATATCCAAGAAATATACACCTATCTGCCTTCGGGTCTAACTTGTGTCTCAATTCTTGAGGTATGTGAACATAACACACACAACCAAATACTTTGAGACGTGAAAGATTGGGTTTCTTACCACACTAAGCTTCATATGGTGTAACTCCATGTACTCCTGAGGTTGTACACCTATTCATAATGTATATGGCTGTATTTGTTGCATCAGCCCAATAAGAGTTCAGAACATTCATTTCATTTAACAAAGATCTAGCCACTTCTGCGATGTATCTATTCTTCATTTTTGCCACCCCATTTTGTTGAGGTGTATACTTGCAAGTGAATTTCCTTTTGATGCCATGGTCATGTAGAAAATCTGAAAATTCATTTGAAAAATATTCTCCTCCTCCATCCGATCTGAGAGTTTTTATATACTTCCCTGTTTCCTTCTCCACTAGGCTTTTGAACCTCTTGAAGTGGTAAAACACCTCTGACTTTGACCTCATGGAATACGTCCAAACAAACCTTGAATGATAAGCTATAAATGTGAAAAAATATCTATTACCTCCAATGGATGGCTCCCTTGTAGGTCCCCATACATCTGTGTGTATGAGATTCAACACTTCATTGCTCACATGTGCTCCCTTCTTGAATGGCAATCTGCTTTGTTTTCCTAATCGACAAGCATGTCACAAATGTTGCATATTATGAGATGTAAGATCAGTTAGACCACTCACCAAGCCCTTCCTTTGCATGTCCTTCATCCTTTGTAAGTTTATGTGCCCAATTCTTTTATGCCATAAGTCGATTTCTACAATTTGTTTATTTCCAATTGACAAGTAGAGGGGTTGATGGCTTCACCTCCATGGTGAAGAGTCTTCCTTGCTTCTTTCCTTTTGCTATGAGCTTGTAGTCCTGCATGGGGTCTTCAACAAAACATCCTTGCTCATTGAACCTCAACTCATAACCTATTTCAACCATTTGACCTATCGAAACCAAGTTCTTTGTGATGGTTGGCACATGCAACACATCCTTCAACACCTTGGAGCTTTGAGATCCATTCAATGCAGCATCTCCCACATGTGTAATCTTGTGCTTAGTGTCATCCCCTGTCTCTACATGTCCTTGAGTGATGGGTGAATGTAAATTAAAGAAAACATCTTTATTGCAACTCATATGGTTGCTATAACCACTATCAACGTACCATGTAAAATCTGAATTGACTCTTTCACTTGAACCATACATCATAAGCAAGTTCTCTCTTGCATAATGGCCCGGTTTTCCATAATTATAGCATTCTCCATTGGATGCTTCTCTTCCATGTGATCTTCCTCCTCTTCCTCTACTCCTTCCTCTTCCTCTTGATCCATAGCTTTGGTTGGAGCCTTCTTGGTTGCTTGAGCTTGAGCTTGATCTTCCTCTCCATCTGCCTTGTGAGTTTTGTCCACCTCTTTTGCCTTTGCCTCTACCTGCATAGAAAACTTGGGCTTGGCTGCCCTTTGATTCTGAACCTCCTTGGTTCATCTTCTTGGTCACCATCAATGTGACCACTTGATCAAACTCTGGTAGGGAATCCCTCACATAAACTGATGTGGTGAATGCTTTCCACCTTTCATCCTCTCTCAAGCCATTGAGAGTGTGTGCAACAAGATCATCATCTTCGATTGGGCTCCCAATTGAGCCTAAACCATCTCCAAGTTCCTTAACCTTCAAAATGTACTCATTTATGTTTGCACTTGGTGATTTCCTAAGATTATTCAACTCATTCTTGAGCTGAATCTTCCTTGCCTTGGTTGATGAAGAGTAAAATCTCTCCAAGGTCTCCCAAACCTTCTTGGATGTGTCCAAGTCTTGTATATGCCCTATCATGCTCTTGCTTATGTGTTGAGATAAAATGAATATGACTCTCCTATCCCTTTCTATCCATTCATTGAGTGCCTTGACCTGCCCTTGAAGTGGTAGATCATGTACATGAGGCATTGGCTCCATGCTGCCCAATAATCCCCACAATCCTTTGCCCATACAACTCAAGAAACAAAGGCGGGATGATGCTTATATAGACTTTTACTTTTCCTACAATCTAGCTAACCACCCACCAACCAGTTTAGGTGCACTTTTTGGTGGCTGATTTGATGAGATTTGAATTTGATTGAGTTTTGGTGGAGCTTCTAACTTTATTCCAAGACTTTGGTTCCTCGTTTTTGATTGGTCCACTTGAAAAACTCGTGGTTGAACCTTTTTGCATGATTGAGACTTGATTTTCAGCAGCATTTAGTCACTCAAAAAATGGAGCTACAAAGGGGGTGTTGATGACATGAATTCTTCTACCTCATTTGCATTTGTATCTACATGAGTGAATCTCCATTTTTTATCTATGAGACACTCAATTTCATATTTTTTTAGTTGTATCTCATTGTATTTGGGTACCTTTCCATTTTCTTCTATCAATTTATTCATTCTCCTCAAGGCGAATTATCCCACATATGGTTTACTTTAGGGATTGCCCTCCAAATCTATGTAAGGAGGGCCTCTACCACACTTTATACTTGGTTAGAAGCTTATAGAGCCTACTCCATGCTTGGCAAGCTTCTTTCTAATCCATCTGAGTTTACCCATTTCTTGGTCTACTCACTTTGAGTCTCTCGACTCTTTCATTTTTTGAATACACTTTTTTTTTTCATTTTGCTTTTTACTCTCTACAATTTTGTCTAGTGGGGTGGGTCTCATCATTGTTGTCTATTACTTACCCTAAATTTCTTTGCATTATAGTTGGTCTTCTTATTATATTTTCCAAGTCACAAAAGAAGCCATGAAGAGGTTCATGGACTTGCTCACAAAGATCCAATCAGGTGCCCTTCTTGGTTTGCAGGATGCAATTGAAGAGATTATCATACCCATTTATGTCAATATAATTTATGACATGTACATGCAAGGAGATTCACCCTCCAATGCAAGAGTATGATGTTGGCATTTGTACTTAGAAAAGACTATGTAATCAAGAAGTGATTGGAATTGATCATTGCATTTCCATCACATGTAGATACTGTTGGTGTAAATTACAAGCCTACACATTTGGCTCAAAGGATGCATTGAACTCTATACATACATGAAGAAGCATAGGAACATATGCTAGTGATTAATTACCACTTTACCTCATTGTAAAAGTCATATCGACTTGGAATCTCTTGTAATGACCTACCAAAAGGATTCGTGGAAAATTAGTTGCTTGATTGAAAGAATATCTCCAAGCATTTAGGAGCTTGACCATAGGGAGCCAAAAGTTTGAATTCGAATTCAAATTTTTTAGTCATCTCTTATAAAAATGGATATGAAAAGTCACGGGTAAGAGAGAGCACTCCCGAGCTTAGCATTACTGATTTTTGAGTGTGTGTGAGGTCTACACTCTAGCCCACACCTCTCTACACCATTTGGCATTGATGTTCATGCAAATGGAGTTGTATACAAATGTTCATTAATACATACATTCATATTGTCCATCTCTGAGTTCTCTGTTAGTCTACTCAAAAGTCTGTCAACCTATCAAGGGCATATCTCGGTCCATTCTTCACCAAATGCAGTGATTCAAAGCTTGTTGAATTCAGCTTGAAGTAATCTACATTCAGTTAAAGCTTGAAGACATTCTATTCAGCCATTTTGGAGAAATCTGCGTCGAGGTGATCTCTGGTCATTTTCTGCTACAGTCCTAAAAAGTCGGGAGTATAGCTTAACTTGCTAAATTGATTTCTCTTAGCATAGTTTATCATTTTACATCATTCCACTTGGAATAGGTAGCTTACTAAGCTAATTAGATACCATAAAAGTAATTTTTCCAATTCCTACTGTGCTGGTCATACTGAGCAAAATACTCAGCAGGTATCAAGCCATAAATAGAAGGTTTTCTTGAGTTTGTGACTTCCAAAGTTATTTGTTTTGATTCAATCATTGCACACACCATTTCCAAAGGACATAGGACATTTTATGGTGTCATTGGAAAGCTAAGGAGATCTAATTATCAACTTTGAAGGAAAAGAGGGCTGGTACAAAGTAGGTTTAGTAGTACCTACTCAGTCTCTTGGAGAATCCATCCATCCATCCCAACAGATACTTGAGTATTAATCAATTGATATTCAACGTGAGGTCTTAGACCTTAATATATAGTAATGAGGCTAGGAAGCCTTATCAATATGGGCGAGTCCTTTATTAGGTGTTTCATATGGGAAAGGAAGGGTTTATGGAGTTTCTTGAGTTCTACATCTAGTCAAGTGTTTGGGTGGAAGCCATATCATCTCACATGTTTGTTTTCTTACACTTCTAATTTTCTTCCTCCACGAGTATCTACCTCCTCCAAGTTCCCTTTGTAGACATTGGCATGAGCGGTGGGTTTTGAATCTTGGTCTTCATGTGTTTCATGGGTACCAAAGATGAAGAAGCTTCTCAAGGTGCTATGTAACTTGCTATAGTGCCTAGTACATGCATCTATAGTCAAGAGAGAGGGAACGAGATAGCTTCTCTCACGACCACATACACATATGCACTGAGGGGAGGGAGGGAGAGCTTCCTGAGTCATCTTGACTCTTTTAGATGAAAGGATATGCACCCAGAGTTCTCTTCATAGAGTTTTCATCGAACTTTGGTCTATGCATGTGGGATTATATTCCCTCTCACCTTTCTTTCTGATGACTTCATGACTTGATTCAATGCACCTCTCCTATTGATGCTTATATTCGTTTACATCACACATGAGCACCTCATGCATTGGAACCCTCCTTGACATGCTCTTATAGGTTCATTCATCTTCATGCATATGTGTTCAAGCACAAATATTGATTTCTCCTATTATATATGCCACACATTCTCTACTCTCTTGAGATCTTGGAGAACAAGATATGTTCCTTCAATTTCTCCCTGTGAGGGAGGATATCAACGAGGCTATTTTTTTCTCATACATGTTCTTTGAGGTTTTATTACATGCCTATAGCTTGAAATCCGAGAAAGTGCCTCTCAAATACATTTGGTGTACTTGCAATATAGCCCCTGCACACATAATTTCTAGTCAGTGACTACCTAGCAACTCTTCACACTTGAATACATGTTGCTCTCTCCTTAGGAGTTGGTCTTCAAAGTTTTTTTATTTATTAGAAAAACCATTGCACAATATTTTTGATGTGACATGGAGCTTATTGGAATCAAAAGAGATTTGAATTTTTTGTTTTAATAAACAATTCTGAAAAGTCTCTTTTTGGCAATGCTTGACATGATGTTGCCAAATTTTCTCACAATTTTTTGGTGGGAAAATAATTGCAAATGCGACTTGGAAGCATGAAGCACAAAGCTAAATATAAACTATGCAGTTTCCCAGTTGAGTCGATTCATGCATAGCCTTGGCACTAAGCATTGGCAAGCGGTGAAACATGTGTTTAGATATCTCATAGGCACTTTGAGCTTAGGTCTATTTTATGGCAGAGATATTCAGCCATGCTTGCATGCTTTTACAGATAGTGATTGGGCTGGTTGTTCTGATACTTGCGTGTCCACTAGTGGTAATTGCTTTTTCCTTGGAGACTCATGCATATCTTGGTTGAGTAAGATGCAACCTACAGTGGAAAAATCGAGTTGTGAAGCTTAGTATAGAGCATTTGTCACATCTACAGTGGAGTGTATATGGCTAAGATGCCTATGGATGGATCTTTGCATGGAGATTGATGCTTCTATGCATATTGTCACTGATAGTCACAGTGCACTGGTTGTTGCAAGAAACCCAATGTTTCATGCACGAACCAAACATATTGAAGTGCATTATCATTATGGAGAGAGCGCCTTCATGCAGGAGATATTAATTTGGTATAAGTGCCTACATAAGATAATGTGGCAGACATATTCACCAAAGCTCTTACACAAGAGAATTTTGAAGCTTTTTGAAAAGCTTTAGGATTATTACCTTGTGGGGGCTGATGTCTCACTCCCTCTATGTGTTCACATCATTCGCTCCAGGGGGGTTTGTTACACTTATGAGTTCCTCGAGTAGCTTTGATGTGAACCTTTTCCCTATACATGGACACTTTTTACTCTAGTGTTGGCTAGAGGTTTTTTCCCCATGTTACCACATACATGATTCATTCATATGTGGTGGTACTTTTTACTTAGGGATATTATTAAGCTCTTACTTCATTTCAGTTCATTGTCAATAGAGAGAGCTATTCCAACCATCCATCTTCTCTGTGTGTCTTACTGCATTTGTGCTCCTTGTGTGTGCTTCTTGTGTTGTCTCTCACACTTCTACACACACCAAACATTAGAAGGGATCCAAATGAGGAAGAATTTATGGGTGCTTATAGTATCAAGTGAGTATCTAGGCATAGAAACTACCTTTATTGTTGAGATATGAAGATCAACATGTGATGATCGAGGATGAAACATAGAATTTTTTATTTCTTTGACATGAATAGTGGTTATATTGATACATGTCAATGATATTACTATGTGTAGGAGAACTATAGGAAGTTTGATCCATGTCACATATACAAGTCGTAATCTAAGATACAATGTGTAATAAAGTGATAGGTTGGAGATGGTTGAACCACACCCTTGATATGTAGGAGATGGTTGAACTACACCCTAAGAGGGAGGATTAGGAAAGGGTTGGAGATGGTTGAACCACACCCTTGATATGTAGGAGATGGTTGAACTACACCTCTAAAAAAGATGCTTGGGCATCCTCTGTATGAAAGGGTACAAAGTAGCACATGTCGCTTTCACAAGTTAGCCTAACAAAGATTGAAGTGTATCTCTCAATCTGTAGGTCGGATTGAGGCATATAATATACCGTTGAAAAGCTCTTGGAACGAACTTTCCAAATCAGATGAGATAGCTAGAAAGTGTAATCCCTTGGGAAATCATGGGTGGCACTTGATTGAGGGTTCAAGATACCAAACATGGGTGAGAACAAGGTTCAAGACTGAGGTTGAGAACCATTAGGCAAAAAAATGAATCTTGCATGGGCCTTTTAGATTAAGGAGTGATTAGTGATGGACCAATGAGAAGAGGGTGGTGGACACAGTCTAGTCCCTTAATCACATAGACTAGGCATAGGCTTCCCTTGTTTTTGTGTGGTCAATGGGGAAAAAACCACTTGAAAATCTTGGTTTTGGCCATTTGAATGGTTTTGAAAGGCTTTGAAATGAAGTAGAGCCCTTGGATTGTCTCAAAGACCCAAAGGCTGATGTCTAATGGAAAAAGTCAAGGCACCCTTTCATTTGGGCCCTTGGATTTGATTGATATCCATGGCTAGGATTTGATGAGCCGTTCAAAAAGAGCCTTTGGATGTGAGCCATCGATTTTATCCATGAATCAGATGGTGTACATTGAACTTGGATCCAAAATGGCACGTACACTTGTTGCCGTCCGATCTCGAACTCATCCTAGGGCTTAGACGCGCATCCGCTCTTGGATCCAAGCTAGTCTTGCGCCTTTTCAAGGGCCCTTAGATGAGGCATCAATCCAACGGCTACGGTGGCAGATGATTTGGAGATCAGCCCGAAATGTGCTCCACCTTTGGATTAGAGAGGATCTAAAGGCCCAAAAACGTGCAGAAGAGTGCAAAACACATGCGTGAGCAATTTTGAAAAGCTGCATCTTGTCAGAACACTCTCTCTCTAGTCTTGCAACCACTTTAATCTAAGCCATTCGATTCTAACATCCAAGGGTTATAGAATCTCTGATTTGAAAATTCAAATACAAAGGTGAATCAAATAATATTTTATTTGTGCAAACCACTAGTGGTTTTATATGCCCCTTTAATCCCCTAGATTAGGCTTTTTAATTCCTAAAAATTAGGAATCCTTACAAGGCCCATGCAGGGTTCACTTTTTTCTCTAATGCAAGGGCCCAAAACACCAAGGCTGTGAACAAGAAGGTTCAAGACACTAAGGTTGAGAGCAAGGGTTCAAGAGACCAAGGTTGCGGACAAGGTTCAAGAAACTGTGCGAGGTTGAGGACATGAATTCAAGGGTACCTAGGGAGTTCAAGGGGTTGATCACTGAGGCTAGAGGGATACATGAGTAGATCATTGAGGACAATGATTGACCAAGGGGGGAAGAATGTAATAAAGTGATAGGTTGGAGATGGTTGAACCACACCCTTGATAGGTAGGAGATGGTTGAACTACACCCTAAGAGGGAGGATTATGAAGTAATCCTCAACCATGGCTTTTGGGACAAGTGGTTAGCCCATCACATTCCTAACCAAGAGGTTGTGAGTTCAATTCCTTAAACAATGTGGTAATTTAGGGTTAATTTATGCAAGTTCCCAAGAAGGCACATTTAGATGCTTTCGAGCGCATTCTATGTTATGTGATTCTTACTGTGGATTATGCATTTTTTTACAGAGCTAGTGTAGAGTTGTAGGTTCATGTTACATAGATGTTGATTGTGATGGCACTATTCTAGATGAAAGATCTACTAGTGGTTTTCTATTTTCACTTGGAAGTGCTGCTCTTACATGCACCAAAAAGAAGCAACCCATTATTGCTTTGTCGAGTACAAAGGTTGAGTTGAGAGCTCTTGCAATGGAAGCATGTGAGGCATTGTGGCTAGAGATGCTACTTTTAGATTTAGGTGTAGAAATGTTGAAGCCTATTCATATTTTTTGTGATACTCTTAGGAGCATACAATTAGCACAGAATCCTATTTTTCATGCTAGATCAAATTATATCAAGGTACATGATCAATTCATGAAGGAGAAGGTATTAACACATAATATTGATCTTGCGTATGTGAGCACACATGAGCAGGTTGCTAATATTTTCACTAAATTACTTGGAGTAAAAAAGCTCAAGATCTTTCAAAAGATGATTGGATTATAGGAGATGAGATTGAGATTTAGGGGGAGTGTTGATATGTCAAGCTCAACATGTGATGATCAAGGATGACACATCCCATTTTTTGTTTCTCTGACATGTATAGTGGTTATGATGATATATGTCAGGGATATTGCCAAATAAATTTCACCGGATTCATCTCTTGAGAGTGACGACGAATTTGTTTCTTGCCAACTCACTTGTTTGTAAATTATGGTTTTCTTTATGTATTGCTCTTTATATGTTGCATTGGTTGCATTTTTGTACTAAGTCTTTGTTTTACATTCTCTTTATGCAATAGACAAAGTAGAAGAAGATTATTATTCCTTGCCTTAATCAATGTGTGCTCCTCTCCTTGCATGTGAGAATGTGTGAGAGATCTCTTCCTTATACCCTTTCTCTTGATTTCTATGACCTATCGTAAAGGTCCCACAAGAAATTAGGAGCAAAGACTTAAAAGTGGATCAAAGAATTGTCAAATTGAATATATAGATGGTGATCTAAGAGAATACGAGGATGTATAAGGGAAGCACAAGAATGTGACCAAGGAGACAATAGAGGATCATGAGAAGTACCTAGATTTGATCTTGAACTCAAGACATAGTAGTATAAATTTATAAGGATATCCACTGATCAAATGATCAAAGAAATGAAGTTAATTGGTTTCAAGAGTAAAGGCGGTTCACAAGAATCCATAATTGTAAGAATCAAGTTTTGGATTTGGAGGTATCCATATTTCATAAGAGTCCCTTTTGTTGGATTTTATTGGAGTTCTAGCATGGATGAGGAATTTATAATTGATTGAGTGAGGATGCTAGACATGGAGTGAAAGAAGGATCCACTGGTATGGAGCTTTCCCTTGTGAAATTTTTTTCTATGGCCAGGGATAAAAGGAATCATCATGCATGGATTATCATGAAGCTAGAAGATGACTAAGAGAATATTTGTTCAGCTTGCAGTGGTAGTTAATTTTATTAAAATTGTATGGATATGATGATCCATACTTAGGAGATGGACATTGAATTATTCATTCATGGTTTCCTTTAAGCAAAAGACAATGTGGGAAAACCTTTACTTCTTTATACACAATTAAATTATTACTTTAGTGGAAGTAAGTGTAGTTTAGCCATAGAGACAATCATAGTTGTGATTTATCTTGAGAGTTAGTAGCTCTATCTTGATCATAGAGGTATAGTCATGGTTGAGACATAATTAGCTAATGAGTGTTGAACTACTCCATAATCATGATGAGATAAATTGATGAAATTTTTGAAATATTTTCCATCATATATTAACCTCTAGTTCATCATTATCTAGTGTGCACCCTATTGAACTGTATGAATCTCTAACTTTCTTCATCTTCAATATATACTCATTTTTATAATGACATGAAGTATTCTTGAAGTTATTTACCTCAGTTTTCAATTAAACTTTTCTATCCTTAGTGTTAGTTGATTAGAGGCGTATCCCATGGTTTCTTTGTAGTTTGCAAATTTTGCAAATGTCCTAGAATAGCGTTGCTTATGTGTTGTGAAAATACAAATATAATTTTCTTATTATTCTCGTCCCATTCTTTTTGAGCCCTCATTTGTCTAGTGGGATGGGTCTCATCGTTGTGGTCTATTATTTACCTTAAGTCTCCATGCTTGATAGTTATTCTTCTTAGTCTTCTCTATTTGGGGGCTTACGTCAAACACTTCTTCTTCCTAGAAAATATTTCCTTTCTCCAAGGTGGAATGATGAAGAATGTATATGATTTTACTTTGAAATTTCTCTTGTATTTCTTGATTTAGTTGGACTCTTGATTTTTGAGTTTGCAAAATTCTTTCTTCTTCAATTGATCATCAATTCTTTAATCCTCTTATAACTCGATTTCCTTGATCGGCCAATGATTCATCTATGTAGTATAATTATGACTTTTATGGAATTACAACCCCAAATGCATAAAAAGTGTGATGGGCCCTTTGAGATCAATGTTGTTCATGTATGCTTGCACCATGAATTATGAAATTCTTTCTATTACAATCTCCATTTTCTATGAGAGTTTGCATAGACATACTTTACTTCAGAAGATTTCACTTAAGCTATACAATGATAAATTTTAAAAATCTATGTTCCTAAAAAACTCTATTTCAAGATAAATTGCGCATTCTAGACACCTCTAGGAAAAATATACTCATAAGGTGAATGAATTTCTCCTATTAGAAAATTGATCACCATGAAAAATATACTTATAAGGTGAATGAATTTCTCCTATTAGAAAATTGATCACCATGAGATCTTTTATGTACAAAAACTAGAAAATAAGCAATAAGAGGATTACAAGGACTCGGTAGAAATGCTCATAAGGCTTAGAGAAATGTCGAATCTGAAATATAAGTTTAGATATTGGGCCTATATATACTAGAGAGGCTGTAGGAAGAAGGAGGAAACTCTTAAGTGATATGATAATTATAGAAAATTATAAATTTAATTGATTTTAAAGCTTTACAGATTTCAAATAGAAATGTCTAGATTTAAAATGAACTATCTTATGTTGCAATTAGATATTTTTGGATCCTATGAACATTGTTACAAAACAAATTACATAATGACACAAGATAAGATGCAGGCACATAGATAGTGTTTTGCTTAATTACTCTCAAGTCACATAGCAAAGAGATAAGATTTTGAATAATAGACTTCGTTATATTCCTAGAGCGCACAAGAACATGAGAAATGTGTCTCTTAAACCTATTAAGATAGATAAAAGAAAATAGATCAACAATATGACCAATAATATATATGGGTATATAAGAGAATGGTGAATATGTGGGATCTCTCTTTTATATCTATGTCTTCTTTGAGTATTTGGAATATATATACTTCTTTCCCACACTCTTGCAAAATTACAATAAACTATGTATAAATATTTCAATATGGAAAGCCTCCTTTGTGATCTTTTATCTACCCTTGTGTCTTTTATGTTGCCCAATGCTTGCCTTTCCATGTCTCTTGAATCTTGTGCTTCAAATTGCACTTTTCGATAAGATCCTGACTTTCGATGCTTTGTTCTAGATTTTATGATGGCTTGGAAACTTATAATTTGATTACGATACCTTGAATAAGATTTCTCTTCTCTTATTGAAACTTAATTCTTTATTATTATCCTATCTACTTCATTGATATGACGCCTTTTCATTCTTCAAAACTACTTGCATTAATAAATTTTGTAAGTATATATGCTACTTAGAACTTAGTTTTTGTATACTTCAATGTCACATCCTTGGATTAAAACTTTCTTTCTTATGAACTCATAATGCACCTCTATGTGCTTCCCCATAGCATAAACATAAGCTTTCTTGAAAGATGAATGCTAGACATATTATCACCATTCGATGGAAATGTTGATAATTGCATAAAAAGCATTTATGAACTTATTTAATCACATTATTAAGAAATCCCTATCTACTCCTAAGTTTTTGATTCACAACTTATAGTACCATAACCATAATATCCTCTCTCTTTATAGTAATAATCTATAGATGGTCTATTTGTACAAGATTTCTTTCAATGTTGTTGTAAACTAGTAGTATCTTTTTATACTCATAAAGATCCATAATAGGTCTAATTTGGTTGATTAAAAGTTAAACATCATATCTTATCTTTGCAACATGTAGTGATTTAGTCTTTGAGTATGTGACTCTTTTGATCATTTTCCAAACAAAGTATCCTATATTGTTAAAGGGGTTTGCAAAAGTTGAGTCTAAGATTGATTATTCTAAAGATTATATTGTCTAGTAGAAGTATAGAAAGTTTCATAAAGATTAAAATTTTCAATCAAGAGACATCCAGAAATGAAGTTGTAACTTCCTAATAGTGCTAGGTGTTTGCACCCTACTTTGTGGGATAGGGGGGTTCCATGGGTGTTGCACCTACCTTCGCTTGTACCTTTCAATTAATTCAATCTTAACATGAAGAGTGGATCTCAGTGATCAGATCCTTGAAAAAAAAGAATGAAATTGTAGGTGTTTGGCTAAATATGTGATCCTAGGAAGATTCATCTAATTTTTCTACTTATTATAATTTCAATTTCTTCCATTATTTTTAGGACGTTTGGGACCCTTTAATCGAGAGGAAAAACATGGTCTTGTTCTCAAAAATTCTTGACTGTAGCATCTAGATAAATGCCAAAGTTCATAAGCTATGCAAGGCTTTGCATCATGTAAGAGATTATTAATCAAGGATGAGAAGGATATTAGGCATCTATTTTTTTGGTGCTAAAGTAGTACAAACGTATGGATTTCCACCTTGAAGACCCTCCAGCTGAATAGGACGGTTTCTTTGTAACGAGCTCTTTTGAGGGAGTGATTGAAGGAGGTGCTATGGAAAATCAAAAAAGGAAAAATTGATCGAAAATTTTAAATACACTCAAATATTTCTCCCTAGAAAAATCTTTAGAGATGTCAACACATGCTAGCTTGATTGGTCTACGCCCTTGCCTCTTGAGGTGGGAGTAGGGGTTCAACCCTTGCTAGCCATGGTTGACACATGTTGGGCCTTAGGCCGTTTATAAACTAGATTTCCCTATCACCTTCAGGTAGTTATTGATGTACCATGTTAAACCAGTTTAACCCCTGCTCTTATGGGATAAGGGGGGTCTTGCAAGTACTATGCCATTCACCCTGTAGAATTGTAATTTCTATTGGAGTTAGACATCTACAAAAGCACGTGAACAACACAAGGAAGAAGGAGCAGCTTGGAGCACAACACACAATACTAGATGTATTACCACTATAATGTACAAAGATAAGTAACCCATTAGGGCTATAGGTGTATATACATGCCGAGGGAAAAAAACCTGCAAAAGAGAGAAAAAAGTGCCCTGACAATCCTAGTGTGTTCACACACATCACTACCTAAATTTATCAACAAATCCCCCTTGGGAGTGACGCAGTGAACAAGGAGTTGGCACTCATGTATAAGGAACTGCCAAGCTATGTGGAATTAATCCACAAAAGGAAGTAAGCCCAAAGCTTTGCAGAAAGCTTCAAACTTCACCCTAGCAGATCCTTCGTGAAAAGATCTACAATGTTCTCCTGCGTGGGCACACATGCCAAGCTGATCTCTCTAGCAGAGAAGTTCTTCCTGACATAATGATAATGCACCTCAATGTGCTTAGTGCAAGCATGGAACACAGGGTTCCTCGCAACTCCAATGTGCTCTGACTATTAGTGAAGATGGTGGTGGCAGAAGATTGACCAACAACCAAATCAACCATAAGGCATATGAGCCACACACACTAAACAATTGTTGTGAAAGCTGCCCTATACTCAACCTCACAATTGGAAGTGGCCATAGTAGGCTGCCGTCTCAACCAAGATATACATGAGCTACCAAGCATGAAGCAAAAGTCACTAGTGGACACATGAGTGTCATAGCAACCAACCCATTCACTATCAGAAAAAGCATGCAAATCTGGAAGTAGTGATCCCCCCTTGGGATAAAACAATTGATCCAAGTAGCTGGGTACCACTCAAGTAGCGAAAGATGTGCTTAACCGCTTGCCAATGCTTGACACCTGGGTAATGCATAAACCTTCCCATCTGTGAGACAACCAACTGAATATCTACCCGAGTAATGCATAAGTAAATCAAGCATCCAACAACAGCCTGTTGATAGAGAACAACATCAAATGCATCTCTAGCATCATGAAGACTCAATCGTGAATGTGTCTCCATAGGAGTGGCAATAGGCTTACAGTCCTCAAGACCAAAATGCTACGATAATGTGTCAATATATTTCGTGTGACACAAAGCTATTCACCATCAACTTGCATAAACTGAATGCCCAAATAATGATGCAAATGCCCCAAATCAGACATCTCAAATGAGGCATGAAAATCAGCCTTAAAATCAGCAATGTGCTTGTCATGAGGACTAGTGAGCAGCATGTCATCAACATACACAACAATGATCAGAAGCACATCATAAGGACACTTAACATATATAGGGCTTTCAGTTGGACTATTCTCAAAACCATGTGCAATCAGATAGGCATGTATCTTTTCATATCAAGCATGTGGAGCTTTCTTTAAACCATATAGTGCCTTCTTTAACCTGCATAATTGGTTTTCATGCCCTTTCTACAGAAAGCCACAGGGCTGAAAAACATGCACTTCTTCATGCAATTCACCATTCAAAAATGTTGTTTTAATGTCCAATTGATGTACATTCCAACCATGATGAGCTGCAAGTGCACAAATGCTACAAATAGGAGTATTCGGCATGTAGGTGCAAAGGTCTCATCAAAATCAATGCCTCTTTCCTGCACATAATCCTTTGCAACAAGCCTAGCCTTATACATGTCAACTGTTCCATCAGGCATAAGCTTCAGCTTGTATACCCACTTAGTGCCAATGGCCTTCTTGCCACGAGGCAAGTCACATAAAGATCAAGTACCATTCTTCATTATAGCATCACATTCAAGTTGCATAGCAGCCATCCAGTTTTCAAACTTTTGTGCTTCATCAAATGAAACAAGCTTATTCTCATCATAGAGACTAGAGGCAGCCATAGCATACAAATCTGATGCAAAAGAGGCACTATGAGAGCTTGACCAAGTACGATATGACAGAGGTGCATCTAATTTGCTATCATGCAAAGTTTGCACCAGCCATTTTGGCATATTTTTTGCCTCCTCAATATTAGCCCTCTCATCAGCAAATGCATCATGTAAATCTGCATCAGAAATGGAATGATCTGCACCATCACATAAAACCTATAAAGGCTAAGAAGTTGCCTCATTAGGACCAGCACTAGACTGTCCACCTATAAAAAGAGGTAGCAAAGTATCATACATGTCTTTGGAGCTAACAGATGTCTCCTTCGTACATGAAAATGAAGGCTGAATAGCATCTTCCACAAAAACAACATCACGACTAACCAAAATGCATTTATTTAGTGGATGATATAGACAATAGCCTTTGCTTTCAGAAGTGTACCCAACAAAAATACATTTCATTGCATTATCATCCAGTTTCTTGCAATGTTGTTCAGGCACTAATCCATATGCCAGATAAACAAAAGCACGCAGATGAGCAATGGATGGCTTGCGACCATGCCAAGCCTCATATGGAGTGATAGACTGTAGTGCTTTAGTGGGACCTGTTAAGTACATATGCTGCACACATGACAACCACAAGCTAGAAACTATGTGTGAAGCCTGACTCTTGATCATACACCTTGCCATCTCCATGAGTGACTTGTTCTTCCATTAAAAAACTCCATTCTGTTGAGGTGTATATGACACTGTACACTAATTGTTTATCCCACATTCAGCCAGAAATGCATTAAATTCAAAAGACATATATTCCCCCCTCGATTAGAACAAAGGGTGCCCATTTTATATGCTGACAGATTTTCAGCCAAAACCAAAAACTGTTTGAAGCACATAAAAACTTCGGACTTTGCTTTCAATGGATATATCCATGCATGCCTGGAAAAATAATCAATGAAAGTTACGAAGTAAAGATAATTTCCAAAAGAGGGTGTCTGCATAGGACCACAAACATCACTGTGAACAAGCTGCAATTTTTGAGTAGCTCGAACTGAACCATCTTTTGGAAAGGAGGAACGCTGCATTTTGCCCAAAGTACAGCCTTCACAGACATGTTTTTTAGGTGCCTCAAGTTTGGGCAAAGAGGACACCATTTCATATTTCTGCAGGTGTATCAAACTAGTAAAATTGAGATGACCAAAGTGTGCATGCCAAAGCTTTGCATCTGACATAGCCTGAGAATCATGTATTACACATGCGGAATCATTCACAGATCTTTCATAGTCTAGTATGAGCTTATACAACCCATGATGTAAAATGCGAGAAGCTATAATCATGTTGCCATTTGACAGATCATGAACTGTACATCTGTCATCAACAAATTTTACAACCAAGAAAATCTTGGCTAATGCAAAAACTAGTAACAAATTTTTCTTCATCCCTGGCACAAATAGAGCATCTGACAATGTGAAAGAACTACCATTAGCAGTAGTCAAAATGATCTTACCAACTCCCATGACAAGATAAGAGGAGTTATTGGCACATGTGATAGTATTCCCTATAGGGGCAGGCTCAAGTGAAGTGAAGAAAGTGCACTGTGAGGTAATATGTTTGGTTGCCTCACTATCAAAGTACCAAACATTTGAGTCTACTACAGACGTACACTGCTCATGAGAAGATGGGTCAACATTGCAAATAGTAGTAAATGCCCATTCTTCATTCTGCACAAGATTAGCAGACTTTGTTTTCAGTGTAGAGGCTTCTGCGACAACCATTCCAACCTCCTTTTTCTTTGCATCTTTTGCAACCAGTTTTGGACAGCTCTTAATGACATGATCATTTCCTTTACAATATTTGCAAAACAATTTATGCTTTTCTCATTTCTTCTCATCTTTGTCTTCCTTCTTCGAATGTGTAGCATTTGCAAATTTTTTCTTACTAGTAGATGAGCTCCATTTACCTTTGCCCTTCTGACTAGCTAGGAAAGCTAGATCTGCAACACACATAATAGGTCTGTTTTGCGTAGTTTGATCTTCCTTCAACAAAACAGAAACTAATTCTTCAAATCTTAAGGCATTTGGATTGCCTTTCATCATCAAATGAAGAGGAGAAGCAAAACTCTGATATGAATCAGGAAGACCATTCAAAATAGTTTGCACAAGTGAACTATCAGGAAAGACTTCATCAACACAAATCAACTGTTCCTTCAAATCCTTGATCTTTGTCAGAAAACTTTCCATAGAATCACCTACATTCATGTGCTCACTCTCCAACTGTTTTTGGAGGTAAGGAATACGAGCCTCATTCCTAGCCTGGTACAATGTGGTAAGTGTATCCCAAGCATCCTTAGCTATTCAGCAAGAGCAAATGTGAGGAATAATGGCATGTTTGATAGACAAAGCTATCAATGCATGTGCCTGAGCATCTCTACCATCCCAAAGAATTTTCTCTATAATAGGTGCAACAGGAACCACAACACGAATATGAATCTGCAGAATATCACCATCTTCGACACCATTTGCATCAACATCAGTACCTATATTTGCAGGTGTAATAGGATTTTTTTCAACACCCTGTACAATATTCCATAGTCCTTTTATGACCAATACATGATGCATCATATAAGCCCACAATGGGTCGTCCATACCATCCAACTTATCCTCAACAACCAACATACATAATACATCGCTGCTTTTAGCCATGGCCACTGACTAAAATACCATGATGCAGAAAATTGATTGTATCTCAAAAAGTTAGATAAAATTACCCTGTCGAGTTCTACTAAACCTATAGCAGACTTCGAGATGCTTATACTGGTGAACCAAAAACTATATATATCTTTGACACAAAAAGATGAAATAACCTGCACAAGCACTGTGATAGTGCATTCAAAGGCCGAAACGAGCTCAGATCACAATTTTGGCACCAGAGAGCAAAGCAATTTTGATCTTCAAATCACCTCGAGTATGCACACCAAATTTTGTGCAATTCTGAGATTATGATCCGAGGAGTGTCGACGATGCCCTAGATGAAGCGGCAACCTGCTCTAATACCAATTGTTGGAGTTAGAGGTCTGCGGAAGCACAATGAACAATACAAGGAAGAAGGAGAAACTTGGAGCACAACACACAATACTGAACTTATTACCACTAGAATGTACAAAGATAAGTAACCCATTAGGGCTATAGGCATATATACAAGCTAGGGAAAAAACTGCCTAAAGAGGGAAAAAAGTGCCCTTGCAGTCCTAATGTGTGTTCGCACACATCACTACCTAAATTTATCAACAATTTCACAATTAAAGCTCGGAAGAGTAGGCTTCGGTTGAACCTCCATTAAAAAAAAAACTTAGAGTTTAAAGGAAAAGAAAATTCAAGAATCATAAAACAAAAGTCAAACGAAATAGATACTCAGAAGGTGATAAGCCTGTTTTTGTAGCTCTCCCTAACTTTTTGTAATCTATTTCTGTTTAATTTAGTTTAAGCTCGTTTGTTGTAAAAAAAAAAAAAAGAAACTATGAACAAGTGCAATGTAGAAACAGTGATAGGTGTATCTAAACACTTGTGGTCGTTGTCCATCAACAATCTGAAATGGAGGTTCAACCGAAGTCTACTGCCCCGAGCTTTAACTTTGAATGTACACTCATTTCAGCTGAAGCCTACTCCCTCGCGCTTTAACTTTGAAAGTGAAACTTTACAAGTGAGTGGGCATAGTATTTGTGAAACCCCCCGTATCCTACAAAGCAAGGGTTAAACAAGGTTACAACATTCCCTTGAGCTTTAACTTTGAAAGTGCAACTACACAAATGAATGAGCATAGTACCCACAAAACCCCCCGTATCCTATAAAACAAAGGTTAGACATGATTGCAACATTACAACTAGTTTAACTCGCCAAGGCCATACATGTCCAGTCCAAGGATTCGTCCCTCGACCTCCGCCTCAAGAGGTCAGAGCTCAACCAGCTGCCCTAAGGGACATGGACTACATGAAGATGGCCAAAGCTTTGGAGTCAGGGAGCGGAAGAATCAGAAATCAAACTGGTGAGGTTGCCACCATGAGTTTGCATTAGAGACTTAAAGATTCCTTTAGCAATCATGAACGATGCAAGGACTGGAGGCGCACGTTACTGGCTTTACAGAAGCTGACAATTTTGTGTGCTCGATGCTGTAGCGCGCATTGTGGCAAGTTCATTAGGTTCTGCAATGAAGAGTACGTAGCTACTGTGTCGTCGGTGATCGTGAAACCAGGCGAGGTCTTTATTTTCAAGCGAAAGAGGTGCAGACAAATTTCATGCTTCCGTTTTGTAATCCAATAGGTCAATATTGTGACCTTCTTCTGAAATGCTAACATATTTGTAGCTCCACTGGAATGGGGCCACGGGAGTCGGGACTGTCAGAGTTTGCAATTATGTATCGTTTATCGGTTTAGGCCGATGCTTGTGTGTGTCCGGAGTAAGGTTTTCTGCAGAATTCATGGTATTGAAGACCGTAGGCAACCAGCAATGAATTACTTGTTGCATGCCAGATGGCTTAGTCGAATTGGGATGCCAAATCTCAATGGCCATGTTATCTTATACATAGAGAACGATGGAAGGAAATCATCAAGTTCATCGCAGATGTTTCCTAATTGGAGTTCTACTTGCCATTGCTACAACATTTTTGTAGCGCTGTCGCGGTGAATCAATGCGGAACTTAAAGCGCACAGCCTTTGATAGACAACACATTTTAGCATGAGCTTCCAATCTGTTGAAAGCATATACATCACACTGGATGCTGCTGCATTGAAGAGTCTGTGTGACAGAATGGAAATATTCACTTCAATTAGTGGAAATGATAAATCTGCATTTTTCTACATCTATACGATTCATCTCATGTGCATGCTGCGTTGAGAAACCATCGCTACTAAAGGAGAGTATATAGATTTCTATGAGGAAGGAGATGATGCGATGCATCTTTCTACATCGACATAATATTCTGTCCCCTTCGGTAATCTCATCGAGATGACATGCCGTAACGTCAAGCTTACTTTGTGCGGCGCTATCCTTTTAAGGCGTAGCATTATGACATGATGTTTTTAAGCGGTAGAAATCTATCGGTGAGCGACCAATGCTAAAGAATTTCGAAGCTGGGTGTTTGACATTGCCATCCCCGAGATTCGTGCATGTAACAGTAGAGTCATCAGTATCGTGTTCGTCTGTTGTGTGTGTTGACGACGATGAAGATGCCGACGTTTCGATCTTCCGAGCAGAAGGGACCTTGGCTATGGGAATTTCTCCGTTCAAATATTTGGTCACTGTCTCCATTGAAGGCCTCAAGGAAGGATCACGAGCGGTGCATAACATCCCTATGGTGAGGACGCAAGCGGCCTCCTCTTCCCATGTATAATATCGGCTCGCCCCGATTCTCAAATCTTCATCTATCGCGTCCATCAATCTGCCCTCTTCTTGCAAGCTCCAGATCCATTTGACTAGATCTTCCTCCTCTTCACCGTGCATCTTCCCAGATACGATCTCAAATAGTATCACGCCATAAGCATACACATCAGTCTCCTCCGTTAACTTGGCATCATTGCCTTCCCTCTTGAGCGACTCACTAATCATCGTCGGGAGCATGCAGCCTTTCAGCATAAAATCAGATGTCTCCCTTCTTAAGCTTGATCCCGCCCATTCAATATTTCTATTGTTGCTATTCACATGCTCTATTTTGGCATCATCAATCCTTTTCGATGAGGCACGCGCAATTCCAGGAGGGCATATATATTTATTCAGAGCATGCCATGTTCGTTTGCCTGGAGATGCGACATGCTTTACAAGCCCATATTTACCCTTTACAGTGTAATCCATGGGATGAGCTTTACAAAATATCCCATAGTCCCCCAGCTTGGCACGGAAGGTTATGTCTAGCAAGATGTTGCTGAGCTTGAGATTCTTGTGGACAATCGGTTTATCCAAACTTGAATGTAAGAAAGCTAGAGCTCCTGCGATTTCCTTTACAATCTTGTACCGCCTTATCCACGGGAGAGTTGAGGTCTGTGAGAAGATCCACTGATCCAAGCTTCCATTGGGCATGTATTCATAGACCAGGAGCGCCTCCTCTTTCTCAATAGACCATCCTCTCAGAGAAACAATATTGGGGTGATGCACTTGTGCTAATCGGTTTATATCCTTCTCTACTTTTTTCCTGTCAGAGTTCATCTGATAGACTTGCCTGAGATATGACGACGAGAAGCGCTTAATAGCAACTTGAGACGAGTCATGCAAGACGCCTCTGTAATATGTGCCGCACGGACCGTTTCCCAGGATTTCTCCTTCATTGAAAAGCCGGGAAGCTTCAAGAATCTCATTAAGGGAAAACTTTCTGGGCTTGAGGAGTGCTCTAGGTTTCTCCCTAACCAGTTTCATGAGTCTGACTGCTGTCGGCACCTCTTCTCGTCCTAGCTTATTATAAGGAATGCAAACAAAGTTCAGAAAGGCTAGAGCAAGGACCAGAACCACTAAACAGAATATGATGAAAGCATTTGGGGGTTTGCTCGATCCATTACGGCGGGTGGGCAACAGACTCTCCATACAACTTTGCTGCTTCGGCATACGTAAGATTCCAATGCTATCCGAAGAGAAATGCCAAGAGAGAATGGAATGCCTTGAGTTTCCCTGTGCTGCAGCAGAGAAGCCCACGAACATGTATTCTTTGAAAATATGAGAGAGATCAAGGGGTACTGCAAGGAGAGGCTGCACTGGTTTATCGCTGCCGTCTTTTGCGAGACGCACATCTACCAGGTGCTTGTAGCTATCATAACTTATCCATGCACGGACAGTGTCACCTTTCTGTAGAAATACACCTGCATCGTTGACGTTTGCGGTCCAGCGGGATAGGACATTGCCGTAGTTGATGCCAACGTGATGGTGATTTGGATCGTGGAATCCCTGGTTTTTGAATGTGTCGAATTCGATGGAAAACGGCTTGTAATCTGTGTTACAAGCATCGTTCATCGTACCAAGCATTCCGATATTCCTTCCTACTGTTAGTTCATCGGGCACGATCAGGAAGGTAAGCCCGCCATGGCTGGAGTTTATGGTAGAGTTCGCCTTGAACTCCGAAGCTTTCTGCATGCGAAAGCTGAAGGACGTATGGAAGGATGCAGTGGTGTTTGATATAGGGTCCATCATGCGGAAAGGGAAGCTGTAAAGAGCACGCCCAGCCATACTGGACCAGTTGGACGGAGCTGCTTGGACGTTTTTGTTATTCAGATGTGAGCGTGAAATGGGGGGCATCGTCATGCTCAAATTATGCATGCTGGTGGACTTTTGCTTGGATATAGCAGGTATGTTGATAGTACCAGAACTTTTATCAATCTCCGCGCTTCCCAAGAGAGTGATAGCACCCGCCTTCTCATCATCTCTGAAGTCAGGAAAGGCCAGCTTCCGGGATATAGATGCTGTAATGGCGTTCTCTGAGAGTAGGTCATCGCCGTTACGAGGACCGTCACTTGTAGCATTGGCAGCCACATAACATTGCAAACTCATGCTGCTAGACACTATTAAAAGAGCTAAAACTCCATAAAAGCACAGCATCGGCAGGCTGGGATGCGGGAACATCGCATTTTTCCACGGTACAGGAACGCGTATGTATCGAATAGGATCTATGGACATTGTAGCTCTCACGAAAGCGATATTATGCAGAATATTTTCCTACAGCTTCAATGAGCTTACTTCCGAGAGGGTATCCGGTGATGAGCAGCAGGCTAATCTAGGCCTTTAAGCCTTAAGGAAACTCTGCAACCCTGAGAATCAGCTTGCGGTGGCCTACACATGCATAATCGTGGTGATACTTTGTTGTGCATGGATGCATGGCCTCAAGGCTTGGAACCACCACTCATGTTACATTTATTTATCGACTCTCTCTCTCTCTCTCTCTCTCTCTCTCTCTCTCTCGTTCATCTGTGTCTATCTCTCCTTCTCTGTCTGTCTGCTAGTATGATAGCTTTATCATCAGATGAAGAGAAGCAAACTGAAAAGGAGGAGCTTTTGTCCTTGCGATAGTCCTTGAAGTACCTTACGAATCACGATCCGGGGAGGTCCTCCAGCAGCCGTATTACCTCTACAGGATCTGTAGTCCCGATAACTTCTCCATCGCCTTCAACGAAACCACCCCAATCAAATAACCCATTCGAAGGCCACTCTGATGAAACCACCAGAAAAATAATAAATTAACGAGAGGTAAAGGTACAAGTTACAATCAGGTGTGCCCTAATGTCAAGGTGTTTACACAAGATTAATGAGAGGTAAAGGTACAAGTTGCAATCAGATGTGCCTTCCTGTCAAGGTGTTTGATACAGCAAGAATGGAGCTTTTGAGCGTCGAATAGGCCGTTGAAAAATAGTTTAGAGGCAAGGCACATTGTAATGGAATCGCTAATAAGAATGGCGATTATGAGTGCAGGAAAAAGATCAGAACATCTGATAAAGATGAAGGTATAGATAGTTTACATATCGAGTGGCGCATGCAGCAACCACTAGTGCTCTAAATGGCTAGAATTGGGAGTTCTGATGAGCCATGCAATAATGAATCCTGTACCATCACTGAGTCATTGTCATCTGCCCGGAGAAGGACCTATCCTTCAGAGGCAACACAATTGAAGAGCCTTGTGGGGCTGCAGATGAGGTAGTCGATGAAGAGCTCACGCCCCTACTTTCAACATGACGAAACAATTGATGTCAAAAAGGGAAAACATGACAGGACAACTGAGCTTAGTTCACCACACAATATGTTTAACAGTTAAAGCTATTGCTGTGGTTGAAATCTGCTTGTCTGAATGGCATTCTAACCATGGGACAGTCAATCATATGCATGTAAATCATCTTTATGGAATTCACATTTCATACTTCTTCCCTGAGAGGCTTCTTGAGTACCATAATCTGTTAGATATTTTAATGTTGCGTGTCGAATTGAAGCATCAATGGAACACCACAGCTCCGGGTTCATGGTAGGATTCAAGTTTTGTTATTGTCGTTTCAATCTTTCCCTGTACCTTGTACTGAACTTTAAACTTTTTTCTATGACCAGCGTTGGACATCGACCATAAAATTTGAAGCGCTTTGCACTTCATATCTTAGAGTTTGTGGCGTTGAGGACCACCTGCAGCGTCCCATGTGCAAACATGGAGACAAGCGGAGCATGAGTGGAACCCAGCTTCGATTTCAGTCGATCGAGAAGGATGACAGCCTTGCAGATGGTATTGGCGATGGACTGCCTGCTTCTCTGAAGGACAAGTGTTTGCGAAGAATCCAAGCATGGGACCAAATAGGGGGCGGGAAAACCTGATAGTACCTTCTCCTTCAGCTCCGCGCTCTGTTGTTCGGCTTCAGTTGATTCCTCTCCAGATCGATTACTGTAGACCGTAGTATGTGTGTGCTGATCCACTCTTCTTGTTTGTTTCACTCACTCCATACTTTAGTAAACCGTAGTACATGTTCTTTCTCAGAGTCTCTCTTTAAAGGACAATGACAAGCATCGTACACTGAATGCAAATGGTAAATAGTTAGAGGTCATGTGGTAACATTCACGAGACATGTCCAGTGTAATATCATTCGATGAATAATGATGTCTATTATATGTCCCTATGTCTATCACGTTAGAAACGTGCATATATTATGTAGTCGAGTGAAAGACGTCTTTGCATTATTGGCTCATCTTGAAGGTCTTTCCTTTCTCTCTGATGGCTCAATCTTTGTATTGAGCTATACGTAGTCCATTAAAGAGTTGTCATACTTCGTATCTAGTCTTTGCTATCTTTCTCCTAAGCATTCCACACTCATCCCTCCATCCATGGCTAGCTCCTCCTCTTGCATAGAGCCATGGATGGAGGGATAAGTATGGAATGCTTAGGAAAGAGATAAGACTAGATACAAATCAATACCACATCAACTGAGACTTACACATTTGTCTGCAAAGTTCATGAAGCAGTTAGCAAGGTAGGTATTAGGTCTTGTGTAAAATGGGAGAAGCAAATTTATCTAGAAGATTCTGAGGGTTTCCAAATAAAAAATGGAAAAATATTCGATGCCAAAGAGCCAAAGAGGATCCTCTTCTTTTAGGTGGCTTTCATTCTTTTCACGTTCTATTACGTTAGGTATTTTTTTAAATTAAAAAAAACCTCAATCGTGTCAAACAAGATACATTAATCCATCCAAAATGATTTTGAGGTTTGAGAATAAGTAAGCTTGTACTTATTTGCGTCAAGCAAATTCCTTCATATATATATATATATATATATATATATATATATATATATATATATATATATATATATATATATATATATATATATATATATATATATATATATATGCTTTATGCATTCTTCTTGGAGATATTTCTCGATTTTAGAAATATCAACCCTTTTGCTGTCATTTTGATATGAATCCTAAATAAAATCTACCATGTCATGATCATCATCATCATTGCAAAAATCTTGTAGTTTATCTTCTTTTGAATATTGTTCTTTTAATCTTGCATATTCTACAGGAGCACTTTTATGTAGCCTCCTTATGAATGCTTATGATAAATGAGGTCTTACTAGCAACTTTGAATGGTGTGGTGGAAGACCATCAATATCATTTATTGGAATCTACATACATAAATAAAAATCATTAGCATTACATACATGAATGAAAAATAGACTTCAAATATGAATTTAAATATGTAAGTTAATTCAAAAAGAGTTCCAATTAATTAGAGTTTTCATTGCAATATAAGATAGGTGGACATAAAGTTTTCATTGCTCTCTAAAAGGTGCACTTGGAGTTCTATGGCATCTATAATTCACTAATAATTCATGACCAACACATAATGAAGTAATAACATTGACAACTATGTATCTTGCTACATCTCTACTCATGTATGGTGATTCATGACTATTTTCATGCTCTTCAAATGTGCAATTAATTATTGAACTATTATATCCTCAATTACTATTTATTAAACCTGCTATATTTCCATGCATGTAAGGTTTTCCATCAATATATAATATTTCATGTTTTGCATGCATAATTCCTCTACTAGCAAGAGACGCTGCCTTCAAGGATAATCCATAAGTACTCATGCTATGAACATAATGTGTAAGTCGATGCCAAAATTCCCATCTATATAGGACCCCAAAATGAAATAAGAGAGACTTCAAAGTTCGGAGGCTCATATAAGTCCTCTACAATAAAGAGACCACCATCAGCATGATTGATAGTGGAGGGAGTAATCACATTGTGATTACCCTAAAAGTTAAAAACCTCTCCATCTAAAGGAAGTGTTCCTCTATGCCATCCTCCTTATCTTCTTCTATTGTACTAGAGGACAATCACGAGTTGGCAATGGATAATCTCCAACCATTTCAATCTGTAAACCAAGAGATAGAGGATTTTGAGAAATCTTGGCTTGTAATTGATAAATGGCATGTCCATACATGTATGAAGAATATTATCATTATTAGTAAGAGAATAATCATCATCGAGCAAATGATCCCCTATATTAAGTATAATTTTATTTTAAAATAAAACAATGATGTTAATTTATGGAATCAATACATAACCACACATTATCATGATGATCAGGTGGTGGCACACACTCAAAAATATCATAGACTGCCTCATGTTCAACACGTTCCAATCATGGTCTTCAATACATGATATAGCAAAGATTACACCAACTTATAATATGATCTTGATATTAAAAACCACCATAATTCCTATCAAACAACACATGTGAAGTCCTTGCATGGGTAGGAGTTGGTGGCATACCCTCTAATTGATCAGATTCTGATTATAGTATAGCAGGAGAAACATATATCAGTCATTTATGTATCCATCAAATAATAGAATTAAGAATTTGATATACTTATAGTAAGTAGTCCCTGCACGATTAGGAGATAGTGGTGGAGTTCCCTCTGATTGATCAGAATCTCATTGTGTAGCGAAAAAGGGTATTAGATATTAATAATTTGATTATTTACATACATACAAATTCACATGTACAGATTTACACATGCACACATATTCACATATAGAGAAATACACATTATGAAATATAAATGTACACACAAAATCATAAATGTATGATGTGTGTATGTATGTATGTATGTATGTATGTATGTATACGTGTGTGTATATGTATGCATATGCATCTGTGTGTATGTGTGTGTATATATGTGTATGTGTATGTGTATGTTTGTGTGTTATGTATATGTGTGTATGCATGTGTATGTGTGTATATGGTATGCATTTGTGCATGTATATCATAATTTATTATCTTTATTAATTTTACAACATAAATTTTTGTATTTATTTTAATAACATTGATAGCTAAGTATCTTCCTATGTGTATGTGTAAGTGTATGTATGTATGTGTAAGTGTATGCATGTGTGTATGCATGCTTATAAATTTAAAGTTTTTTTTTTTGTATACTGATCCTTTTGTTTTGTTTGAGATTAAAATAACAAGAGATATTGTATGATAGAAGGAACATGAATAAGAGAAGAGATGACATACCACCTGAGACATGGTAGTATTTTTGCAGACAACTACATCTTTAGGAATCATTTCCTCAACAGAAGGTATGCATATTAGTTTTTATTATTGCGAGTTATCATTCCCATGTATTTTATAAACATTTTACATTTAATATACGTACTTTTATTTCATAAAATAAACATAGATTGTTGCAAAGAAGATAGTTGAGTCAGATCATATGTTGCACACAAGTCAAAAGGGCATGGTTTTGTTGCTACATTTATAAGTATATGTATTATTGAAACTTTATTTTCTATTTTATTTAAAATACTAATTATTCATATTTTTATTTGTTTCAATGTAATGAAAGGATTATGGCCGTTATTCTATGAATAAGGACATTGAATTTGCTGCATATTGTGGATATTGACATCTCACTAAGCACATACGAGATCGTCAAGATGATGTTGTGAGTATTATTAAATTTGATATATTTATTTTATTTTTATTGTTGTTTTATATGTTGTATTTATTTATGTTTATTATATGTAATACATGAGTACTATGGAGAGACCGATATGGATGAGGTGGAGAGATAGACACATGAGGGACAATATCAATCATCACAGGTAATGACCTCTCTACCCATGATGCCTATTCAGATACATCAAATCATGTGGATGATCATGATTAGGGAGGGGATTTAGATGATTGGTCTATTGCATTGGATGTTTATGTACATCGACACACACACACAGACACACACACACACACACACACACACACACACACACACACACATATATATATATATATATATATATATATATATATATATATATATATATATATATATATATATATATATATATATATATATATATATATATATATATATATATATATATATATATATATATATACACCTAGTATGTTTTTAATTGTGTCTATGGTGTGAATTATATGATTGAAATGTACTAATGATTTTTATTACTATTTATATTTAACATGTGATTTATTACTCTAATTGTATAGTTCATTCATATTGTATGTATGTTTGTGTGTGTATATGTATGTATGTGTGTGTATATGTATGTATGCACGTGTAGGAATATATGTATATTTGTGTATGTGCGTGTATATGTATGTATGTATGTACGTGTGTGCATCTCTATGTGTATGTGTATATGTATGTGTGTATGTGTATATGGCTATGTGTGTATATGCATGTGTATGCGTGTATACGTATGAGCATGCATGTGTATATGCATGTGGATGCATGTGCATGTGCATGCATGTGTATGTGCATTCATGTGCATGTGTATATATATGTGCATGTGTATGTAAGTGCATATGTATGTGTATGTGTATATGTATGTGTTTATGTGTGTATTTGTATGTGTATGTGCATGTGGATATGTTTGTGCATATGCATGTATGTGTATGTGTATGTTGTTAGGAGGCAGGCTTGGGCCTCCTACAAGAGAGAGAGAGAGAGAGGGGGAGAGAGAGAGAAGTCAACATAGTTTCACCTTTTCACATCACCATGCAGAAAGAAACAAGAACAAGAAAAGCTAACTAACTAAAGAAACAAGAAAAGACAGATACATGTCATAAGCCATCTAGTGGTGATGAAGAAAGAGGATTTGCTCATTGCTTTCAAGCCATATTTATACAAATGTGAGACCTTAAAGTCTCTTCTAACTCGCACTCAATCCAACCCTTCAATAGCACTTTTGTACATTATTTTGCATTTCCACATATGCCCCTAACACTTGGCATGCACAGTGGACTTGAACTACCACTATCCCTTGATAAGTACTACCCCATCATCAAAATGAAAAGTACATGGAAATCGTTTATTGGTTTGGAACCTTTATACAACATGTCATACAAGAAAGAAAGGCTGAGGCACATTACTTCTCTAAGCCTTCTCCAAAAGTGCTTCAATCCGTGAGCCTCCACATCTCTTGTGTGGTAGGACACCGGTTCCATCACACTCACTAAACTAAAACAAATTTTCCAAAAATAAGAACTCAATCCATAGACAATCTCCATGTAGATTTCCATAGTGCTAAAGTGATAACACCTCCCTTTGGATAGAGTGGTCCAAATCCAAAGTACATAGCCAATGCTAGTATCAACCCATCAATCAAAAATTATATGTGCATACATAATCATGATCTACCCTTAGGAACAAGTTTTGCAAACCAAAGTGCATGGTTGGACCATGGTATGGAGTGCAAATAAAGCTCATAATATATCTAGAACTATAAGTAATGTGTAATGCAAAGCACAATGCCTAGAACCAAATCCAAGATATGCAAATACCCTACACACAGCTCATAGTCTGCCCTTCTATATGCATCATCATGAAATACAAGGAAGGCTTAATGACATAATATCATAATGAATAATTACAACATAGCAATAATCCCATCGTGGTCGCCAATGTTGGGAGGCAGACTTGGACCTCCTACAAGAGAGAGAGAGGGAGAGAGAGAGAGAGCATCATAGCTTCACTTCATCATGTTGCCATGCAGAAAGAAACAAGAACAAGAAAAACTAACTAACTAAAGAAACAAGAAAAGACAGATACATGTCATAAGCCATCTAGTGGCGACAAAGAAAGAGGATTTGTTAATTGCTTTGAAGCCATATTTATACAAATGTGAGACCTTAAAGTCTCTTCTCAATCGCACTCAATCCAACCCTTCAATAGCACTTTAGCACATTATTTTGCATTTCCATATATGCCCCTAACAATGTGTGCGTATGTGTATGTGTGCATGTGTGTGTGCATGTATATGTGTATGTGTGTATGTGCATGTGTCTGTGTATGTCTATATGTATGTGCATATATGTGTGTGTATGTGTATGTGCATGTAAATCTCTAAGTGTGAGTATGTTAATTAATGAAAACAAAACAATTTAAATGTTATACAAACAATGAAAACTTTACTGCAATAATTAGCCATATATATGCACGGTGAACTTGTTGAACAACTTGCGAGAGATAGAGAGATAGAGATAGGGGGAGAGGGAGGGGAGAGAGAGAGAGAGAGAGAGAGAGAGAGAGAGAGAGAGAGAGAGAGAGAGAGAGAGAGAGAGAGAGAGAGAGAGAGAGAGAGAGAGAGAGAGAGAGAGAGAGAGAGAGAGAGAGAGAGAGAGAGAGAGAGAGAGAGAGAGAGAGAGAGAGAGAGAGAGAGAGAGAGAGAGAGAGAGAGAGAGAGAGAGAGAGAGAGAGAGAGAGAGAGAGAGAGAGAGAGAGAGAGAGAGAGAGAGAGAGAGAGAGAGAGAGAGAGAGAGAGAGAGAGAGAGAGAGAGAGAGAGAGAGAGAGAGAGCTCATATGTGCAGTGTAGATATGAAAATTTGATCTTTCGATTAGATGCACACAAAATGAATATTGAAGGACCATGCATTTTTTTTCTTTTTTGGTCAAAGGAGATCATCGCATAAGCAATGTGCACGCATTGTATATGTGATACTTTGAGCCATCACATATGTGACATTCCAAATTTGTTGTATATGCAACTCTCACATATGCGACACTTGAACTAACATTGCTAATAGCCTTGGAAATAACCTTGGTATTAGCATTGTTTAAATGATGGTGCATAATCAATGCTAAATGCGACAAAATGCAGAATCTCAAAGCAACAAAATTGTGTCACATCAACTGTTGCTATGCCTCTGTCTCCCATGTAGTGTCTGCAAGTAGCATCTTGAGCCACAATACCTCACATGCTTCCATTGAAGTACCTCTAAACTCAACCTCTATACTTGAAAAAGCAACAATGGGTTGCTTCTTTTTGGTCCATGTAAGAGCAACACTCCCAAGTGAAAATAGAAAACCTCTAGTAGATCTTCCATCCAAAATAGTGCCAACCCAATCAACATCGGTGTATCATGAACCTAAAGCTCTACACTAGCTCTGTAAAATAATGCATAAAGTAGCAAGCACATAAAATATGGTGTGTCTAAAAGCATCTAAATGTGCTTTCTGGGGAACTTGCATAAATTGACTCTAAATTTTTCACATTATAGCTTGGATCATGTCTTGTAATTGTGACATTGATCAAACTTCCTACAGTTCTCCTATACATAGCAGTATTCTTGACATATATCAACATAACGACTATACAAGTGAGAGAAATAAAAAATGCTACGTGTCATCCTCGATGATCACATGTTGAGCTTCATATCTCAACAATAGAGGTAGTTTCTGTGCCTAGATACTCACTTGATACTATAAGCACACATCAATGCTTGCTCATGAAACCCATCTCAACCCATCAATGGTTTCCCAAAGGGTCAAATAATGTATACTTTACCATTTTAGCCAGGTGATAAATATGGGTTAAACGTTCACTATGAGTTGTGATATCCCATAGTCTTATGTATAATATTGTGAGACTCTTGAATGAAAGAATCCTTCACGAGCATGGTCTTTTCATAGACTCATGTCATAGTTGCAACTTTCTTATATGTATATATCTTATAATAAAGTTATTAATCCGTTATTTAACAATCTTTAAAATCAGAAGATTTAACTTCTATTCAAGTTATGGTAACACATGCATCAAGCTCTTATCTTTATTTGTAACACATGCATCAAGCTCTTATCTTTATTTGAAACTTGTAAATGCTTAAACCTTGATTCATTCATGTATCGTATCATCAGATATCTTGTACTTAACTTCTTTATCCTTCTTAAAATGGATATGATGAGATAACTTTCAATCAATATGTCTTAATATTCAAATAGAACAATGCATTTTGCAATACATTTTTTGGTGTTAGTATACGTATTCAATTTTCATGATACATCAATGTCCCTATGCCATGCTGGTGAACTCAAAAATCAATGGTGTAAATGGTGCATTTGGATGCGCATGTACGGGTCATATCCATCCCCATTGACATACTCAATCCTCATGCCTAAATAATTAAATCTAGCTAGATCTCAAGGTAAGCACAACTTGCAACTTCCTAAAAATACAAGCAATGCCTATGATTCACATATGGGCGAACCCCTTTATCATATTATATGCACATATACTTCACAGATCTATAAAATTTCTTATGACGAAAGCTATTCTAAAGCATAAATCTAGGCTTTTCCTAGACCTCACCAGTAAATTAGACAACATAACGTAACCTAACAAGTAAAAACATGCTTCTACATTGCATTTGCAATCATTTTCCCACCAGAAGATTGTGAGAAAATTTGGCAACATCATGCCAAGCATTGCCAAAAGGAAACTTCTGATAATTATTTCTTAAAACAAAAGAGTAAAAACTCTTTTGATTATAATAAGTTCTACATCACTTCAAAAATCTTGCATGATAGTCTTTTGAATAAACCAAAAATATTTGAAGACCAACACCTAAGGAGAGAGTAGCATGTATTCAAGTTTGATGAGTTGTTAGGTAGTCAATGACTAGAAACTATGTGTGCAAGGCTACACTACAAGTACAACAAATGTATTTGAGAAGCATTTCTCAAGTCTCAAGCTATAAAAATGTAATGAAAATCCAAAGAACATGTATAAACAAAAATTAGTGAATCTGGATGTGATTTGAATACCTTTGAGAGATTGAAAAGAATCTCCTCTTGCTCTTTTTGCTATCTTCACATGTGGGCACATGTCAAGATATTTTTAATCTCATTGATATCCTTCCTCACATGGAGAAATTGAAGGAAGATGTCATATTATCCAAGAGCTGAGTAGGAGAGGTGTGCTGACCCAAGTCATGGAGTTACCAGAAAGAAAGGTGTAACAGAATTTAATCCCATGCGCATAGATATAAGGCTGATCAAAACTCTACGAAGACAAATTTGGGTGCATGTCCTTGCATCTAAAGGAGTGAAGCTGATTCGGGAAGCTCTCCCTCCCTTGCCTCAATGCATGTGTGTACGAGATAGTGAGAGAAGCTATCTGATTCCATCTCTGTTGACTATAGGTCCATGTACCATGCACCATAGCAAATTGCATAGCACCATGAGAATCTTCTCCATCTCTGGTACCCATGACACACATGAAGAATAAGATCGAAAACTCACCTATCATGCCAAATCTTAGGCATTATCAATAAGATGGGAATACATCATTTGTCAAAAATTCCTCAATTATGCTGATAGATTTGAGCTGAAACTACCTGGATCGGTACTTTAATAAATATTTGCAAAGTGAACTTAGAGGAGGTAGATACTCATGGAAGATGACAATGACAAGTGTAAGAAAACACACATGTGAGATGATAGGGCCTCGTCCCAAACACATGAATAGAGTAGGGCTCAAAAAACTCCATAAATCCTTCCTTTCCCATATGACACACCTAATAAAGGAGTGGCCCATATGATTAGGTTTCCTAGCCTCCTAAATATATATTAAGGTCTAAGATCTCACTTCATAAAGTAAAAGATATAAGGCCTATTCATCAAATTTAGAAATTATTCAAGTCCCATTTATATTACTTACTATGTCAACTTCTTATGTTTGAGGCCAATCATCATATCCCACTTATAATACAATTATGCGTAATACTAACGTGTCAATTTAATATTCTCCAATCAAGAGATAATAATGTGTTGTAGTGTGTGGATGTTGATTACATAGTATTTGCTAAGTATAAATGCCAACATCATATCCTTGCATTGGCGGGTGACTCTCTTGGAATGTACATGTCATACAATTCTATTGACATAAATGGGTATGATAACCTCTTCAATTACATCTTGCAAAACAAGAAGGGCACCTGATTGAATCTTGGTCAGCAAGTCCATGAACCTCTTCATGGCTTTGTTTGTGACTTTAGAAATAGAATTAAAAGCACAACTATAAAGCAAAGAAATCTAAGGTAAGTAAAAGACAACAATGATGAGATCCGCCCCACTAGACAAATTTCTAGAAAGTACACACATGAAAGCAAAATGAAAAGAAGAGTGTATTCAAAAAATGGAAGAGTGTGAGAGGCTCAAAGTGAGAAGACCAAGAAATGGGTAAACTTACATGGATTAGAAATGAGCTTGCCAAGGACATGGAGCAGGCTCTACAAGCTTCTAACCAAGTATAAAGAGGGGGTGCGGCCCTCTTTATATAGTTCCAAAGGGGGATCTCTAAAGTAAATCATATGTGGGATAATTAACGTTGCAGGAGAATGAATAAACTAATAGAACACTTGGAAAGGTACCCAAATACAATGAGATACAACTAAAATAATATGAAATGGAGTGTCTTCTGGATACAAAATGGAGATGTAGTCATTTAAATTGAAATGAAAATGAGGTAGATGAACACATATAATCAAGATCACCTCTGTAGCTCCATTTTTGGAGCGATTGAATGCTATAGAGGTGCACTAAGGATTGGAGTAGAACTAGAGGTAAATCCTTCATGAACATGTACACTAGGTTTTTGTGAGAGGTATAGTGATCTAGAGTAATCTCTTGTGGTACAAGCTTCTCATTGATGAAATAATACTAGATCTCAATGTGCTTCATCCAAGCATGGAACACTAGATTCTTACGAATGGCCAAGGCTAAAAGGCTATCGATGCAGATGCATGTTGGAGTATTGTTGAGCCCATAAACGTCATGTTGGTCAAAGTCAACTATAGTCAAAGTCAAAAGGTCAAAGTCAATTGGTCAAAGTCAACAAGGTCAAGGTCAAAGTCAACAAGTGCAAAGTCAAAGTGCTAAAATGCAGGTGTCAAAGTGCACAGGTAGTGCACAATTAATTGTCCACAAAGGGTAAATTGGAGAAAGTGAGTTGCAGGTTGCAGAGGTATTTTCTCTAATTTCCCTAAGGTTCAAAGTGTGTTTTAAAGTGTTTTGGAAGGTTCAGGTGAACCCCCCCTTAGGTGCAAAAGTGAAGAATTAAAAGGAAATGTGAAGGTATGTGAAGCGGCAACGTACGCACAGGTGAAAGTATGGCGCCCCCATTAAAATTTTTGGTTTTAGTCTAAAGTCACTACAAGACAAAACAGTGATTCGTTGGCTGCCACTTGTGAAGAAAATCTTGGGACATCAAAGTGAGCACCAAGATACCATGGCAGTTAGGGGTGATCGACACACTCAAATCAAGGCAAGGTCTATTCTTGGACCAGTCTTAGAGTAAGCAAGAGAAGCATAGTCTAAGGGAAGCAAGAGAGAGAAGTGCAAGAGTCACCAAAGTGCGACGCAGAGAAGTGGAAGTGCAAGGTGCATGGAGTGTGACTAAGGATTTGTGCAGAGAGTGCTAAGCTATACTTCCCCAAGGATCTCAAGGTCTCATTGCAGTGTGCGCGTGCCGATAGAAGGTATTCACTCCTCCGCCTTTGTGGAAGCTTGGTGCAAGCTGTGCACAAGGATAAGCTTGAAGCAGGTGGAGGTCTGGTGCAGAGGAGGCCGGTGGCAAGAAGACTTTGGGATATTGGGTATTTTGTAATTGAGCACTCTGTGTGATTGTGCACAGAAGTATTGGCTTGTATTTTGCTTCAAGCATTGTAATTGTCTTACTATAATCAATCGGCAGAAGCTTCCAAGGTGTATTTCCTCTTCTGGTCTTTTCATTTTCTCCTACAAACCCTCAAACTCCTTCTTGTCTAAGAATCCCCCAACAAAATTTGGCACGCCCGGTGGGACTTCCAAGGAGATTTGAGCTTAGGAGAAACCAAGTACAAAGCATAGAAGAGATCAAGTGGCGACAGAACCACAGTGCTACTTCATCAAACTAAAGGTAAATATTCTTATCAAGTGTCTCATATTCAGTGGGCTATGAGCTGCTCATGACTGCAACCCGGTCCCAGACATTGAGGGTCACCTGCAAGCAAACAAGAAGGAAGGTTGTTAGAAGGTCCTCCAGTCCACTATCTTCAACATCATCAGTCAAGAGCATGGCGGGTCAGGTAGACTTGGAAACTTTACTCTCTAGATTAAATATAAAGTTTCCTTCTTTCAAAGGCCTAGCTTAGGAGGATCCGGATGAACACATTAGAAGGTTTTTGGCACTATGTAAGACTAGAGGCCTAATGGGTAGGGAGGATGCCTTTTTGATTCTCTTCCCTGCCACATTAGAGGGATTAGCTGATAAGTGGTTCAACCAGTTTGCTGAAAACCATTTTACCACTTGGGATGTGATGAAAGATGCATTTAAAAATCAGTTCCAGCATGGCAACACTGCGGAGATTATCATAGAAGAGCTAGAAAATTTAAGATTGGGTCCAGGAGAAAAGTTCCCAGAGTTTGTGACTCGGGCCAAAGCACTAATGGCTAAATTGCCAGATCCACCACATGATTTTTTTGTTAAGAAATGGTTGGCTAAGCCCCTACCAATGGCCACCCAATGCAAAATAAAGGAATTAGTGTTACCTACAGCCTCCATAGAGGAGTTGATCAGCACAACCACACGCTTGGAGCAGATAAGGTACCAGTATGGAGCAACTTCTTCCCAACCAACATATGGTACAGAAATGGAGGATCCAGTGATACAGCTAAGGAAAGAGCTGGAGGGCTTAAAAAGAAATAAGCCCTACAAAGAGGAGGAGAATGCTGTTGCTCAGTTGAGAAGGGAGATTGAAGCACTAAAGCTTCAAAAGGAGGAGGAGGCCCAGGCAGAGGAATTGGCTCAGCTGCGACAGGAGTTGCAGGAGCTCAAAGGAGGTGGCATCAAGAGTGGACTTTGGTGTTCCATGTGCAGCAAGCAAGGTCACATAGTAAGTGAATGTCCACTGTTAAGTGTGACTTGTCAATTGTGCAGGAAAGTTGGCCATGAGGCCCATGAATGCCAATCAAGAGGAATGCTTGCAACGACATACTGGACACAAGGAGGACCCCCAACACCAGCAAATGTGATGGCTGCTGCACCAAATCAAGGTAACAACTACAATCCTAGACAGAGGAATAACTTTGGAAATGGGCCTAGGAGGCCAATCATTTGTTTCAGATGTGGAGAATGCGGGCACTATCAAAGTAGGTGCACCCTACCAGAAAATGCCCCTCCTTGCAGGAACTGCCCTGATGCAAGAGACCATTATACAAATTGTTGTCCTAAGAATCAAGCCTCTTCATCCGGGCCTCATATTCAAATGATTTCGGTGCACAAAGAAGAAGTGTGTGATCTGGTCATGATCCATCACCATCTACCAGGGTGGTGCAATTAGAAGAAATAGAATCTTTGACTGTGCAGACAAGAAGCAAGGGGAAGGCTCAAGCAGACATAGGCCAAGGGTCAAAGATTAAGGAATCGAATCAAAACAGAGAACCATCTGAAGATAAAGTCACCACAAGTGCAGATACAAGTAAAAAAGGAGATCTCATATGCACTAGTGATGCCATTGGGCATGCCTTCAACAGGACTCATGAGGAGCTTGATAAGTCAACTGGAGCCCATGCTCTCAAGGAATCAGAGGCTTCAAAACTACTCAAGTCCATGAAAAAGGAGGTTAGTATTTTTGATTTAATAAAGATGGATGGGAAATTCAGGTCAGAGTTATTGCAGATAATTGATGAAGCTTCCACTACAAGTTTGGTGGCAAAGAGTGCTGTTTTACATAGAGGAAAAATTGCAGGGGAAGCACCCCTTACAGATGATAAAAGTCCTCGGCTGACAGTATCTATCCAAGGTCATGAATTTCAAGGAGTTATTGTGGATGGTGGTTCTGGCATTAACTTGATGCCTGAACATACAATGGAAAAGATTGGACTCCACCCTTCAAGGCCTGCAGGTTGATATATTTAGGTAGTGATGTGTGTGAACACTCTAGGACCGCCAGGGCACTTTTTTCCCTCTTTAGGAGGTTTTTTTCCCCCGGCTTGTATATACGCCTATTGCCCTAATGGGCTACTTATCTTTGTACATTCTCTAGTAATACATTCAGTCTTGTGTGTTGTGCTCCAAGCTTCTTCTTCTTCCTTGTGCTGTTCGCGTGCTTCCGCAAACGTCTAACTCCAACACTAGAGGAGTTTCTTTGTGAGAACCTGAAAACGAAGAGAAGTCATCCATGAAGATTCTAAGTGATTCAAGCAATCGGGGACCAAAAATGAGATTGACCGTTCTGTTAAAGGTGGCTGGAGCATTTCTGAGCCCAAATGGCATTTTTACATACACATATGTTCCCCAAGGTGTGATAAAAGCAGTCTTTTCACGATCCTCTAGGTGTATTGATATTTGATTATAGCCACTAAATCCATCCATAAAGCTATATAATGCATGCCCAGCCACTTCTTCAATGACCTGCTCTGCAAAAGGCATTGGGAACCCATCTGGAATGGTCACCTTGTTGAGTGCTCTAAAGTCAACACAAATTCTGATTTTATTAGTATTCTTCTTTGGTACTATAACCATAGGTGAGAACCACTCTTAGTGTTCTACAGGAATGATTATTCCTGCATCCTCCATCTTCTGTATTTCCACATAGACAGCTTCAACATATTTTGGATTAAGTCTATAACTCTTCCCTCTTATGGGTTTGGCTCCATCAACTAGAGGGATTCTGTGCTCTCCATAAGTTGCAGGCACTCCTTCTAAGTCTTTATAATGCTAGGCAAAAACATTTGTATAATGGGTCAAGAACGACTTTACCTTTTCAAGGAGCCCTTGGTGGCTCCACAACCAAGTGGCCACCAAAAATGGCCGATTTTTGTCTTGAGTGCCTAATTGTATTTCTTGGACAGGATTTCTCTCTACCGTATTATCTTCGTGCTCATCTTCTTCTACTACCTTTTCGTGCATTGCTTCATAAGCAGGTGTATTTTGGACTTCAATGTGTTCCTCCTTGTCCTGCATCCATCCTGCAGGAATTTCTTGAATTGGGAAAGAACATTCTTCACTAGAATTTTTTACCTTGCCTTTAGCATCAATAACCTCCTTATCTGTGGTTGTCATATCCTCCTCCAAGTTGTATTTGAGGGGTGTCTTCCTGCCCCTTCTGTGGTCTGTGATGGGCTCTCCCAATCCATCAACTTGGACTTTCTCCTTATCTTCACCATAACCTTTAGTCGTGCAAGAATTATTAAGAAAAATTCCAAAACAAGAGGAAGAGTTGCCTGCTTGGAGCCAATTTAGAATATCCTCTTCTTCCTCGAAATCTATTTGGGGTTGATCCTCCGATTTTGTTTCCATGCATATACCAACTGTTTGCATCATGCTAGTGTTTCCTTGATTATCTGGGCCCTCTTCTAAATGAATCTGTGTCAGCTCTTGCCCTTTCTTTTGTACCCACATAGTGTCCTTGCCCCAATCATGAATGACACTTGCATGCCTCAGCCATGGTCATCCAATTAAGAGGGGAAATCCTCCTTCAACCTGGGGCAATATTAAAACCACAAAATCCAAAATGAATAGATTACCTTGTACTTCAAGTGGAACTTTTGGGATCACTCCCAAGGGCCTTACTTTGATCTCATCGGCCAAAGTAACAGTGAAAATCCCCCCTGGGAGTGATGCGGTGAACATGGAGCTGGCACTCATGTATAAGGAAGTGCCAAGCTATGTGGAAATCACTCCACAAAAGGAAGTAAGCCCAAAGCTTTGCGGAAAGCTTCAAACTTCTCCCTAGGCAGAGCCTTCGTGAAAAGGTCTGCAATGTTCTCCTGTGTGGGCACATATGCCAAGCTGATCTCCCCAGCAGAGAACCTTTCCCTGACATAGTGATAATGCACCTCAATGTGCTTAGTGCGAGCATGGAACAGAGGGTTCCTTGCAACTGCCAATGGGCTCTGACTGTCAGTGAAGATGGTGGTGGTAGAAGACTGGCCAACACCCAAATCAGCCATAAGGCATCTGAGCCACAGACACTCAACAGTCGCTGTGAAAGCTGCCCTATACTGAGCCTCACAACGGGAAGTGGCCACAGTAGGCTGCTTCTTGCTCAACCAAGATATACATGAGCTACCAAGCATGAAGCAAAAACCACTGGTGGACACACGAGTGTCATAGCAACCAGCCCAATCTGAGTAAGAAAAAGCATGCAAATCTGGCGGTAGTGATCCCCCCTTGGGATAAAACAACCCAAGTAGCCGAGTACCACTCAAGTAGCGAAAGATATGCTTAACCGCCTTCCAATGCGTGTCTCCTGGGCAATGCATAAACCTGCTCATCTGTGAGACAGCAAACTGAATATCTAGCCGAGTAATGCATAAGTAAATCAGGCATCCAACAACCTATTGATAGAGAACAACATCAAATGCATCTCCAGCATCATGAAGACTCAATCGTAAACCTGTCTCCGTAGGAGTGGCAATAGGCTTACAGTCTTCAAGGCCAAAACACTGCAATAATGTGTCAATATATTTCGTTTGACACAAAGCCATTCCACCATCAACTTGCATAAACTGAATGCCCAAATAGTGATGCAAATGCCCCAAATCAGACATCTCAATGCATGAAAATCAGCCTTAAAATCAGCAATATGCTTCTCAATAGGACCAGTGAGCAGCATGTCATCTACATAGAAAACAATGATCAGAAGCACATCATTAGCACGCTTAACATATAAGGTGCTTTCAGTTGGAATGTTCTCAAAACCATGTGCAATGAGATAGGCATGTATCTTCTCATACCAAGCACGTGGTGCTTGCTTTAAACCATATAACGCCTTCTTTAACCTGCACACCTGGTTTTCATGCGTTTTCTGCACAAAGCCACGGGGCTAAAAAACATACACTTCTTCATGCAAGTCACCATTCAGAAATGCTGTTTTAATGTCCAACTGATGTACATTCCAACCATGATGGGCTGCAAGTGCACAAATGCTCTGAACAGTAGTCATACAACATGTAGGTGCAAAGGTCTCATCAAAATCAATGCCTCTTTCCTGCGCATAACCCTTTGCAACAAGCCTATCCTTATACCTGTCAACTGTACCATCACGTTTACGCTTCAGCTTGTATACCCACTTAGTGCCAATGGCCTTCTTGCCAGAAGGCAAGTCACATAAAGACCATGTACCTTTCTTCATTATAGCATCATATTCAGATGGCATAACAGCCATCCAATTTTCTGAATTCTGTGCTTCATCAAAAGAAACAGGCTCATTCTCATCACAGAGACTAGATGCAGCCATAGCATAGCAATCTGATGCAAAGGAGGCACTATGAGAGCCTGAACGAGTACAATATGACAAAGGTGCATCTAATTTGCTGTCACGCAAAGTCTGCACTAGCCATTTTGGCATAGTTTTTGCCTGCTCAATATCAGCTCTCTCATAAGCAAGTGCATCATGCAAATCTGCATCAGAAATGGAATGATCTGCATCATCATATGAAACCTACAAAGGCTGAGAAGTTGCCTCATTAGGACCAGCACTAGACTGTCCACCTGTAAAAAGAGGCATCAAAGTATCATATATGTCTTTGGAGCTAACAGATGTCTCCTTAGTACATGAAAGCAATGGCTGAATAGCATCTTCCACAAATACAACATCACGGCTAACCAGAATGCGTTTAGTCTGTGGATGATACAAGCGATAGCCTTTACTTCCAGAACTGTATCCAACAAAAATACATTTAACTGCTTTATCATCCAATTTTTTGTGATGTTGTTCAGGCACTAATGCATATGCCAAACAACCAAAAACACGCAGATGAGCAACAGATGGCTTGCGGTCATGCCAAGCCTCATATGGAGTGATAGACTGCAGTGCTTTAGTGGGATACCTGTTCAGTACATATGCTGCACACATGACAACCTCAAGCCATAAACTATGAGGTAAAGCCTGACTCTTGACCATACACCTCGCCATCTCCATGAGAGACCTGTTCTTCCGTTCAGCAACTCCATTCTGTTGAGGTGTATACAACATTGTACACTGGTGTTTTATCCCACGTTCAGCCAGAAATGCATTAAAATCTGAAGACATATATTCCCCCCCTCGATCAGAACGGAGGCTGCCCATTTTACATGCTGACAGATTTTCAGCCAAAACCAAAAACTGTTTGAAGTACATGAACACTTCGGACTTTGCTTTGAGTGGATATACCCATGCATGCCTGGAAAAATCATCAATGAAAGTCACGAAGTAAAGGTAATTTCCAAAAGAGGGTGTCTGCATAGGACCACAAACATCACTATGTACAAGTGCAATTTCTGCGTAGCCCGAATTGAACCATCTTTTGGAAAGGAAGAACGCTGCATTTTGCCCAAAATACAGCCTTCACAAACATGTTTTCCAGGTGCCTCAAGTTTGGGCAAAGAGGACACCATTTCAGATTTCTGCAGGCATAGCAAACTAGCAAAATTCAGATGACCAAAGCATGCATGCCAAAGCTTTGCATCTGACATAGCCTGAGAATCTTGAACTGCACATGCCGAATCATTCACAGATCTTTCATAGTCTATGAGCTTATACAGCCCACGACATAAAATGCCAGAAGCAATAATCACATCGCCATTTGAGAGATCATGAACTGTACACATGTCATCAACAAATTTCACAACCAAGCCAATCTTGGCTAATGCAAAAACTGATAACAGATTCTTTTTGATCCCTGACACAAATAAAGCATCTGACAAAGTGAAAGAACTACCATCAGCATTAGTCAAAATGATCTTACCAACTCCCATAACAGGATAAGAGGAGTTGTTGGCACATGTAACAGTATTCCCTGTAGGGGCAGGCTCGAGTGAAGAGAAGAAACTACGCTGCGAGGTAATATGTTTGGTCGCCCCACTGTCAAAGTACCAAACATCTGAGTCTATTACAGACATGCACTGATCATGAGAAGATGGGTCAAAACTGCAGACAGTAGTAAACGCCCATTCTTCTTCCTGCACAAGATTTGCAGACTCTGTTTTTGGAGTAGAGGCCTTTGCAACAACCATTCTAGCCTCTTTCTTCTTTGCCTCTTTAGCAGTCAGTTTTGGACAGTTCTTTATGATATGATCATTGCCTTTACAGTACTTACAAAACAATTTCTGCTTTTTTGATTTTTTCTCATCTTTGTCTTGGTTCTTTGAATGTGCAGCATTTGCAGATTTCTGCTTACTAGTAGAAGAGCTCCATTTTCCTTTGCCCTTCTGACTAGCCAGGAACGCTTGATCTGCAACTCGCATAATGGACCTGTTTTGCCTGGACTGATCTTCCTGCAACAGAACAGAGACTAACTCCTCAAATGATAAGGCATTCAGATTGCCTTTCATCATCAACCGAAGAGTAGAAGCAAAACTCTGATATGAGTCAGGAAGACCATTCAGAACGGTCTGCACAAGTGAGCTATCTGGTATAACCTCATCTGCAGAAATCAACTGTTCCTTCAAATCTTTGATCTTTGTTAGGAAACTGTCCATAGAATCACCTTCGTTCATGTGCTCACTCTCCAACTGTTTTCGGAGATAAGCAACATGAGCCTCATTCCTAGCTTGGTACAATGTGGTAAGTGTATCCCAAGCATCCCTAGCTGTTCTGCAAGAGCGTATGTGAGGAATAATGGCACGTTTGACAGACAAAGCTATCAATGCATGTGCCTGGGCATCTCTGCCATCCCAACGAATCTGCTCTGCAGTAGGTGCAACAGAAACAGCAGCACGAACAAGAATCTGCACAATATCATCTTCGACACCATCTTCATCAGCTCCAGCACCTCCAGCACCTGTATTTGTAGTACCTGTAGTCGCAGGTGTAACAGGACGTCTTTCAACACCCTACACAATGTTCCATAGTCCTTTTGCAACCAATACATGTCGCATCATATAAGCCCATAATGGGTAGTTGGTACCATCCAACTTATCCTCAATAGCCAACATACGGAATACATCACTGCTTTCAGCCATGGCCGATGACTAAAATACCTTGATGCAGAAAATTGACTGTATCTCAAAAAGTTGAACGGAACTGCCTAGACGAGTTCTGCTAGACCTGTAGCAGACTTTGAGATGCTTAAACTGGCAAATAGAAACTGGTATATACCTTTGGCACAAAAGGACAAAATAGCCTGCACAAGCACTGCGATAGTGCATTCGGAGGCCGAAACGAGCTCATATCGCAATTTCGGCACCAAATTTCGTGCGAATCTGAGACTGCAAATGGACGAGTGTCGACGGCGCCCTAGAAGAAGCGATGACCTGCTCTGATACCAATTGTTGGAGTTAGACGTCTACGGAAGCACGCGAACAGCACAAGGAAGAAGAAGAAGCTTGGAGCACAACACACAAGACTGAATGTATTACTAGAGAATGTACAAAGATAAGTAGCCCATTAGGGCAATAGGCGTATATACAAGTCGGGGGAAAAAAACCTCCTAAAGAGGGAAAAAAGTGCCCCGGCGGTCCTAGAGTGTTCACACACATCACTACCTAAATATATCAACATCTAGATTGTTTGGACCATCACTTGAGGCAACTGCAGAATGTTTTCAAGAGATGTAGGGAGACTAAGCTAAAGCTCAATCCAAACAAATGTCATTTCCTTGTGACAGAAGGAACTCTCTTAGGACATGTGGTGTCGGCTAAAGGTATGGCCCTGGATCCTGACAAAATCATTTCTATATTAAAGTTGCCTAAACCTAAATCTCCTAAAGAGATTCAGAGTTTCTTGGGGCATACTGGATACCATAGAAGGTTTATAAAAATGTATGCAGAGATAGCCAGACTACTGGCTAGACTTACAGGTAAGGAAGTACCTTTTAAAGGGGAAGAAGAGGAGGAAAAAGCATATCAAACATTACGGTCAAGGTTAGTGTCTGCTCCCATTTTGATCACACCTGAGTGGTCAAAAATCTTTCATATACATGTAGATGCCAGTGCCTATGCAGTGGGGGCAGTTTTGACCCAACCCAGTGAAGAATTTAAAGTGGACAGACCAATTCAATATGCCAATAGAATCTTGACCAAGGCTGAAAGGAATTATAGTACTACAGAAAGGGAAGCCCTAGCAATGGTTTTTGCTGTCCAAAAATTCCGTCATTACTTACTGGGAGTAAAATTTATTATTATAACAGATCACCAACCACTAAACTACTTGCTCAACAAACCACAAGCCACTGGTAGAATATGGAGGTGGTTATTATTGTTCCAAGAGTTTGATTTTTTTGTAGTCCACAAACCAGGTAAAGACAATGTTATGGCGGATCACCTATCCAGAATCAATATGATGAATCAAGCTAGTGGAATCAATGATGATTTTCCAGATGCCCATCTGTTCGCTGTACAAGCTCAAGGTTGGTATTATGATATCAAAAATTTCATTAAAATTGGTTTGTATCCAGAAAAAGCTAATGCTGTGCAAAGGAAGAGACTGCTAATCAAGAGTAGACCATATACCTTCATTGAAGATAAATTATATAGACAGGGCAATGATGACAGGTTTAGGAAGTGTTTGGAAGAAGAAGAAGTGAGGGAAGTCCTTCACTCTGCACATGAAGGAACAGGTGGTGGGCACCTTCCAGGGCATATTATGAGTTAGAGGATACTGGATGCTGGTTTATGGTGGCCTACACTATTTAAGGATGAAGATGAATGGGGAAAGGCATGTGACGTTTGCCAGAGGTGTGGACCTAAGCCAACAAAGCAGAGGCATAGCCGCTTGATTGTTTCCACTTCCTGGCAACCATTTGAGAAGTGGGGGCTCGATTTTGTAGGGCCCATCTACCCTCCCGCGATTCCAAAAAGAGAGAAATATCTCTTGATAGCTACAGATTATGCAACAAAGTGGGTTGAAGCTATTGCCTCCCCCGACTGCACTACCCAAACTGTTGCTGATTTCATTTATAGTAGCATCATTTGCAGGTTTGGATGCCCACTTGAAATTTGTACAGATCAAGGTACCCATTTTGTCAATAAGGTCCTGCAGGAAATTTTCAACAGGTATAGAATTCTACATAGGACCTCTTGTGCTTACTATCCAAGAGCCAATGGACAGGCTGAATCGACAAATAAGGTTTTAATCTCAATGTTAAGAAAGGAGTGTATGTTACAACCCACTTCCTAGGGCATTGCTTATCAAGGTACCCTATGGGCATACAGGTTAGCCTACAAAGAGGCCACGGGATATTCTCCATTCCAACTAGTTTATGGCATATTGCCCATTGAGCCCTTTGAATTTTTACATGGATCACCTAAGATAGCATTCATGCAGGGCAAGAAGGATTGTGATGTATCTCAGAGGCTCAGAGCACTACATAAAGTGGAGGAGATTCATCTACTAGCAACAAAACAATTGATAGAGACTCAGATGAAGAGGAAGGAGGCACATGATCGACATCTGTAAAACAACATTGAAGCAGGCATGTTAGTTCTTCTCCATAGACCTCGTCTTCATACACAACTGAGAGGAAAATGGCTTCCACATTGGGAAGGATCTTACAGAGTCAAAACAATGCTAAATTGGGGTGCTGTGGAGTTAGAGATGCTGAAAGGAGAGGCCTTGCCACTTGTCAACATATCGAGGCTCAAGGCCTATCATCAACACACTTGAAGAAGTATGGATCACCTGGAACTGCAAAATCTGTCCAGGTTGTACATAGCTTTCTCATCTCATTTTGCTCAATTTTAGTAGTTTTCTTTATCAATTTCATTCTTGTTCCTGGTGTTTTTAGCAAACCTAGAAGGCATTTCATAACCTCTGCAAAAGTAACACGTTTGGGTATTTTTGGAAATTTTTCTAGCAATTTTAGCATTTTTCTAGCATTTTATATCCCTTTCGTATGTCATTTTCTTGCCAAATAGGAGGAATAAAAGGAGGCTCTCTATGGTTTGATGAAAGAAATTGGGCTTAGCCCTGTGGAAAATTTAATGAGAAAATTTTCAGAATTTTTTGGCCATTTTTTTGGAATTTTCCTTCATTTTTCTCTATTTTTGGGTTATTTTTCAAAAAAAAAAAGGCCCCCCCAGGGCGTTTTTTTGTTTTTTGCCAAAAAAAAAAAAATTCCCTCACCCCTTCTGACCCCCCCCGGTTCTGACAACCCCCCCCCCCCCCCCCCCCGTTCTGACACACACCCCCCCTCCCAAAAAAAAAAAATTTATACTTTTTCTCTTTTATTTTTTATTTTTTGTTAATGTTCTTAATTTTTATTATTTATTTATTTACTATTTATTATTTTTTATTTTATTAATTTGAGTTTTATTTTATTTTCTTTTTCTGTCATTTATTTCTCTTTTTATTTTTTCTGCATAGGCGTTCGCATTTCAAAAAAATAAAATAAAATTTATATATTATTTTTATATATATATTTTTTTTACTTTTTTTGGCTCAAAGCTTTTGGCTCGGGATTGTGCCTCGGTTGGCCGTTTTTGATAAAACTGGAGTCATTTTCATGTTTTTTGGCACCTCTGGACTCAATTTGTGACTTTAGTTTTCCAAATTCCCACTTTTTCTCTGACTTTTGGTCCAAACCCTCATGTTTTGCACACAATTACCACATGTTTTTATCTCATTCCATTGGCCACATTGTCTATTATCACCTCCTCTCACCATATGTTTCAATATTTCCCATATGCGCCCTCTATAGCTCTCATGTTTGATCATTTTTCCCCTCTCCAGCCCCATCATCCTTCTCCCTATCCCTCCCTTTACACACCTGCCCAGCCACATCCTTAACCCTCCCGAACCTATCCCCATCAGCCCCATCAGCCCTTCCTTCCCCATCCTTTCTACCCTCCTATTGCAACCCTTTATGGCAAAATCCAGTTTTTGGTTCTTCTCTGGTGCTTGTTCTATTCTGCTTTTGGTGGACTTGGTTGCTGCTCTGATGTACTATTCAAGTTTTTGCAGCTCTATTTTCATGGTGTCTGTTATGCTCAAAGTTTTGGCTATAGCTCTCCGAGACGGAGAGCACATTAGGTGGTGGGCAACTGTTGAGCCCATAAAAGTCATGTTGGTCAAAGTCAACTGCAGTCAAAGTCAAAAGGTCAAAGTCAACAAGGTCAAGGTCAAAGTCAACAGGTGCAAAGTCAAAGTGCTAAAATGCAGGTGTCAAAGTGCACAGGTAGTGCACAATTAATTGTCCACAAAGGGTAAATTGGAGAAAGTGAGTTGCAGGTTGCAGAGGTATTTTCTCTAATGTCCCTAAGGTTCAAAGTGTGTTTTAAAGTGTTTTGGAAGGTTCAGGTGAACCCCCCTTAGGTGCAAAAGTGAAGACTTAAAAGGAAATGTGAAGGTATGTGAAGCGGCAACGTACGCACAGGTGAAAGTATGGCGCCCCCATTAAAATTTTTGGTTTTAGTCTAAAGTCACTACAGGACAAAACAGTGAGTCGTTGGTTGCCACTTGTGAAGAAAATCTTGGGACATCAAAGTGAGCACCAAGATACCATGGCACTTAGGAGCGTACGTGATCGACACACTCAAATCAAGGCAAGGTCTATTCTTGGACCAATCTTAGAGTAAGCAAGAGAAGCATAGTCTAAGGGAAGCAAGAGAGAGAAGTGCAAGAGTCACTAGAGTGCGACGCAGAGAAGTGGAAGTGCAAGGTGCATGGAGTGTGACTAAGGATTTGTGCAGAGAGTGCTAAGCTATACTTCCCCAAGGATCTGGAGGTCTCATTGCAGTGTGCGCGTGCCGACAGAAGGTATTCACTCCTCCCCCTTTGTGGAAACTTGGTGCAAGGTGTGCACAAGGATAAGCTTGAAGCAGGTGGAGGTCTGGTGCAGAGGAGGCCGGTGGCAAGAAGACTTTGGGATATTGGGTATTTTGTAATTGAGCACTCTGTGTGATTGTGCACAGAAGTATTGGCTTGTATTTTGCTTCAAACATTGTAATTGTCTTACTGTAATCAATCGGCAGAAGCTTCCAAGGTGTATTTCCTCTTCTGGTCTTTTCATTTTCTCCTACAAACCCTCAAACTCCTTCTTGTCTAAGAATCCCCCAACAAGTATCCTACAAAATACCAATGTGAGATAATAAAATGAAAGCTAGATGGCCTCACATGCTGCAAAGCTAGATGCTTCGTAGTTCACTTCTATGGATGTTAGAGAAAGTGTAGGCTACTTCATACTTGCCCAAGAGATAGGTCCTCAGCTAAATAGGAATTATGTACTCAGAAGTAGACTCTTGAGAATCAAAATCACTAGCCCAATTTGAATCTCACTATCCTATGAGATCAATGCCCCCATTGTATGAAAGACCATGATGTTGAGTGAGGGTAAGGTGTCCTAATAGAGTGTGAGCACCATACCAATGTGTCTAACAAGGCTTATGTGCAAATTTTGTGAGTATACCAATGGCATAAGCAATATCTAGTCTCATGTTGGGAAAGTAAAGCGAGGATGCAACAAGCTATCCATAAGTATCCACATCCATTGGTGACGATGAGTCCTCTAGTGTGAGCTTGATGTTTAGATCAAGTGGTATGGACACTAACCCATAATAGTCCATGTAATACATGGAAAACATATTAGAGAAATACCTCTTTTATGAGATCAATATAGATTTTTTTGTTTGCCACAGTTCCATGCCTCAGAAGTAGTGAAGTAGGCCAAAAACTATCATAGATTATTAGAGGTAAGCTGTGTGATATGGAATTGGAGAGAGTAACATGTATTCAAGTTTGATGAGTTGCTAGGTAGTCAATGACTAGAAACTATGTGTGCAAGGCTACACTACAAGTACAACAAATGTATTTGAGAAGCATTTCTCAAGTCTCAAGCTATAAAAATGTAATGAAAATCCAAAGAACATGTATAAACAAAAATTAGTGAGTCTGGATGTGATTTGAATACCTTTGAGAGATTGAAAAGAATCTCCTCTTGCTCTTTTTGCTATCTTCACATGTGGGCACATGTCAAGATATTTTTAATCTCATTGATATCCTTCCTCACATGGAGAAATTGAAGGAAGATGTCATATTATCCAAGAGCTGAGTAGGAGAGGTGTGCTGACCCAAGTCAACGGAATATAATCCCATGTGCATAGATATAAGGCTGATCAAAACTCTACGAAGAGAACTTTAGGTGCATGTCCTTGCATCTAAAGGAGTGAAGCTGATTCGGGAAGCTCTCCCTCCCTTGCCTCAATGCATGTGTGTACGAGATAGTGAGAGAAGCTATTTGATTCCATCTCTGTTGACTATAGGTCCATGTACCATGCACCATAGCAAATTGCATAGCACCATGAGAATCTTCTCCATCTCTGGTACCCATGAAATACATGAAGAATAAGATCGAAAACTCACCTATCATGCCAGCTTTTGCAAAGGGAACTTAGAGGAGGTAGATACTCATAGAAGACGACAATGCCAAGTGTAAGAAAACACACATGTGAGATGATAGGGCCTCCTCCCAAACACATGACTAGAGTAGGGCTCAAAAAACTCCATAAATCCTTCCTTTCCCATATGACACACCTAATAAAGGAGTGGCCCATTTGATTAGGTTTCCTAGCCTCCTAAATATATATTAAGGTTTAAGATCTCACTTCATAAAGTAAAAGGTATAAGGCCTATTCATCAAATTTAGAAATTATTCAAGTCCCATTTATATTACTTAGTATGTCAACTTCTTATGTTTGAGGCCAATCATCATATCCCACTTATAATACAATTATGCTTAATACTAACGTGTCAATTTAATATTCTCCAATCAAGAGATAATAATGTGTTGTAGTGTGTGGATGTTGATTACATAGTATTTGCTAAGTATAAATGCGAACATCATATCCTTGCATTGGAGGGTGACTCTCTTGGAATGTACATGTCATACAATTCTATTGACATAAATGGGTATGATAACCTCTTCAATTACATATTGCAAAACAAGAAGGGCACCTGATTGAATCTTCGTCAGCAAGTCCATGAACCTCTTCATGGCTTTGTTTGTGACTTCAGAAATAGAATAAAAAGCACAACTATAAAGCAAATAAATCTAAGGTAAGTAAACGACAACAATGATGAGATCCGCCCCACTAGGCAAATTTCTAGAAAGTACACACATGAAAGCAAAATGAAAAGAAGAGTGTATTCAGAAAATGGAAGAGTGTGAGAGGCTCAAAGTGAGAAGACCAAGAAATGGGTAAACTTACATGGATTAGAAATGAGCTTGCCAAGGACATTGAACAGGCTCTACAAGCTTCTAACCAAGTATAAAGAAGGGGAGAGGCCCTCTTTATATAGTTCCAAGGGGGATCTCTAAAGTAAATCATATGTGGGATAATTAACCTTGAAGGAGAATGAATAAACTAATAGAACACAATGGAAAGGTACCCAAATACAATGAGATACAACTAAAATAATATGAAATGGAGTGTCTTCTGGATACAAAATGGAGATGTACTCATTTAGATTCAAATGAAAATGAGGTAGATGAACACATATAATCACGATCACCTCTGTAGCTCCATTTTTGGAGCGATTGAATGCTATAGAGGTCCACCAAGGATTGGAGTAGAACTAGAGGTAAATCCTTCATGAACATGTACACTAGGTTTTTGTGAGAGGTATAGTGATCTAGAGTAATCTCTTGTGGTACAAGCTTCTCATTGATGAAAGAAACTAGATCTCAATGTGCTTCATCCAAGCATGGAACACTAGATTCTTACGAATGGCCAAGGCTAAAAGGCTATCGATGCAGATGCATGTTGGAGTATCCTACAAAATACCAATGTGAGATAATATTATGAAAGCTAGATGGCCTCACATGCTGCAAAGCTAGATGCTTCGTAGTTCACTTCTATGGATGTTAGAGAAAGTGTAGGCTACTTCATACTTGCCCAAGAGATAGGTCCTTAGCTAAATAGGAATTATGTACTCAGAAGTAGACTCCTGAGAATCAAGATCACTAGCCCAATTTGAATCTCACTATCCTATGAGATCAATGCCCCCATTGTATGAAAGGTCATGATGTTGAGTGAGGGTAAGGTGTCCTAATAGAGTGTGAGCACCATACCAATGTGTCTAACAAGGCTTATGTGCAAATTTTGTGAGTATACCAATGGCATAAGCAATATCTAGTCTCATGTTGGGAAAGTAAAACGAGGATGCAACAAGCTATCCATAAGCATCCACATCCATTGGTGATGTCGAGTCCTCTAGTGTGAGCTTGATGTTTGGATCAAGTGGTATGGACACTAACCCATAATATTCCATGTAATACATGGAAGACATATTAGAGAAATACCTCTTTTATGAGAGCAATATACATTTTTTTGTTTGCCACACTTCCATGCCTCAGAAATAGTGAAGTAGGCCAAGAACTATCATAGATTATTAGAGGTAAGTTGTGTGATATGGAATTGGAAGCGTTCATCATTTGAACATGTCAAATCATGTCATCAATATTAAGGATGATGATTGCAACTAAGGGATGTTTCTCAGATATGTTAAATTATCGTAAAAAGTGCTCCTTTGAAAGCCTTTAGCTTTGAAGAATATGTGGAGTTTTTCATACCAACCCCTAGGATCTTACTTAAATCCATACATTGCTTTGTGAAGTTTGAGTACATGATATCCCTTGCCTTTGATCATGAAACCTCCAAGTTTTTCTACATATACCTCTTCTTGAAGGTTAGCTTTGACAAAAGCACTTTTGATGTGGAGTTGGTAAATGGGCCATTTAAAGTGTGCACTTAATGCAACAATGACTCTTATAGTTGTAAATCTTGTAGTAAGGGCAAATGTTTCTTCATAATAAATATCATGCTTTTGCCTATGAACCTTATCTACAAGTCTTGCTTTGTTATTGTCTAAAGTACCATATGATTTGTACTTAACTTTGCATAGCCACTTAACTCCAATAACTTGATGACTCATAGGCTTTAGAACTAGTGTCCATGTATTTCCGCTTTTGATTGCATCCAACTCAGTTTGCATAGCTTCTTTGCACTCAGGTTGACCTTGAGCTTCTTTGAGTTGAAAGGCTCTGTAATTTGTTGAGGTTGGTGCATAAGTGCATAATTCGTATAATGACTTTGTTCAAGTTGCTACTTCTCAATGAACCTTTGTGATCTCCTATGTTGGTGAGAAGTACTTGCTTTTGCATTTTTCTTAGAAATAATTGTGTCCCCCTCTAAAGTGTAGATGCGTGGAATTAAACTTGAACTTGGATCTTTGGTTGAGTACTTTGAAGCTTCATCAAAGATGACATATTTTGAAATGGATGGAGTGGCTCTCAAGATCACACATTCTATATGGCTTAGAATGCTCCCTATAGCCCATGAATAGATGTTTCTTGGACTTAGGTTACAGCTTATGTCGATCTTCCTTGGGAATGTGTATGAATGCTTCACTTCTAAACACTTGAAAGTAGCTAAAATTGGGCTTGCATCCATAGTATCTTGAGATGGAGTCTTGTTATGTAGTGCACTTGTGAAGCATCTAGTGATGATGTGAACTGTGGTGTGTATAACTTTCGCCCAAAACTTGAATGCTAAGGCTTTGTTGTGAAGCATTGTGCATGCCATTTCCATAATGCTATAGATATTTCTTTTTAGATACTCCATCTTAAAATGGATTATGAGGCTGAGTGACTTGCCTCTTGATGCCTTTCTATTTCAAGAAGTTGTCAAACTCATCCTTGACGAGCTTACCACCTCATTAAGATCTAATGGTCTTTACAAAGCTTGATGCCTTGTTCTCCTTAATAAGTCAATTCTCTGAATTTGGAAAATGTATCTACCTATGTATCTTGTGCCATCATCTACTACGAGAAAGAAATATAGTGATCCACTTAGCAATGGAGTATTCATCAATCCATACACATCCAGGTGGACTAGGGATAGAGAGTTCCTAGCTTGAGTGGAAGCCTCTTTGCGAACAGGAGCCTTGTGGTTTTTCCTTTGAGTGCAAGCTTGGCGGATATCATGCACTTGCCCAATCTTGGGTAATCCCTTAACCATTTGAGATGCTAAGATTTTGGTTAATTAGGATGTGTGTCCATAGCGCTCTTGACATAGAGTGGAAATTGACTTCTTAGTAAGAAAGCATGAAAGCTTCTACAAAGATCTATCCTCAAGTCCTTGGGCTATGATGTCCTTAGTGCTAGGATGAATCACCTTCATGGATGTGTTGTAAAAAAAGAACGTGTTTGTGATAATTGGTAAGATCCCTTCATTGAGAGGAGATTCATGCATACATTTACATTTATAAGGCTTTGCATTTGTAGCACCCGCGTATGCCATCCTCTCCTTCTCTCTCTGTCTCTGATTTTCCCCTCTGCCCCGACTAAGAACAGGAGAACGAGGGGGATATTGTTCACTCAGGTGCAAGGGGGTGGGAGGAGATTATGAAGAAGGAAAGGACTAAGCACGTTCTAATATAAAAAAGGGTATTCAATGAAGGGTGTTGTTTGGCATGTCAACAGTGAGAAGATTGCTTAACAAGGGAAATATCTTAGGGAAAATCGTGCTAGCAGCTTGTCATCCATATGGAATGAACTGTAGAAGTCATCATGAGATCATCTCTTCTAGTCAAAACCTGAAGTTCAGAGTGGCACGGCTATAGAAAACAGAACGAGGAAGTTCAAGTTTTGAATTGTGCAGAACGAGTTTTGAATTATGCAGGCATTTTTGCACATGGTGGATGCAATAGTTATTGCTATAGAAGTGCACGATGAGGAAAAATTGAGAAGTGGGTATGTCAAAACAAATACGGGCATCCTCTCTCTCTCTCTCTCCCCTCTGCCCCCCGCACAACTCCACCACCCCGCCCCTCACCACACCACGCCTCCCTCCTCCACAGCCCTCGCAACCCCCCTCCCTCCTCCACAGTCCCACAACCCCCCCTTTCTCTCTCTCTCTCTCTCTCTCTCTCTCTCTCTCTCTCTCTCTCTCTTCCCTCCACCCCCGCACAACTCCACCACCCCGCCCCTCACCACACCACCCCTCCCTCCTCCACAGCCCCCGCGACCCCCTCCCTCCTCCGTAGCCCCACAGCCCCCCTTTTCTGCCTCTCTCTCTCTCTTCTCTCTCTCTCTCTCTCTCTCTCTCTCTCTCTCTCTCTCTCTCCCCCCCTCCGTCCCCCGCACAACTCCACCACCCCGCCCCTCACCACACCACCCCTCCCTCCTCCACAGCCCCCGCGACCCCCCTCCCTCTTCCGCAGCCCCACAGCCCCCCCTTCTCTCTCTCTCTCTCTCTCTCTCTCTCTCTCTCTCTCTCTCTCTCTCTCTCCCCTCCGCCCCCCGCACAACTCCACCACCCCGCCCCTCACCACACCACCCCTCCCTCCTCCACAGCCCCCGCGACCCCCCCTCCCTCCTCCGCAGCCCCACATCCCTCTCTCTCTCTCTCTCTCTCTCTCTCTCTCTCTCTCTCTCTCCCTCCTCTGCCCCCCGCACAACTCCACCACCCCGCCCCTCACCACACACCCCTCCCTCCTCCACAGCCCCCGCGACCCCCCTCCCTCCTTCGCAGCCCCGCAACCCCCCCCTTCTCTCTCTCTCTCTCTCTCTCTCTCTCTCTCTCTCTCTCTCTCTCTCTCTCTCCCCTCTGCCCCCCGCACAACTCCACCACCCTGCCCCTCACCACACCACCCCTCCCTCCTCCACAACCCCCGCGACCCCCTCCCTCATCCGCAGCCCCACAACCCCCCCTCTCTCTCTCTCTCTCTCTCTCTCTCTCTCCCCTCTGCCCCCTGCACAACTCCACCACCCCGCCCCTCACCACACCACCCCTCCCTCCTCCACAGCCCCTGCGACCCCCCCTCCCTCCTCCGCAGCCCCACATCCCCCCCTTCTCTCTCTCTCTCTCTCTCTCTCTCTCTCTCTCTCCCCTCCGCCCCCCGCACAACTCCACGACCCCGCCCCTCACAACACCACCCCTCCCTCCTCCACATCCCCCGCGACCCCCCTCCCTCCTCCACAGCCCCACAACCCCCCTTTCTCTCTCTCTCTCTCTCTCCACCTTATCCCACAACGTCCCATAGCGCCCCCCGCCTCTCTCCCTCGCCTCCCTATCCCTCCCGCCCCCACCCAATCCTCCTTATCTTCCCCCCCCACTCGAATTCCTCTCCCTCCTGCATCCACCCGACTCCTCCCTCTCTCGCCCTCCCTCCCCCTCCCTCATCGGCTGACCATCTCTGATGGTCTCTTCTCCAAGCCACCAACGGGAATAAAATGGAAGGATCAAATCAGTTACATGATGAAACTAATAGCAAGAGGCAGAACGAAGTCTATTGGGGATCACCATTGGCCTGATATAAGTTCTTCTAGCTGGTCTGATTCGTCGACTGAAGATGTGGAAAAATATATAGCCATAGTAAAAGAGATTGTGGATGAGGGGAAACGGGTCTTCTGTCCCTTGATATGGATATGAAGGCTATGGCAAATCAAAATCTCTTGCTTATCAATTGAATTAGAGGTAAAAGAAGGTCAATCAGACACTATTTACAAGTTTCTGCTCATAATGCAGTACCTCAATGAGTAGATCGAAGGCACTATTTGTACTTTGAGGCTACAGAAGGTCGAGTCCAAGCTGAGGCGAACCTGTCACCATAAAAAAAAATCTGCATATACAAGATATATCTTCACGGGGAGAGGCCACTAGAGCTCTTACGGTTTTTAAGAAAAGTGTCTCAACGACTCTTAGTGCAGGAAATAGCAAAACAATGACAAAGATTAATGTTTCCAGGGAGAGCCATTTGAAGCCATTTGAGGACAGATGGAGCTAAAGGCGTTGAAACTTACTTGTCTGACCTATGTGAACATTAAAACTCACTTGTGACTCATCAAATGAGGAGACTGAGAGTAGTCCTGCATTTCAGTGTCTGAGGGTCATACCAATATCATGGGCGGTATATAATAAGGGTTTCAGATTTTATGCAAAAGTGATAGTAAAAGTGTAATTGGTAAAAGAGAAGGTGGAGAAATGACTGTTGCCACCAACCTTTCATGACGACTGCCTATTTTTGAGGATCCAATTCAAGATTGGTAGCATAGTTGATCTACCCCTCCAATTTTGGGCAATCAATCGGTGCATGGTCAGTGGACGTGACGAATCGGCAAGGCCCTCTTGGCCTATTAGAGCCTATAAAAGCAATGGGCTTGTGTACATTTGGGATATTTTTTGGGGACACACACATATACATATATACGTACAGGGGTCCTCCCTTGGCACTCTCTGGCTACAAGCCTACTGTAGGAAGTCACTCTGTGGTGAGGATACAGAGCGTGGGCTTCCTAGTGAGGGCTAATAGCACTATAGTGTGAAGAGAGTGGCTTGGTTTTGTCATTCAGTGTGAGTCATTGGTATTTTGTGCTCTTTCCCTTAGAGCAAGTCTTCATACTTTGTATTGATCAGTGCTAGTCTGCATCTAGTTGTGTCCATTGTACGGATTGGATGAATCCCTTGTATTGATATTGTTTAGTTCTGGAGTGGCATGTTAGCCCAGAGCATAAACTTTTGAGCATCTCTTTTGCCTATGTTGTAATCATCTGATTCGAACTAAGGAGTGGTTGGTCTTCCATTATTGTCATTTTGTCATTAATAATACCCCTAAGTATTCACAAATCTTTGCAATTATTGATACTTTCCTACTCACAGAAGTGTTAAAGGGTATATTTCCCTAAGGAGAACCTCCCTTGAGTAGGCAAAGTACTGGAGTGCTTGGTGCATGCTCCTGTTAAAAGTAGATACCCCAGTACCTCCTCTATAGTTTGGCATGCCTGATGGGACACTTGCATTTTTGTGAGAGGCCCTGAGGATAGTAAATAGTCCCCTTTTTCAGTATTTTTGCCCTATTGCATTTGCAAGTAGGTACATGACCCATACGCGAGCAAATAAGGAGCCTCTTCATGTACGAAGGAGCCTTAACAAGTCAGCTATATCTTCAACTAGTGAACCTACCTCCCCTATACCTTCCTCTAATTTATCTATTGATTTGGGTGCGACACCACTGTCAAAGGAGAAGCATAAGAGAACATTAGACTTCTCCTCAGATACATCAGAAGAAACACCAGTGCAAATGGAGGATCTCTCTCATTTACTCTCCAGACTCAATATCAAGCTCCCTACCTTCAAGGGACAAGCTTATGAGGATGCTGATGATCATGTGAGGAGGTTCATGTCCTTATGCCATGGACGAGGTCTGCAAAATAGAGAGGATGCAATGTTGGTACTCTTCCCATCCACATTGGAAGGCCTTGCTGACAAATGGTACAGTCAATATGCAGATGGCCATTTTGCTACATGAGAGGCTCTGAAGACGGCATTCTCTCAGAAATTTCAACCAAGTGATTCCTCGGAAAGAGCTCTAGATTAGCTAGAGAACCTAAAGCTAAGATCAGGTGAATCCTTTCATGAACTTCACACTAGAACAAAAGCACTTGTTGCGCGTCTACCACATGCTCCAAGTGACTTCTTGGTTAAAAAATGGATAGAAAAAGCTCTGCCCAGGTCATCTCAGCAGAAGCTACGTGAGTCTCTTAGATTGCATGCAACCCTCAATGATTTTGTTGCAGCAGCATCACGCATTGAAGAATCTAGGCAACATTTTGAAGGGGATACACAATCGAATTATGTTGCAGAACTAGACCCTATTGGGCAACTGAGGAGGGAACTAGAGGCATTGAGAATGCAACAAAATCAACAAGAAGAGAAGTTCTTGCCACCACTGCATTGCACTGATGATGAAGAAGCCCAACTTCGCTGTGAGTTAGAAGATTTGCAGACCACTCAGGATATAAGAAGGTAGATTTGGTGTACAATATGTAACAACAATGGACATTCCAATGCTAATTTCCCTAACAAGGTAAGCTGTCAATTTTGTGGAAAGGATGGTCATGAAGCTAGAGACTGTTACTACCTCAAGGGTACACAGCAACGAGGTAACCCTCAAGCTTTGGATTCATATTATGCTAGTACTTCAAATGCACCTAATAGAGAGGAAAATCGTACGACAAAGCCTAGATATAATAAACCATTGATGTGTTATCGCTGTGGTGAGTATGGCCGTATGCAAAATAGGTGTTCCCTTCTAGAAGAT
>CM035406.1:38864308-38869308 GCA_020310875.1 Ceratopteris richardii
AGTCAACCGAAAAGTAGCTGGGTCCACTTGTTCACTATCCGGTAAGGGCCAAACCATCGTAATTTGAATTTTCCAGCCGCACGATTTGATTTAGCATTATAAAATAACACAAGCAGTCCCACCGAAAAAACTGGAGTTTTGAGATATCTATCATGGGTACGAGCTTGCTGCAACTAAACTTTTTGAAGAACTAGTAAACTCTCCCAGCGATGTTCATCCAAGTCTCTGAGTGCTTCCAATCGAAATGGCAAAGAGTCTTCAGGTAACAGTTTCTGAGTGATAGCCATGCGTAAACTGGGCACTACAATTTCCATTGGTACGATTGCTTCCAGCCCATAAGCCAGCTTGAAAGGAGTCAGGCCGGTTGCTACTTTATATGTAGTTCAGTATGCCCATAATACTGCATGTAGTAACTGATCCCATCTTTCTAGTAATTCCACAACCAATTTGCGTAGCATAGTTAACAAGGTCTTATTAGTGCTTTCCGCCAATCCATTGGCACGAGGATAGTATGGTGAACTGAATTTATACAGAATCTGAAAAGAGTGTGTAAGCACTCGCATTAAATTGTTAACAGTGTGTTCCTTGATCTGTCACAAGTTCCAGAGGTAATCCATAGCGTGGGAAAAAATCCTTCATCAGGCATTTTTCTACCGAAACAGCTGTGGCGGACCGTAAGGCCCAAGCTTCTGCCCATCTGGTAGCATAATCTGTGCAGGTCAGAATGTAGCGATTGTTGCTAAGGATTGCTGGAGGTGTGATTGGTCCAATAAAATCAAGACCCCATTTCTGAACAGGTTCCAAAGGTAATACAGGTTGTAGAGGGAAGAAGTGGCATTGTAAAGGCTTCCCAGATCGCTGACAAGTGTCACACTGCTACACAAACTGAGTCACATCTTTGTACATAGTAGGCCACCAGACCCCACTTTGCAGAATTTTTCGGTGCGTTAAATTTGCTGCAAAATGTCCACCGGAAGGTATTGAATGTGCCATAGCAATAACCGATTTTACTTCATGTGGAGGAGTACAATGAAGCAAGACCCCAGTGTGATCCATATAATACAACTGTTCGACAATCAACCAAAATCTGCGACTCTAAACTGCAATTTTCCGCCTCATCGCAGGAGAGGTTTGAGGGGCAAGACATCCATCAGTAAGAAAGGTTAATAATTGATCATAGTAGGTAGGTGTCACAGGAGGTTCTGCAAATTTGTCACTAGTCGGTTCAGTAATGTAAATTGCTAGTGTGGTGTCATCAACGCCCATCGGAGCTTCACCAGAATCCAATTGAGAGAGGAAATCTGCTAATGCATGTGTAGTGCGAGGTCGATGAATCACTTCATAATCAAACAATTGTAACAATAGAACCCATCATGCCAAGCGACCACCTAAATGCTGCTGCCGGACCAGATACACCAACGCAGCATGATCTACATGAAAGGTGAATTTTCGGCCTAACAAATAATGCCGTAATTTCTTTATAGAATACACTAAACCGAGACATTCTCTTTCAGTGACTGAATAATTCCTTTCAGCAGGAGCGAGGCGACGACTTGCATAGGAGACAGGTCGGAACCATTTATCAGTTTGTTGCATTAAAACACTTCCAATTGCTATGTCTGAGGCATCGATGAAGACATGGAACGGGCGTTCCCAATCCAGGGTTTGCAAAATTGGGGCCTGAGTCAATAATTCTTTTAAACGATCAAAGGCAGTTTGACATTTGGGAGTCCATTTAAACTGTCGTGGAGTGCTCGTCATGAGTCGATTAAGTGGTGTGGCGAGATGAGCTAACCACCATAAATGGCGACCATGCCACCGGATTTGACCTAGGAAGCGCATCACTTCTTTCAATGTGGTAGGCACAGGTGCTTCCAACACAGTTGCAACTTTGTCTGGATCAACCTGTATGCCTTGTGCAGAAATAATATGGCCAAGGAGTTTACCACAAGAAACCACAAAGACAGATTTGGTCGGGTTCAAGCAAAGTCGGTATTCACGACATTTCTCAAAACAACACCGTAAATGATACAGGCGTGCCACAATCTTACCAAATAAAGAAAAGGCATCTAGGTATACTTGCATAAAAGAGGTGAGGTAGGGTGAAAAAATTTCTTGCATACAACGCTGAAAGGTGCTAGGAGCATTTCTTAACCCAAACCACATGACTGTACAAGCATAAACACCCCAATTCGTAATAAATGCTGTTTTTGGTATATCGTGCTCTGCCATTTGGACCTGGTTATAATCACTATAACCATCGAGAAATGAATACATCTCATGCCCAGCCACTCTTTCCAACATTGTGTCAAGAAATGGAAGAGGAAATGGATCAGGTACCGTGGCTGCATTCAATTTTCGATAATCTACACATATTCGGAGCTGCTTGTTTTTCTTTGGTATGATCACGATCGGGGAGATCCATTCAGCATGCTCAATGGGTACAATGAATCCTACCTTTAATAGGCGATCGAGTTCTGCTTTGACCTGTGCTGCATAGTTGGGATTCATTCAGTAACTAGGTTGTTTAATTGGCTTTGCTTCTGGTTTAAGCACGACTCTATGTTGATAGATCCGAGGATCCAGACCCTTCCTATCGCGGTAATCCCAGGCAAAAACATCAGAAAACTCACGCAAGAGTCTGATCAAATCTTCTTGAAATTCCTCAGACAATCCAGCCTTCATCTTAACATGACGCGGGTTACTTTCATTACCCAAATTGTAGGTGACTAACTGGTCTTCCGAGACATAGAATTGACGAGGTTTCACCGGATCGTCAGCTGACTGTAAAAGGTGATGCAGAGTGGCTTTATCCATAGCATCAATATCATCTGTATCTGCCTCTCCGGTCACGGGAACAACTGTACATGCTGTCGGACTCCAGGTGTCCACTACTGATTGCAGGTCTATAGTACCTAAGGAAATCAGATCTTCATTGTGTTTCAGAAATGCTTCTTCTTCATCGTCAGATAAGCCATCCAACATGTGGACCGGCTCTGCTACATATGGCCTGGCATGGAGTTCACAGGGCTGAATGGCATCAAGTTTGACAACATATTTACGGTGATTATCTTTAAAAGTTAGTTCCTGTGCTGACCAATCCTGTATAACTTTAGCTTGTTTCAACCATGGTCGACCAAAAAGGAGATTGTAATCAAGGCTAGATTCCGGTAATTCTAAGACTACAAAAGTCATTTTAAACGTGGTACCCTGCAAAGTAATCGGAATATTTCTTACGAGTCCCACTGGATGAACTCGGGATTGATCTGCTATTCTAACAAAGAATTGAACAGGCTTGATTTGGATCCACCCTAACTTCTTGCAGAGAGCTGTAGTTGCTATATTCACACCGGAACCACCATCAATTAGCACTTGCGTAATCTTTTGATTTTTATGCCAGACCGTGATTAAGGGAACATAATGATCCACTGTAGAATCAATTTCCGGTTGGATTGTTGCAGTCACTGGAGTACTGGGAGATATGGGACTAACCTGTTGTTGAAACTGCTGCCTAACTCCTGGCACTAAAGCGAGTAGCTGTCCCAAGGGGAGTGTAATTGAGGCCTTAGAGAGAATATCCCATACCTGATCTGCTGGAATTGTACTCTTCCCCGATTCTGATGATGCTTCTCCTATTACTGGGGTACAATCTTGTTCTTGTGATCCCACCTTTGGCAAGGGAACCTGTGTCACCCGAACTGGATCAGGAACACCGTAGGCTCTTTGGTGGTCCATTGGATAGCTTTGTTATACATTCTCTGCTATTCACGGATGCCATGTTCAAACACCTCAGCTTTTGGTTGCAACTGCTTACCGGATCTTGTCTGGACCACTGCCGCTTGGGCTTCCACTGGTGAAATATAGACCATGTTGGTCATTGGGTTCTGAAACTCTTTCTTTCTTTGATCATATTCGGCTGCATCCTTGCAGAATCTTCGGATGTGACCAAGCTCACCACAAAAATGACATCGAGGTGGTGGCAAGGAAGTACCTTCCTGTGATGTACCTGTCTGCCAATGATTTGCATTGAAGTTGGTATTCCGCTGTCCCCAATAATTTCTGTATCCTTGTGACTGATTGTTTCACATCTATGGTGGCACGTAGTGAGTGGCTGGCTGCCTTGGTTCTTCTATAATGGTATTTACAGTTGCTTGTCCCTGCACTTTGGCGTTATACGCACAATTTTCGGTGGAATGTCTGGTGGTATTGCAGATAGCATAATACATCTGATTAAGGGCACAGGTAGCACTGGTATGACTAGGATTTTTGCACTTAGTGCAATACATCTGTTTAACCGGATCTTCCACAACGTTTTTACTGGCTTTCAGCCACTCCAAGTCTTCGGTGAATCCTCCAACCTTATGCTCGAGTTGCAGGGCCATCGCAATAACCGCATCCAGTATCATAGCTCCCACACAACGGATGATCATAATTTGTCTTAATTGTGGGGTTAACCCTTTGATAAACCACTGAGTTATCACATTATCTGGCAGGTTGGCATGTGCCAGTGGTAGTTGTCTTAAATGAGTTCTAAATAATGTGGCATATTCCTGCACAGTCTAGTGCAGCTTCTGTTTATTGTTCTGCAAGTAATCGAAGATTTCAGCAGGGTTCTTCTTCAACCGGAACCTCTGTAAAAACGCATCCCTTACTGCCTCATAGGTAACAAAATGATTGAAATCATACTCTGTTAACCATCTTGCTGCTGCATTAACTAAAGTTGACTGAAATACGATGGCCTTGTATGCCGGATCGGGTGGATGGTTAAGCACTGCATAACTTATTTCAGAGGTGCGTACATGGGCATCAGGATCGTCACCTGGAAATCCACCGAACTTGGTGTATGTTACCCTTGTTGAAACCGGTCGAGGTGGAAGTGGCTGTTGCTGTTGCTGGTGTTGCTGCTGCTGGTGTTGATTTTGGCCACTCATGGTGCTAGTAGTGGTACTGTTACTATCTCCTAAGTTTTGAGGAGGTGTTTCTTGTCCTTCGGAGTCTGT
>CM035406.1:38874308-38876808 GCA_020310875.1 Ceratopteris richardii
ATTATTTCTTAGTTGAAACCTCATCAGAATGTTGAGATTAAACAAAAAAATGCCAGTATGAGTTTAGTCCATGACGGGGAATAATTGAAGACATCAATTCACTCTTGGAAATAAAAATCAATGGAATATGAAATAAGGGTCCTAAAAATTATCTAAGAATGTCTTGGTTTATATTCTTATCATTGTACAATAAGAACCTCATCAAAATCTTGAAATTAAACAAAAAATGCCAACATGAATATAGACATTTAAAATACATAATTTAACACACATTCTTTGTCACCATCCTGCGAAAAATCAATGAAAGTATCAATAGAAGCTTCTATAAGAGGGAGATATATTGTGTAAGAATGTCAAGGCTTAACTTGTTACAATCTTAAGGGTTGGAACCTAATCACCCTTGGTGGCAGGCAAGTTATGCAAGATAATGTTTTCTTTAATCTAATGTTTACTATTGCATCATCAATTGAGAATCTAAACTGTGATGATACCTCATCAAGGTATTCTAGGAGCTGAGATTCCAACTTGCAGTGACAGTTATTTTCCTTGATTGAAAATCTGGATGAATCAATACTTCTAACTCAAATTCTTGACAGCTCTTCTCTGAGTCTAAGGCTATCCAAAGTTCAAGCTTTTTTTTCCACATTCTATAGTCATATCCTAAAACCAGAGATTGTTGACATATGTGATATGAGATTGAAAGAGAATTTGGACTAACTTTACATAAAATAATGTCACCTAGCTTTTGAACATCTTGGCTATCCCATTCCCTACCTAAAACATCATCAATCTCTAAAATAGAGACTCCCCTATTCAACCACATTGTTTTTGTTTTCTGTAATAACATGTTTTTAAAGCATGCTACAAAGACATGAATAGGCAAAAACCATTGAATCTTTATCGTTCTTGAAATTTGGCCTGCTGACATTGCCTTTTGGATGTCAAATTTCATTTTGCATAGAAAACTTGAAACTATTGAATGATCAAGAGCATCCCAATCTAATGAAGAGATGCAAGGAGCAGGTACATGTACAAGATTTCCATAAGAACTTCTCCTTGATGACACTTGATAATCTGCATAATGGACAAATAACTCTATGCTATTGAAAAATTGAATAGATTTGTTTGCATACATGAGTTTTGCATATTCCTTATGAAGAACTCTAAATGTTCCTGTTAAACATTCAACTAGTTTCCATTCCACAACATTGGAATGAAAGATATCTGCAATACAAAAACATATGTGTTGTTATACAAAAACAACTAGAATGATAGAAGAGCATTGTAAAACTTCACTTACACTACGAAGGAAATTGTAGATGATTTTCTAGAACAAGATCCTTAGCGGTGTACACATGTTGTACTTGTGCAAACCAATCGCATCTCTTCAATTTGAAACAGAGAATACGTCCCTTCCAGTGGTTTCTTGTGTTGTCTCTTTTGGCACACTTGACTTTATGGGCACCTCTACAGCTAGGAAGCATAGTTACCCATTCATTTACTTTCAAAGAAAGAGGTTTCCACAAAGAATCCTCTCCTCTGTTGTAAACCTCACATGAGGTTACACGATTGGAAGGATGACGAGAAGAAGAAGCCATTTGAACTTAGAAGAAGAAGAATGCTCAAAGCGAGAAACCAACATTCACACATTTTGGCAGTATTTATAGAGAAAAAGGCTTTGTACACTTGGAAACTTTTGATTTGATGTAAACCCTGTCGCTGAATGATCATCAAATTTTGTGAACCCAAAAATATTTCATATCTTCAAAAATCAATTCCTTCTTGGAAATTTGAGAATATGCTCTGAGTAGTGTGCAAAAATATATTTTTTTGCATCAAACCAAAAAATTATACATTGAATCCGAGAATCTTCATCACTTTAGCAGCACTTTTAGAGAATATTGTATTAAAAAAAGCATTTCTTCATATGGTTAAAAGAGACAGCAATGTTATATTCTTGTACATGTGGAAAGACTCTATTTGTCAATTTCCTTAATCTGTCATTAGCAAACAACCTCTTTTTGGCTTTTTTTCAGCCTAATAAGATAAATAGATATAAAGAAAGAAAGAAAGATAGATAGATAGATAGACAGACAGATAGATAGATAGATAGATAGATAGATAGATAGATAGATAGATAGATAGATAGATAGATAGATAGATAGATAGATAGGTAGATAGATAGATAGATAGGTAGATAGATATGTAGATAGATAGATAGATAGACAGATAGAGAGATAGATAGATAGATAGATAGATAGATAGATATACCTATAGATAGATAGATAGATAGATAGATAGATAGATAGATAGATAGATAGATAGATAGATAGATAGATAGATAGATAGAAAGATAGATAAACAGATAGACACACAGATAGATAGATAGATAGATAGATAGATAGATAGATAGATAGATAGATAGATAGATAGATAGACAGACAGATAGATAGACACACAGATATATATATATATATATATATATATATATATATATATA
>CM035406.1:38879308-39074044 GCA_020310875.1 Ceratopteris richardii
TTCCTCTTGATGATCTACCTCTCCCTGCATAGTTGGCTTGGGAGGTAGTGCCTTCATCCTCCCCTTTCTTGTTCTTGCCTTTATCTTTAGACTTACTTTTATCAGTGTATAAGGTAAAAGAGCTATTACCTCTAGATGTGTCTCCATTCTTGTTGAGCTTGGCTTCATGAGTGAACAATTGTCCGATGAGAGTTGTAAGATCAAGAATTTGCATGTCCATGTATAGGTCCATGGCAGTGGTGAAGCTTTCCCATTTGTCATCAGCTTTGATCCCATTGATCACTTGCCTTAATATCTGTTCTTCTTCAATCTCTTCTCCTATGCTTGCTAATTGATCTACTACATCTTTAATCTTAGTCACAAACTTTGAAATAGCCTGCTTAGGTTGCTTCCTTAGTGTGATGAATTCAATTCACAACTGATTTTTTCTGGCCCTTGTGTTGGAAGAGAAATAGGATGACAAGGTTTCCCAAGTCTCCTGGGATGTCTTACAGTTTCTAATATGTGGCAAAAGAAAATCAGAGATGGATTTGTGTAAGTAAGACCTTGCTAATGCATCCTTGGCACACCATGTGTTGAGCTTTTCATGTTCTTCCTTTGTTGGTAGTCCTCTAGTTTTGAATGAAGGCAATTCCTCATCTCCTGAGATGTATCCATAAAGAATCCTTCCTTTTAGGTATGTCTACATCCTTAGAGACCATGCCTGATAGTTGTTCCTGTCCAATTTATCAATAAATGAAGGAAAACCATCTCCCAATATCTCCACAAGTAAGAATATTTTGTTGACTTACAAATCAGTCATCAAACACGATACAACAGTATTGGGAAAAAGTTATTTTAATGTAGGCTTGAAATCATTTATTGGTGAGACTCACAAACCAATGCTTTGAAGGAATTCCACAAAGGTCATCTCATAATTTGAAAGAGATAAAGAAATGAGTAAATATTTTGTATCTCTAGTACATAAAATGCAGCTTCAAAAATTCCTTACAAATCTTTGAGATCAAGGGAGCGAAAAGGCATATTTTTTTGAAATAAGATACTTTATTACTATTTTTTTAAATAAGATATTTTTTTGAAATAAGGTACTTTGAAAAAAAAAGAAGTCCTCAATGAACTTCAAAGTTCATGTTATGATGTTGTGGTCAATGTATAAGCAGCTATTTTGTATTCAATTAGGTTGGAATGAGAAAAATAGTCAAAGTTCATGTTATGTTGTGGTCAATCCACGTGAATTAAAGGATTTAAGGATTTCTAATCCTTAAGTAAAGCATCACAACATGTTTCAAAGTTCATGTAGTTTTATTTAGGAAAAAATAAACGTTAGGATTCTAAAAGGCACACTAGAATCTAAGGACATGTCACTTGAATTATACTACCATGTCTTGAATGAACTAGAAATAATTATGAATGCGATTTTTTTGGAAAAACATGTATTTAATCAGAAATATTGAATAGAAAGTTCCAAAGTAACAAGGTTTTTTTTATCTAGATTACCTTATACAAAAGTATATCATTCTAGTTAGAAGCAATTCCAAGCGTAAGTAACTAAGCTCTAGAGGTGATTGAAGTTAATGTGGCCAATTCTTTCAGATGAAACAATCCAAGAACAGTGGCTTGGTTTATCCATACAAAGAACCATATAATGCCTAGAGAGCCTATGGCTTAGGGATTATCACTTGAGGTTTGAAACATACTTCAAACTTCAAAAACATACTTCAAACTTGGTGCACCTGAGGGGAATTTTGTAAAAATTTCTATTGTAAAAAAGGTTAAGATAGTAGCAAAAATGAATTAAGTAAGTGCATGAATCCGTTTTAGGAACTTCATGAAAACATACTCTAAATGTAAATGAAATGATGTTTTGGCACGTCATGCATATATCTATTTTGGATGTGATTATGATGGTATGGAAAACTACACCTTGTGTCCCAATTAGTATAGGGAAAATTGTACTAGGCATTAAACTCTAAGATGGTGGATATCCTATCTAGGAGTGTGATGGGATAACCATTTTCCTCAAAAGCCATGGTTCACGATTACTTGCTAATCCTCCCTCTTAGGGAGTGTTCAACCATCTCATATCTATCAAGGGCGTGGTTGACCCCATCTCCTACCTATCGCTTTATCACATCATGGAAAGGGGTACTTAAGTCTTTATGGTTCTAACAAAAAGTGTACTAATCCTTGAAGAGATTACCAGGATTTGGAATCTAAAAAGCATCATTCAAAAGATAGATTTCCTCAAGCTGTTAATAAATAACAAAATGTTCAGTCTTGAATTCAAGTTTTCTTGGAGTTTGTCATCTACGGAAGCACACAAATGGCACAAGGAAGAAGAAGATGAAGCTTGGAGCACAAACACATAATACTGAATGCATTACCAAGATAATGTCCAATGATAAGTACCCGGTTAGGGTTATATGCATATATACAAACGGGGGGAAAAAACCTCCTAAAGAGGGAAAAAAGAGCTGTGGTGGCCTAGTGTGTTCATACATATATCAACAAATCCCCCATAGGAGTGACGTGGTGAACTAGGAGCTAGTACTCATGTACAAGGAAGTGCCAAGCTATGTGGAATCAATCCACAAAAGGAAGTAAGCCCAAAGATTTGCAGAAAGCTTCAAACTTCTCCCTACGAAGAGCCTTTGTGAAAAGTTCTGCACCATTCTCTTGTGTGGACACATATGCCAACTTGATCTCTCTGGCAGAGAACCTGTCCTTGACATAATGATAGTGAATCTCAATGTGCTTACTGCGAGCATGGAACACAAGGTTCCTCACAACTGCCAATGCACTTAGTGAAGTTGGTGTTGGCAAAAGACTGACCCACACCCAAATCAACCATAAGAGGTGTGAGCTACACAGACTCAATAGTCACTGTGAAAGGTGCCCTATACTTAGCCTCATGACTAGAAGTGGCCACAGTAGACTGCTTCTTGCAAAACCAAGATTTGCATGAGCTACTAAGCATGAAGAAAAAACACTTGTGGACACATGAGTATCATAGCAACTAGCCTAGTTGGAGTCCGCAACTAGCCTAGTGAGGTACCACTCAAGTAGCAAAAAATGTGCTTAACTGTCTATCAATGCTTGACATTTAGGCAATGCATAAACCTGCTCATTAGTGAGAAAAAAAGCTGAATATTTGGCTGAGTTATGCATAAGTAATTCAAGCACCCAATAGCCTGCTCAACAACATCAAATGCATCTTCAACATCATAAGGATTGAACCATAAACCTGTTTCCATAGAAGTGGAAATAAGTTTGCAATCTTCAAGGCCAAAAGCCTGCAATAATGTGTTAATATATTTTTTCAAACATGGCTATTCTACCATCAACTTGCATAAATTGAATGCCCAAATAATGATGCAAATGCCCCAAATCTGACATCTCAAACGAGGCATGCAAATCATCTCGAAAATCTGCAATATGCTTCTCATTAGGACCAATGAGCAGGAACTCATCAATATAGACAACAATCATCATAAGCACATCATTTGCATGCTCAATGTATAAGGTGCTCTCAATTGCACTATTCTCAAAACCATATGCAATCAAGGAGGCATGTATCTTTTCATACCAAACATGTGGTGCTCGCTTCAAACCATATAATTCCTTTTTCAACCTGCACGCTTTGTTTTCATGCCCTTTTTGTACAAAACCACAGGGCTCAAAAACATACATTTCTTCACATAGGTCATCATTCAGAAATGCACTTTTAATGTCCAACTAATGTACATTCCAACCATGATGAGTTGCAAGTGCACAGATGCTATGAATAGTAGTCATTGGGCATGTGGGAGAAAATTCCTCATCAAAATCATTGCCTCTTTCTTGAGCATAACCTTTTGCAACAAGCTTAGCCTTATACCTATCAAGTGTTCCATAAGGCCTATGCTTGAGCTTGTATACCCACTTAGCTCCAATGGCCTTCTTGCTAGGAGGAAAATCACATAAAGATCGGTTACCATTCTTCATAATAGCATCATATTTTGATTGCATAGTAGCCATCATTTTTTTTGAACTTTGTGTTTCATCAAATGAAATAGGCCCATTCTCATCGAAAAGACTAGAGGCACCCATAACATAGCGATTTCATGCAAAAGATGCACTATGAGAGCCTCTACGAGTACAATATGATAGAGCTGCGTCTAATTTCCTATCTCGCAAAGTCCGCACCAACCATTTTGGCATAGTTTATGCCTCTTTTATATCAGGCCTCGCATCAACAAGTGCAACATGTAGATCTGCATCAGAAATGGAATGATCTATATCATCACATGAAACCTATAAAGGCTGAGAAATTGCCTCATTCAGATCAACACTTGATTGTTGACCTATAAAAAGAGGTAGCAAAGTGCCATACACATCTCTAGAGTTAACAAAAGTCTCCTTGATACATGAAAGTAATTGCTGAATTAAATCTTCCACAAAAACAAGATCATGGCTAACCAAAATGGGTTTAGTATATGGATGATATAGACGATAACCTTTGCTTTTTGAATTATACCCAACAAAAATTCATTTAATTGATTTATCATCTAGTTTCTTGCATTGTTGTTTAGGTACTAATGCATATGTAAGACAACCAGAAACATGCAAATGAGCAAGAGATGGCTTGCGACCATGCCAAGTCTCATATGGAGTGATAGATTCTAGAGTTTTTGGTGGGACACTTGTTAAGTACATATGTTGTACATATAATAGCCTCAAGCAAGAAGCTATGTGGTAAAGCCTAACTTTTGATGATACACCTTCCATCTCCATGTGTTACATGTTCTTCCTTTCCACAAATCCATAATATTCAGGTGTATACAACACTAAAGATTGATGTTTTATCCCATGTTCAACCAAAAATGCATTAAAATCAGAAGACATGTATTCCCCACCTCGATCAAAATGAAGGGTGCCCTTTTTGCATGCTAATAGATTTTTATCCAAAAGTAGAAATTGTTTCAAGCACATAAATGCTTTGGACTTTGCTTTCACTGGATATACCCATGCATGCCTAGAAAAATCATCAATGAAAGTCATGAAGCAAAGGTCGTTCCCAAAAGAGGGTGTCTGCATAAGACCACCCACATCAATGTAAAGAAGCTACAATTTTTGAGTAGCTCAAACTCAAGCGTCTTTTGGGAACAAGGAATGCCACATTTTGCCGAAGAGATATCCTTCACAAACATGTTTATGAGGTGCCTCACGTTTGGGTAGAGAAGACACCATTTCAGATTTGTACAAGCTTAGCAAACTAGTAAAATTTAGTTGACCAAAGTATGCATGCCAAAGATTTGCATATGAGAGTGTTTGAGAATCATGTACTTCACATGTTGAATCATTAATAGATCTTTCATAATCTATGATCTTATACATCACACAACATAAAATGCCATAAGTAATAATAACATCACCATTTAAGAGATCATGGAATGTACATCTATCATCAACAAATTTGACAACCTTACCAATCTTGGCTAATGCCAAAATTGATAACACATTTTTTTTAATGCTTGGCACAAAGAAAGCATCTAAAAATGTGAAAGACCTACCATCAACAATAGACAGAATTATCTTACTAACTTCCAGTACAGGATAAGAGGAGTTGTTGGCACATGTGATAGTATTCCTTGTAGGGGTAGGCTCAAATGAAGTGAAGAAACTATAATGCAAGGTAATATGTTTGGTTGCTCCACTATCAATGTACCAAACATCTAAGTCTACTAAGTACATACACTCCTCATAAGAAGATGGGTCAAAACTACAAAGAGTAGTGTTAGTCGGCCGCCGGATTGTAAGTTGTAAAAACTGAATCTTGTTCGCATGAGCGAAAGGTTGTTACGCAGACACCTTGTAATCTTTATATAAAGCAATGAAAAAGAGATGCAGGGTGATGTTCGTTGGCTTCACCAGACTGTCTGTCTGGGTGATTGAGTGAACGTTACTGTGTTGTTTGATTGAGCAATCCTGAGTATATTGTTCTTGTTTCTGTTTTGTTATTGTCGATACCTGTCTGTTGGTGAGTTTCATAGATGTTCAGAAGATTATCCGACTGTGTTCTGAGCGAGTTATTCTGTGGAGTTTCTATGGCATTGATCAATTAAGTATGTGTATCGTGGTGTCGCTCTTCTTGTAATGCACCATAACGTGCTGAGGAAGTCTGTGTAGTTGTGGTAGTGTTTCTGGGATTCTGATCTGTATTGTGTTGTCTTCAGTATGACAATGGTTTGTATTCGGAACAGATCTTGAATTAATCAAGCAATTCTGTATCACTATACTGAATAGTCGGGTACAGTGTGGTTGGCCAACTTGGGGAGAATTTGACCGATTACTGTAAAAGTGTAAGTGTAACGGAGTCTTGATAGAGTTGGAGCATCAATGTCTTCCAGAGATTCAGGCTAAAGAAGAATCCAGCCAAAATTTTCGAGCTACAAAACAATAGACAGAAGATAAATCAAACAGTGCAGGAATATGCCACTCTATTCAGGATCCATTTGAGGCAATTACCACCAGTACATGCTAACCTGCCGGATGACGTTATCACGCAACGGTTTATCAATGGATTGACTCCGCAACTTAAACAGATTATGATCATACGCTGTGTAGGAGCTATGACACTAGATGTGGTGATTGCAATGGCTTTGCAGCTTGAGAACAAGGTTGGAGGATTTACAGAAGACTTGGAATGGTTAAAAGCAAATAAAAATGTTGTAGAAGATCCGACTAGACAGATGTACTGCACCACATGCAAAAATTTAGGCCATACTAGTGCCACTTGTGCACTTAATCATTTGTTTTGCGCTATCTGCAATATTACCGGACACTCCAAAGAAAACTGCGCATACAACGCCAAAGTACAGGGACCAGCAACTGTCAATGCTATTATACAGGAACCAGGACAGCTAGCCAATCAGTATGTACCACCTCAAATAAGAAACAACCAGCAACAAGGCTATCGAAATTACAGAGGATAGAGAAATAATAACTACAATGAAAACCGCTCACAGGCCAGAACAGCACAGGAAAATACTAATTTTCCACCACCGTGCTGCCATTTTTGTGGTGAATTTGGTCACATTAGAAGATTTTGTAAGGATGCAGCTGAGTATGATCAGAGAAAGAAAGAACGTCAAAACCCAATGACTAATATGGTACAAATCACACGAGTAGAAATGCAAGTTGCAGTAATTCAGACCCGATCCGGTAAGCAACTGCAACCAGTAGTAGAAGTGTTTGAACCAAGCATACGTGAACAACAAAGGATGTATGATAAGGCCAGTCAATGGACCACCGCCGAACCTCCAGTGTTTCCAGATCCTATTCCGGTGACCGAGGCTCCGTTAACCAAGGAAGGAACACAAAAACAAGATTCTAATTCAGTAGCATGCACATCATCTTCAGCAGATACATCATCTTCAGCCGGCGCATCATCTTCAGAATCTGTGGAAAACACAATTCAATCACATAAGGCCTGGGAAATTTTATCTAAAGTGTCCATTACTCTTCCTCTTGGCCAATTACTTGCACTAGTACCAGGAGTTCGGCAACAATTCCAACGACAGTTCAGTCCTGTACCTTCTTGCATTCTAGCAACAGCGACAGTGCAACCGGAACCTGATTCTACGGTCGATCATTTGGTTCCTTTAATTACGGTATGGTATAAAAATCATAAAATTACACAGGTACTAATTGATGAAGGATTTGGTGTCAACATTGCTACTGTCGCACTGTGTAAAAAGCTAGGATGGACCGAAATCAAACCAGTCTAGTTTTTTGTCAGAATGGCCGACCAGTCAAGGGTCCATCCTCTAGGACTTGTCCGAAACGTGATAATAACTTTGCAGGGTACCATATTTAAGATGACCTTTGTCGCCTTAGAATTACCGGAATCCACCCTTGATTATAATCTTCTTTTTGGACGTCCTTGGCTGAAGCAAGCTAAGGTTATACAAGATTGGTCTGCACATGAAATCACTTTCAAAGACAATAATCGTAAATATGCTGTAAAATTAGATGCTATATAGCCCTGCGAATTACATGCTAGACCGTATTTTGCAGAACCAGTTCATATGTTAGATGGTCTGTCAGATGATGAAGAAGAAGAGTTTTTGAAAAATAACATTGATTTGATCTCCCTAGGGACTGTTGATCTACAATCTGTTGTAGATAATTGGAATCCCGCAGTTTGTACGGTGATGCCTGTAATGGAAGAAGAAAAGAAGGAAGATACTGCTGCTGTAGACGACGCTAATCTGCAACCTCTTTTTAAGCCAGTTGATGATATAGAGAAGCCCCGACAATTTTATGTTCCAGAGGATTAGTTCATTACCTATAATTTAGGGGATGAAGAAAATCCACGTCCTGTCAAGATAAAGGAAAGCCTACCGGAAGTATTTCAAGCAGACTTAATCCAGCTACTCCGAGAGTTCTCTGACGTCTTTGCATGGGATTACAAAGATATGAAAGGTCTGGACCCGCGCATCTATCAACACAGGGTCATGCTGAAGCCGGAAGCAAAACCAATCAAGCAACCCAGCTACCGGATGAATCCGAACTATGCATCACAGGTAAAGGCAGAGCTTGATAGGCTACTCAAAGTAGGATTCATTGTACCAGTAGAGCATGCTGAATGGATCTCACCAATTGTTATTGTTCCTAAAAAGAATAAGCAAATGCGAATCTGCGTGGATTACCGGAAACTGAACGCAGGTACGGTGCCTGATCCATTTCCGCTACCTTTTCTTGACACGATGCTTGATAGAGTAGCAGGACATGAAATGTATTCATTCCTAGATGGTTACAGTGGTTACAATCAGGTCAGAATGGCTGAACAGGATATACCGAAGACCACTTTCATTACCAATTGGGGTGTTTTTGCGTGTACAGTTGTGTGGTTTGGGTAAAGAAATGCCCCTAGTACCTTTCAAAGATGCATGCAGGAAATATTCTCCCCTTACCTTACCTCTTTTATGCAAGTATATCTTGATGATTTTTCGTTATTCGGTAAGATGGTAGCACACTTGTTCCATTTACGGTGCTTCTTTGAGAAGTGCAGAGAATACAGACTCTGTTTGAACCCAAACAAATCTGTGTTTGTGGTTTCATGTGGAAGGCTACTTGGCCACATTGTATCTACACAGGGAATACAGGTGGATCCAGATAAAATTACAGCTGTGTTAGAAGCACCTGTACCCACTACACCTAAGGAAGTAATGCGCTTTATGGGCCAAGTAAGATGGCATGGCCGACACTTACGGTGGCTTGCTCATTTGGCGATACCACTGAACCGGTTAATAACCAAGACTCCTCGACAATTTGATTGGACTCAGGAGTGTCAGATCGCTTTCGATCGTCTAAAGTGTTTATTAACACAGGTACCAATTTTACAGCCTCCGGACTGGGATCGCCCATTCCATGTTTTTGTAGACACATCAGATATTGCCATTGGCAGTGTTCTAATGCAGCAAACGGATAAGTAGTTCAAGCCTGTGTACTATGCAAGTCGAAGGGTTGCCCCTACTGAGAAGAATTACTCTGTAACTGAAAGAGAATGTCTGGGTTTAGTATATTCTGTAAAGAAATTTAGGCATTATTTACTTGGCCGCAAATTTACTTTTCATGTAGATCATGCTGCACTTGTCTACCTGGTATGACAGCAGCATTTAGGTGGCCGATTAGCTCGTTGGGTTCTACTTTTACAAGAGTTTGATTACGAAGTTATTCATCGGCCTGGCAGTTCACATGCCTTAGCAGATTTCCTTTCTTGCCTAGATTTCGGTGAAGCTCCGGTTGGTGTAGATGACACAACACCAGCGATTTATGTTTCTGAACCAACTAATGATGAAATCGCAGACCCACCTATGCCATCTATATATTATGATCAGATATTGACCTTTCTTACTGATGGATGCCTTCCTTCTCACACTTCTCTTGCAATACGAAGGAAAATTGCAGTTTTTAGTTGCCGATTTTGGCTGATTGCTGGGGAATTATACTATATGGATCACAATAGAGTTTTACTTCGTTGTATTCCTCCACACGAAGTTAATTCAGTCATTACTTTGGCTCATTCAATTCCCTCCGGCGGACATTTTGCTGCAGATTTAACACACCGGAAAATTCTGCAGAGTGGGCTTTGGTGGCCTACTATGTACAGGGATGTATTGGAGTTTGTCAAAAAATGTGATAATTATCAAAGGTCTGGAAAGCCCCTACAACGTCATTTTTTCCCTCTACAACCTATCATGCCATTGGAGCCTTTTCAGAAGTGGGGTCTAGATTTCATTGGACCTATTACACCTCCGACAATCCTCAGTAATAATCGTTATATTCTGACCTGTACAGACTATGCAACCAGATGGGCAGAAGCTTGGGCTTTAAGGTCTTCCACAGCTGTTTCGGTGGCAAAATGTCTAATGAAAGATGTCTTTCCGCGTTTTGGCTTACCTCTGGAACTTGTTACAGATCAAGGCACTCATTTTGTCAACAATTTAATCAAAGTACTCACACATTCTTTTTAGATTATGCACAAATTCAGTTCACCCTATTATCCTCGTGCAAATGGTTTGGCTAAGAGTACAAACAAAAATTTGTTGAATATTCTTTGAAAATTAATTCTGGAATCATCGAAAAGATGGGATCAACTGTTACTTGCAGTGTGGGCATACCGGACTACATACAAGGTAGCAACAAGATTAACCCCTTTCAAACTAGCTTATGGATTGGAAGCCATAACACCAATGGAGATCATTGTACCAAGCTTACGAGTAGCCATCAACCAGAAACTGCTACCTAAAGAATCTCTGTCATTTCGGTTGGATACACTCAAAGAACTCGATGAGCATCGATGAGACAACTTTCTGACTATTCAGGAGGTACAACTAAGACAAGCTCGAACACATGATCGATATCTAAACACTCCAGTTTTTACGGTGGGACAACTTGTACTCTTTTACAATGCAAAGTCGGATCGCTCTGCTGGCAAATTCAAGTTACGATGGTTTGGCCCCTACCGGATTTCTGAACAAGTAGGCCCAACAAATTTTTGGTTGAGTACTTTGACCGGAATACCTCTTCCAAAGGTGATAAATGGTTCAAAGCTATGGCCGTATCAACAAGCATCCGATCCACACTGAACATTCCGCGGATTGGCCGCGTATCTTGCGTTTCCTTTTCTTTTCTTTTATTTTCTTTTAATTTTGCGTGCTTAACAAAATAATATAAGTTTGTAAATATCCGCGTTTTGATAATTAATTATGTCAACAACCACCTTACCTTATCAATTCTGCTCATGCATGCACACCGAAGTTATGAACTTATCATCTCAACATCGCACGATGATTAGTGATTTTGATTGCTCTTCAATGCAATGCATCTACTTAACCTTCTCCGTTTCGCCGAAAATCGCTATTGTGTTTGCATGATTTGTGTGACTGTGTATACCTTGTGCGTTTGTGTCTTGTGCTTGCTGTCATAGTGTGTGCCATGGAAGCTTTGGCAAACTATGCCGCCTTCCGTGATGAACTCCCTACTGAGGTAGGAGAGTTTCTGCGCACCCGAGGGTTAAGCAATTTTGCTGAACTACCGTGGCATTCAGTGGATTGCCACCCCTTCTATGCCCAGATAATCGCCGCCATTACTGCCACACCTACCACTGAGCAGAGTTGGCCTATCACCTCCCTGCCTTCCCATACCGTAATCACCTTCCAAGCTTTTTCTAATGCGTTTCGACTCACTCCGCAAGGTCAAGAAAACGGCCCAAATCTGACACTAGCAACCATGAATCAAGTATTCCCTAGACATTCATCCAACGAATACGCCATCCTCTGCCGTCCTGAACCTGAGAGATCCGCATTACAGTTCCTAGTAGCCATCCTCAACCTGCAGAAGCGGACCTATGGAATCTCTCGACCTTTTTATTTAGCTATAGATTTAGTTGCCCAAGAACCAGTCAATTTTGCATCATATTTCTTCCGGCGAATACACAAAGAATGCGTTGCAATCATCAAGCATGTCAATAAGGGTAATATGCCAAGATCGAGACTCCCTCACATCATCTCCTTGACCATTCTAGCTGCACAACCACCACCCCGCGGGCCTGTTCTACGCCATGAGGAATCCGCACTATTATTAGAGGACGATGAAGAAGAAGACGAAGAGATATTCCACCTTCTCCGCCGGAAAAGAATCAGGATAAGCTCATCCGACACCGACGTACAGGGTTCAATCACAAATAATAAGGCAGAGGACAAAGAAGAAGAAGCAAATGAAGACGAAACATTTCACGATACCACAACGCCCATGCATCATGAATCTTCAGCACAGACATCTTCAGAACAACAACAACAATAGGAGGCCCCCACCGAATCCGAAACAAGTTCATCAGAAGAAACATCTCAGCAGCAATCTGAGCAGGAGAGGCAAGAAGAGGGAGAACATATCATCAAAGAAGTGTTTGAAGAACTACTGAAAGCAGTCGAGTCCACAGCTGCCAACACCGCAGACACTACACAACAAACCACAGATAAGGTAACACAATCTAATGTTGTTCTTCCCACTCCCCCACCGGAGCCGCCACTCAAACCCATTATCCCTATCGAACCCATTCACCCCAACAAACCCTCTGCCTCTTCATCCTCATCCCCAAATTACTCACCACCCAACTCCCAGCAACTCCTCACCGCATCCTCATCTCAACCTCGTCCTCATCTTCCACTCCCGTCCACTCCCGTATTTTCTGAGTTAGCATCTATGGGACAAATGCTAATCCACTTATCACAACAACTGCCGCAACAAATGAAGCAAGTCACAGATACTATTCGCGATGACTTTCAACACAAATTGGAGGTACTGGAGGCAGATATCACTCCCCTCCAGGAGGAGTTACAGGCAGTAAAGGCTGAAAATCATGCGCTAAATGAACAAATTAAGCAATTACAGGCAAGACTTCAAGAGCAGGAAGTAATTACAACTCAACGAGATGAGGCCCTGGCAGCAACACAAGAGAAGGAGGAATTGCTGAATGTTGCACATGCAGAGATAATTAAACTAAAGCAATTACTCCAGGATAAAGATGATGCAAGAATCGCCTTAGGGAATCTATTGGAAGAAACAAGACAGACGCTAGATGAAGTGGTACAGAGAGGCCAAGAACAACATGATTTGGCTATAAAAACAGCTGAAGAACTACAGAAATGTAAGATGGACTTCGCAGAAGTGAACAATATCCTCAAACGAAAATTGACAGTAGAAGCACAATTACAGAAAGTGATTACAGATCTTCGCAGAGAAAGAGATGCATACTCAAGAACCATCCAATTTCAAAATCAGGAAATCGAAAGAAGGGAGAACCAGCTGGACGCACAAAAAGATAGAGTAATCAGAATGGAGAAGCAAGTTGCAGAGATGAAGGTTTCCGGAGATGCGGCCTTATCAAACAAATTTTACTTACAAGAGGCTTTTCTGCAGACACAGGCAGAAATTTTGCTGACCGAAGCCATTTCTCTAAGCTCTGTAAGAATAGATGCCCAATTAGTAGAACCTGATGTTTTAAAACAAATGTTAGAAGCTTTGAAAAAGAAAATCGCCCAAAGCTTTAGATTAGCATGATCCATGTACTTAGAAGGAATTATAAATGAACCGTAACTTTTGTAAAACCTGCGAGTTCGAGTCCACCGTGCGTGCCAAGTGTTAGTTGGCCGCCGGATTGTAAGTTGTAAAAACTAAATCTTGTTCGCATGAGCGAAAGGTTGTTACGCAGACACCTTGTAATCTTTATATAAATCAATGAAACAGAGATGCAGGGTGACGTTCGTTGGCTTCACCAGACTGTCTGTCTGGGTGATTGAGTGAATGTTACTGTGTTGTTTGATTGAGCAATCCTGAGTATATTGTTCTTGTTTCTGTTTTGTTATATGTCGATACCTGTCTGTTGGTGAGTTTCATAGATGTTCAGAAGATTATCCGACTGTGGTCTGAGCGAGTTATTCTGTGGAGTTTCTATGGCATTGATCAATTAAGTATGTGTATCGTGGTGTCGCTCTTCTTGTAATGCACCATAACGTGCTGAGGAAGTCTATGTAGTTGTGGTAGTGTTTCTGGGATTCTGATCTGTATTGTGTTGTCTTCAGTATGACAGTGGTTTGTATTCGGAACAGATCTTGAATCAATCAAGCAATTGTGTATCACTATACTGAATAGTCAGGTATAGTGTGGTTGGCCAACTTGGGGAGAATTTGACCGATTACTGTAAAAGTGTAAGTATAACGGAGTCTTGATAGAGTTGGAGCATCAGTGTCTTTCTGTATATGAAGTGGGTAATCTGGGAACCAAGTATAGGGCCTCTGTCTAACAGACCCCTTCCACTCCCAAGAACCCAATAACGTTTAAACACACTTCTGACAGTTAGAACCCAATAACGTTTAAATGCACTTCTGACAGTTAGAACAGCGTTTGACAGTAGTAAACACCCATTCTTCATTCTGCACAAGATTAGGAGACTCTGTTTTAGGTCTAGAGGCCTCTCCAAGAATCATTCAAGCCTCTTTTTTCTTTGCCTCTTTGGCAACCAATTTTGGACAACTCTTTATGACATGATCATTTTCTTTACAATATTTTCAAAACAATTTTTGCTTCTCTCATTTCTTCTCATCTTTTTCTTCCTTTTTCAACTGTGAAAAATTTGTTGGAGCAAGTCTATGACAAGCCTAAGTATTGGCTTGAGTCCCACAAAGTCATGAAAAAAGCTTTAAAATGAATACTATGTAAAGTTCACTTGTGAACTACCTCTTGTAACTTTTGAAGAGTTTACTTAATGTAAAAGTGAAAGAATCTTAAGTGGTTGAGTCCACTTGATCAAGAATGGAAAGAGGAGCCACGAATTTGTGATTTATGGTAGGTAGAGAATCAAATCAATCATTGATTGATTGGAGAGTGATTGAGGGAAGTTAGCCTCCCAAACTCAACTATAAATAGATGGCAGCTTTAGTTGTGGTTAGAGAGACCTATGTGAAGACGTCCAAGAGCTGAGCTTTATGCCATATCAAGGTGTGATTACAAGGCACACATATGTATCAGTAAGTCCATTGTATTGTACAAGCAATATACTTTCATTTTCATGATCATTTGGGTTCATATTTCCATGTTCTTGTGAAGTGTACTACTCACTGCCATTACTCTCAGTTTTCTCAGTCACATTGCAGAGATGTTTTCTCTGAGCTTGGTGCATCATTTTCAGTAATTTACCTTGGTAAAGTTAGCTCTATAAGTCTACTATATTCTCACAAATTTTCATGTCATTTGGATGTTGCGATCTTCAGTTATGTTCATTTGAAGTCAACAGGGTCTGTTCATCTTCACTTCTCTGTCAGGTACCGAGTTTTTCACGCAACTTGTCAGAGCCATTTCTCAATGGTTACTTACCCAAATGCAATGATTAAAAGCTTGTTGGATTTAACTCACTATCTAGTATAACTATACAAATTTTCATAATCATTGGATTCCTAAATTTTGAGTTATGTTTATTTTTCTGCTCACTGGTCTCAAACTATAGCAGACTGTGAAAATCGGGATGATGTCATCACTTGTTAAAACTCATTCTCAGTGTGTGGTTTATTATTTTTGATGAGATTACTCTTGAAAGTTAGCTCTTTAAGCTACCTAGACTTCCCCAAGAGGAGTGAAGCTAATTGCTGTTGTGCTCAGAGAATTATGTAAAACACTGGACAGGTGTATGGACCAAGAATAACAAGTTTTCACCTCTGAGCTAACTCGAACTTATCTGTTTTGATCTATCTTTTTGAGAGTGATCTTCCAAGGTACATAGGGTGTCTAATACATCCATTGGCAAGCTAAAAGGTCCCACCATATACTCCTGGAGTTCATTTGGCTTGTGTAGATCAAGGATTTTGCAACACCTCTTCATCTTCAAGCACATACCTATCCATCTCTTCACAGTGGTATCAGAGCAAGGTTGGACAACATGGCAGATGGATTTCCTTCATCAATTCACAAATTGGATAGAGGTAACTACTCAGCTTGGTCATTAAGAATGGAAGCTTATCTTCAAGGTAGAAGTTTATATGGTTATGTGGCTAGAGATGAAGTTATGCCAAATTTCAGGAACAAAAGTCAACCAACACAAGAAGAGCAAGAAAGATTGAGCACATGGTGCTCCAAGGATGCACTTCCAAGGTCTTATCTCCTCAACTCTATCTCAGATTTTATGTTAAATGAAAAGCATTTACCAAATTACTTATGGGCTGAGGCTGTATCTACAGCCACTTACTTGATTAACAGGTTGCCTTCAAAATCCCTTGATGGGATGACTCCATATGAGGCTTGGAATGGAAGAAGACCAAGCTTAGATCATTGTAAAATTTTTGGATGTATTGCTTTTGCTCATGTTCCTTCACAAGTTAGAGGCAAGATGGATCCAAAGGCATAAAGGTGTGTATTTATTAGATATGACAACAATCAAAAGGGCTACAGGTTATACAACCCTACCAACAAAGGATTCTTGGTAAGCAGAGATGTAGTTTTTGATGAGAAAAATTCATGGTATGAAGATTCATGCAGGAAGGTCAATTTACCATACAATCTTGAAGAAGATTTTCCAAAGCTTGGTAGAGAACAACCAAAGATTGAAGAACAAGACACCTCAGAGGATGATGAAGAATCTGAGATGGAAAAGATCAAAGCATGGAAGTCTAAAGGTAAAGCCAAATTGCAGGAACTTGGACATGAGGCAGAATCATCACATCATGGCCTAAGAAGATCTATGAGGGAAAAGAAAAAACCAGAAAGGTATGGGTTTGACACCTCATTAGTAACTAAACATTCTATCTACATAGCACATGACATAAACCAAGAGGAGCCATCATCATTTGAAGAGGCCAAAGCAAAAACAAAATGGAAGCATGCAATGAAGGAAGAGATTGAAGCACTTGAGGAAAACAACACTTGGGATTTGCTGCCCAAGACTTCATCCATGAAGGTAATAGGCTCAAGATGGGTCTATAAACTCAAGAAGAATTCTGATGGTTCAATTAACAGGTATAAGGCAAGGCTTGTAGCAAAAGGCTTTTCATAAACTCAGGGAATTGATTATGATGAGACCTTCTCTCCTGTGGCAAAGATGCCTACTATTAGGGTTTTGCTTAGTATTGCCTCTTCCAAGAATTGGAAGATACTTCAACTAGATGTAAAGAATGCATTCTTGAATGGTTGGATAACAGAAGAGGTATATATGGCACAACCACCTGGTTTTGAGAATCAAGTTTATCTTGATTATGTGTGTAAAATTAACAAAGCATTGTATGGTCTCAAGCAAGCTCCAAGAGCTTGGAATTTCAGGCTTGTTTCATTCTTGCAGGACAAAGGCTTTCAACCAAGCAAGGCAGATCCTTCACTCTTTATCAAAAAGAGTAACTCTGAGGTCATCTACCTATGTGTATATGTAGATGATATTATATTGACAGGAAATGATGCAGATGGTATGAAGAAGATCAAAGATCAGATGAGAGAAGAGTTCAAGATAAGTGATTTGGGTTCACTTACCTACTTCCTAGGTTTGGAAGTTGTCTACAAAGATCATGGTTTGTTTCTCACTCAAAGAAAGTACATTAAAGAAATGTTGGCGAAATTCAAGATGCAAGATTGTAAGATTGCAGGTACTCCAATGGAGGTCAATCACAAATTGAGCTCACATGAAGGTGAACTCATAGAGGACATCACATCATATCAAAGTCTAGTGGGTAGTCTCAACTATGCCACATTGACAAGAGTAGATATATGTTACAGTGTGAGTGTGCTAAGTCAATTTATGCACACACCAAAGAAACCACATATGGATGCTGCCAAAAGCATTCTCAAGTATCTCAAAGGAACCATAAATGAAGGACTTTATTATCCTTATGTATCTGATTTAGGTTTGAAGCTATTTTCTGATGCAGATTGGGCTGGCTCCAAGGAAGATAGAAGGAGCACTTCAGGTTATCTTAAGTTTGCAGGTTCAAAGCTTATTTCATGGTCATCCAAGAAGCAACCCATAGTTGCTCTCTCTTCTACTGAAGCTGAATATAGAGGTCTTGCCATAGCTACTCAGGAATCTATGTGGATGAAGACATTATTCAAAGATCTTGGATTGGAGTTTGGAACTCCAACTATTTTTGGTGACAATATGAGTTCTATTCACTTAGCTGCTAATCCTATTTTTCATGCAAGGACTAAACATATTGAAGTTCATTATCACTATGTACGAGAGAAGGTTCTAAGCAAAGAAATTCAAATATCATATGTGTCCACTCATCAACAATGTGCAAATATTCTAACCAAAGCATTGGATGGTACAAAGCTTTGCAAATTCAAGGCTATGATTGGTTTGCAGGTAATCTTGGAAGATTGAAGACCTCAAGCATACTTGGCTTGAGGAGGAGTTGTTGGAGCAAGTCTATGACAAGCCTAAGTATTGGCTTGAGTCCCACAAAGTCATGAAAAAAGCTTTAAAATGAAGACTATGTAAAGTTCACTTGTGAACTACCTCTTGTAACTTTTGAAGAGTTTACTTAATGTAAAAGTGAAAGAATCTTAAGTGGTTGAGTCCACTTGATCAAGAATGGAAAGAGGAGCCACGAATTCGTGATTTGTGGTAGGTAGAGAATCAAATCAATCATTGATTGATTGGAGAGTGATTGAGGGAAGTTAGCCTCCCAAACTCAACTATAAAAAGATGACAGCTTTAGTCGTGGTTAGAGAGACCTATGTGAAGACCTCCAAGAGCTGAGCTTTATGCCATATCAAGGTGTGATTACAAGGCACACATATGTATCAGTAAGTCCATTGTATTGTACAAGCAATATACTTTCATTTTCATGATCATTTGGGTTCATATTTCCATGTTCTTGTGAAGTGTACTACTCACTGCCATTACTCTCAGTTTTCTCAGTCAGATTGCAGAGATGTTTTGTTTGAGATTGGTGCATCATTTTCAGTAATTTACCTTGGTAAAGTTAGCTCTATAAGTCTACTATATGCTCACAAATTTTCATGTCATTTGGATGTTGCAATCTTCAGTTATGTTCATTTGAAGTCAACACGGTCTGTTCATCTTCACTTCTCTATCAAGTACGCGATTTTTTCACTCACCTTGTCAGAGCCATTTCGCAGTGGTTACTTATTCAAATGCAATGATTTAAAGCTTTTTGAATTTATCTTATTGTCTAGTATAACCATACAAATTTTCATAATCATTGAATTCCTACATTTTGAGTTATGTTTATTTTTCTGCTCACTGGTCTCAAACTGTAGCAGCCCGTGAAAATCGGGATGATGTCATCACTTGTTAAAACTCATTCTCAGCGTGTGGTTTATTATTTTTGATGAGATTACTCTTAAAAGCTAGATCTTTAAGCTACCTAGACTTCCCCAAGAGGAATTAAGCTAATTGCTGCTGTGCTCAGAGAATTATGTAAAACACTAGACATGTGTATGAACCAAGAATAGCAAGTTTTCACCTCTGAGCTAACTCCAACTTATCTGTTTTGATCTATCTTTTTGAGAGTGATCTTCCAAGGTACATAGGGTGTCTAATACATCCATTGGCAAGCTAAAAGGGCCCACCATATACTCTTGGAGTTCATTTGGCTGGTGTAGATCAAGGATTTTGCAACATCTCTTCATCTTCAAGCACATACCTATCCATCTCTTCACAAAATTAGTAGAGTTTTTCTTACTAGTAGATGAGACCCATTTACTGTTGCTCTCCTTACTAACTAGGAGAGCTTTAGTAGAAATTCATCGACAGAAGATTTGCTTAACCATTTAGGTAGAAGATTTTAGAATTTGAATTCACTCCCTTGAGAATGTTGAAAATGTGAACCATGCAAGCTTCTGATGACTACTCAAGAAAGGTATGACTATATATTATCAAGGAAAAATCAGAAGTGTTTTCATGCTTTCAAAAGTTTAGGTCCCTTGTTGGGAAAGATTGTGATGCACACATCAAGTCATTGAGGTTTCCAAAAAGTGATGTGCACAACTTCACTCCACACAAAGTCTATTATGGCAAGAAACCAACCATAAAGCAACTCAAGTTATTTGGATGTGTATGTTTTGTTCATATTCCTAGTGAAGTGAGAACAAAGTTAGCGACCGAGAGTGAGAAATCTGTGTTTGTTGGCCACTCAAATGAGCAAAAAAGTCTACAAGTGCTACAAAGCTCTCTCAAAGAAGCTATATGTGTCAAGAGATATTGTGTTTGATGAGTCAAGCTCATGGTATGGAGACAAGGGAAAGACAAAGTTGGATGAAGAGGATCAAGAGGAGTATGCAGACTTTGATGTGAAAATTCAAACTCAAGAGTCAATCAAAATCAATGAACCAAAGGGTTCTACGTGTAAGGTACACTCATATGATCACTCTTAAACTTATGATTATGAAAGACCATCCCCTACTTCAAAGTATAGAAGGTTGCAAGAGATAGACAATGACACTAGGGAAGCTCAAGAGGAGTCGTAAGAGGCAGAGCTTGAGGAGGTCATTACTCCTAATGTAAAGATCAATAGACTCAACATGCAATATCCCAAAGGTTACAAGAGGAGGTCTACAAGGAAGAAGGCACCCCCACAAAGGTATACATATGGTTCTTTCATGGCTAAGAACTATGTGTACATGATGAATGTGATTGAGATCAAGAGCAAGATTCTTATGAGGAGACAAAGACTAAACCAGAGTGGAGGAAGGCTATGTATGAAGAGTTCAAAGCTCTTAAGGAGAACAACACTTGGGAACCAATACCCAACAAGGAAGGCATGGAGATAGTCCAAAACAGGTTGGTGTACAAGACCAAAAGGAATGTTGATGGTAGCTTGGCAAGGTACAAGGCTAGAATAGTAGCCAAAGGCTTCACATAGACACTAGGGGTGGATTATGAGGATACTTTCAGCCCTATGGCAAACAAGGATACCATTAGAGCTGTCATAACCTCATGTGCATCAAGGAGGTATCTTATCTACCAGATGGACATAAAGAATGCTTTCTTGAATGGTGAGTTACAAGAAGAGGTGTTCATGGAACAACAACAAGGTTATGTAGATCCACACCATCTTACATGTCTTTTCAAGTTGAAGGAGGCCTTGTATGCCCTAAAGCAAGCCCCAAGGGCTTGGAGTCAGAGGCTAGTGGACTTCTTGAAGAGATGTGGTTTCTCTCCAAGTGATGGATATCCATCCTTGTATATGAAGAAAACAAATGATGGGATACGTTTGATATGCATATATGTAGATGATCTACTTGTGACACGTGATGATGATGTAGGGATAAGGACCATCAAAGAGAAGCTTGGAAGAGAGTTGAAAATCTCAGATTTAGGTGTGGTAAAGTACTTTCTTGGCATTGAGGTGATCTATGGGAAAACAGATATCTATGTCTCTTAAAAGAAGTATATTCTAGATGTGTTTTTTATGTTTGACATGAAAGATTGCAAACCAATAGCTCAACTTATAAATTTCAGGTTAAGAAAGAAATATGGTAAGAAGCTAGAAGACCTTACACTATATAGGAGCATTGTGTGATCATTGATCTATACTACAATCACAAGACCTAACTTGGGCTACGTAGTTGGAGTTCTATCTCAGTTATTGTAATGTGAAACATTTTCCAATTTGTCACACACACAAACACATGCATACATAGAGATACGCACACACAAACACTCACACTCTCTCTCTCGTAGAAACACAGACACACACACACACACACACACACACACATATATATATATATATATATATATATATATATATATATATATATATATATATGTATATATATATATATATATATATATATATATATATATATATATATATATATATATATATATATATATATATATATATATATGGCACACACATATACTTTCCCGGGATGCCCAATATGGTATTAAACTTGAAGTTTGAACATTCGTTTTCACTTGTGTGCTTGACACTGAAGATTCTACAGATCCGAATTAATTGCGTTTCTTGTACAACTCTCTCTCTCTCTCACACACACACACACACTCTCTCCCATACACACGACACACACACAGATACCAGATGTTATCTGTTGGTTCGCGTCGGATGCGTTTGTACACATGACATTATTGAAGACCACAACCGTCAATTGACATAATGATTGGACAAACAACAAATGCCTACGAAAACTTTATTATCACAAAAATCAGTCTGAAAAGCAATCGACCATCGTGACGTAGCCAAAAATCATTGAGAAAAGCATTTGATGAACCTTAAAAACATGCGGTTAGGAAAGCAAAGCTAGAGTTAAAAAGCTATGTTAGGAATGTCAAAGACATGTGGTCAGAAAATAAAACTTCTAAACAAATAAAAATCACTGCATATTTGTGGACGACAAGTAAGCATAAGACATGTTGCGATTGCGGGATGCCAAAGATTTTGCAAGCGCCTCCCGCATGATTCTGATGTTGACCTTGGTCTTAGTTACTGTTTCCTCTTCCATTTCCAAAACCTCTACCTCTGCCTCTTCCTCTGCCAGAGTAGAATACCTTCTCAGAACTAGATTTTCCTTGGGAATTTGAATCCTCACCAAGATGCTTTTCTTAAATAATTAGCATAGACACCAGATCAGCGAAATTCAGAATATTTTCCCTAGTTTGTATAGAAGTTATGAACTGCTTATATGCAGCTCCTAAACCACAAAGGCAGGCTTCCACCTTATCACCTACATTCACACCAATAGATGCAAGTTATTCACATATGATTTTGATTTTAAGAGTGCCACCGACATGCTCTTCTTTTTCAATGTATGCAGCTCGTTCTTGAGTTGCGATTTCCATGCGTTTGTATTGGTCTCATACAAAGTGACTAAACTGTTCCAAGCCTCGTTCGGAGTATTGGCATCTTGTATGTGTCAAATTGTGCTATCTTGTATGCTAAGAGATAGCCAACACATTACCTTTGGTGCTCCTTGATTCCATTCATCATATGATCGTAACAGCCTGCAGTCTGATTTCTTTCTAGTAACTATGGAGCATTTTTGTTCTCTCCTTTGATATACTTCCGATATCCTTTTCCCATCAGGAAATTCATCATTCTGAATCTCCAAGCATGAAAGTTCTTCTGTCCAGCTTATCGCTCATAAGCTGACTCATTCCATCTGCGTTTGCCATTTCTGTAGCAATTCACAACACTGCAAAACACTACAAGGAGCACTTTTGCTGAACACTCTCGCACTATGATGTGATGGTTTGATCTTAGAAAAACACAATTTTGGTGTATCAACAGTACACAGAATTGCTTGAAATTCTGGATCTGGAATGTATGAGTGTTTTTGAACATGACGCAAGTTACAGTTTCTATGGACCCCACCTTGCTGGCTCGAAAGGGAGGTCGAGATGGCTCCGAAACTTTGATCGGACGAAAACGAGTGATCCTATAGGGATAATCTCGAAAATATTTTGAGCTCTTCTACATTCATGCCAATTTTTATAGCAATCTAAGGTCGTTTGTGAATCACACTTTCTCCATGCCTTCTCACGTGCATTTCATTGTCGGCCTTCTCCACGAGCTCTCTACAGGCACACTGGCTTTGATACCATGTTAGGAGGAAATAGATAAGGAAGAGAGCTCACACACACTCTCACAATCAAAGAGAAGCACACAATAGGATTGAGGCAAGGAAGAATGATCTTCTTATTCTTCTATTACATAAAAAGGAATGTACAGGAATGAACTAAAAAACAAGAATACAACAAGTGCAATATAAAAAGTCCAGTACATAAGGAAAAACCTAATGTCCACGAATGCGTGAGCTGGCAAGAAAAAAATGTGCCATCACTCTCGGTAGATAAATCTAATAAAGCTCAATGAAGTATCCCTGACATATACCGGCATGACCACTATACATATTAGACAAATGAAAAATTGATACATGTCATCCTGGATCATCACATGTTGAGCTTGATATTGCAACAAGAAATAGGTTTTGGCCAGCCTAGATACTAAATTAGCCTACCAAAAGGGCATCCTTCAATGAGCTTAAACGACGATTATGTTCAGCACCAATCTTGACCACACCAGATTGGAATAAGCCCTTTCATGTTCACGTGGATGCATCCAATTATGCTATTGGATGTGTACTTGCACAACCTACTGGTGAAGGTAATATGGATCTTCCGATTGCCTATGCTAGTAGACAATTGAATGTAGCTGAACGAAATTATAGCACCACTGAACGAGAAGAATTAGGCATGGTGTATGCGGTTAAAAAGTTTAGACACTATTTGCTTGCAAACAAGTTTAAATTTTTTACTGATCATCAGGCACTGTTGTACTTGGTAAACAAGCCATGCAATATAGGTAGATTGGTGAGATGGTTTCTCTTGCTAATGGAATACGACTTTGAGGTTGTGGTAAGGAAAGGCAAGACTCATTTGAGAGCAGATCACCTCTCTAGGCTCACATCCGGAGAGGCCCCACAAGGAGTATCAGATGATCTTCCTGAGGCATACTTGTTTAATTTGGAAGTTGTGCCATAGTGGGCCAAAACATTACTAAGTGTTGACATATGGACCTAACCACCCAATCATAAACACTCAAGATAGGGAGGTAGTAAAAGCCCAGAAATACCATATCATGGTAGGGATTATGTAGAAGCATACAGATCAAGGAATATTATCCTACTGTGTGGAAGAGGATGAGTACGCGAATTGCAATTAGCACATGTAGGTGCATTAGAGCAACATTACTCAAGGCAACAAACCCTACAGACACTAAGGAGACTCAGAGTGCATTGGCCTACTATGGAAGCAGATGTACACAAGTTGTGTAAAGAATTCCTAGTCTGTAGTATTAAACCACTTGTGGAGCACGCTACATTGTACCAAGTGTCTCTAATACCAGATTGGAGTGAAACATTAGTAGCCTTTCTGAGGATGAAAACATTCCCTCAAGATATGACCCTAGTTAGACAGAGAAGCTTAGAACAAGAAGTGTTAGACCATGCACTCATTGGAGATAATCTATACAAATGTGGTAAAGATGGTTACCTCAGATTATGTGTCCATGAGACTGAATATCTGAAGATCTTGGAAACTACTCGCCATGGTGTAGTAGGAGGACACTTTGGACCAGATCGGGTGATCAAGGCAATACTATTTGCATGTATTTGGTGGCCCATGCTTCACATGCATGAACATACCTATGTGAAGAGATGTGATGTTTGTCAGCGAATTGAGTATCCTATACGCAAAGATGAGATGCCATTGAAACCTGTGATGGGTTGACGTGCATTCTCTAAGTGGGGAATAGACTTTGTTGGTCCTATTAATCCCCTAGCTAAGGGTTCACATGCTGAATATATCATTGTGGACACAGACTATCTAACCAAGTGGGTAGAGGTAAAAGCTACAACAAAGAACAATGCTCAGACGACTGCTAAGTTCTTATTTGAGAATGTGTTCACTAGATACGGGCTACCAATAGTGCTAGTAAGTGATAGAGGCACTCACTTCTTGAATGAAGTTATTGAAAATCTTCTTCAAGAGTTCTTGGTGATACACAAGAAGTCTACCCCCTATCATCCACAAGATAATGGGCAAGCCGAAAGCACAAATAAGATTCTATGCAATGTGCTGACTAAATTGGTGAATAACAAACACTCTGATTGTGACAAACAGCTACACCATGCTGTTTGGGCATACCGAATTGCTTATAAAACGGTACTCCAAGCCACCCCCTTTCAGATGGTGTTTGGCCAAAATGCAGTGCTACCATTGGAATTTTTGATACCCACATTGAGAGTAGCACAGGAGCATGAGTGGATAGGCCATGAGCTCTCCTCTAGAATCTTTGACCTTGAACGACTAGGTGAAACAAGATTAAGAGTGGCAGTAGGAATTTATGCAGCCAATAAAAGACAAAAAGCATATTTTGACACACATGTAAGAGATAAAGGCTTGAAAGCAGGAGACCTAGTCCTAGTATACACTTTGAAACAACATGCACGGAAATTAGAGAAGAGAGGCTATGGACCTATGATCATAAATAGGATCTCAACTAGTGGAGCAGTTCAATTAGCTACACTAGAGGGTGATGTTCTCCCGAGTTACATTAGTGGGTGCAGAGTCAAGTTATTTCAAGAACCCCTGACAAAAGAGATGCTAAATCGACTCAATACTACTAAGAAACGCAAGGAAGAAGAAAAGCGAATCCGAGAAGAAGTGCAGGCAGAAGCCTTGGAACGCATCCAAAGAATGAAATTGAGAAGACAGAGTAGAGAACAACTTAGGACAGATGCCTATGCAGATCAAGGATATCATATGGCAATGTGTGAAGTTTCAGGAGTAAGTTCCACTAGAATAATTGACCGATGCCCCTTTGTGACCCTAGAGGTAGAACAGGGAGAGAGTGCGAGGACCGTGAGAACTTTAATTGACTCAGGTGCAGCCATTAGTGCTGGCAAACTTTCTTACTGTAAGGAATTGAACTTAAGTGTCAATCCTATAGAAGCCTATCTCATAGGATTGGGAGGTGTGGAAACCCCTTGCATGGGCGAGGTGGAACTTCCCTCTACATTCAAGATGTGCTAAGGATAATTAAAGTGCTAGTGTGTCAAGACGAGGATCTCACTGAGCCTCTTGTCTTGGGTCAAGACTGGATCTATGATCACGCAGTCAACCTAAACCTAAGAAGTGGACTTCTTCAGGTCTGGGTCAATCAGAAACGTATTACACTTGAGTTAGAAAACGACGCACTCAAGGAACTAGGAAAGGCACACACTCCTGGTCCTTCGAGGAGTACACATGAAGATGATGATGCTACTCTTGTCCAAAACTATGTGATGCAGAGGGATGTTTTTCTCAACAAAGAATTCAAGGATACGACGGAACTCCCTTCTTTTCCAAAGTTGGTAGACACACGACAAGCAAAGGAGTACCAAATGCAGAGGAAGCTGACAACCGATGATTCAAGCCAAAAGAAAATACGAAGCAAGGTGTCTCAGCCATCGACACAAGTGTGGGTGCAAAAAGGCGAGCATCCTATTGCTGTTAAGCCACAACCAGTGGCTCAATTTCATATTAGTGACAACACCAGGACACTAATAAGAAGTCTTTCAAAAATCCCTCTACAAAAGTAAGGTCTATCTGGGTACCCAAGAGGTCAATGAAGGCTGACCCACAATCAAGACAAATTTGGGTGCCCAAGGCTTGCTTGTGGGCTCAAATAGCCACACATAAACCCCACCATGTACAACATGGTTCCCTCCCTCGAACAAATGATACCCACTCTTGTTTGACATGCACGAACACATATTTGCCCATGAGCACGAGCAGAATCACTTGTAAATGGGTCCCTAAGAAGCCTCATATCCAAGCAAACACTCTCATAAAACCCTCCAGAGTCTCTACGAAACCAAGATATAAAGCCATTAACTATGTTTTGCAGCCCAAAGCTTGTAATAAACCCCCCGATCCCCATTTGTAAATTCATCTCCACCTACTAACTGCACCATTCTCATACTACATCTTTCCCTCTAGCTCATAGGACAATTTCTCCACTAACTACACACACAACAACCAAGCACTAATTGACCTACTAACCTATCACTAACTTCATGTTAATGTTGTAACGGGGACAAAAATTGTTCTATCTTGTCCAGTACAATGTTAGCACATGCTTCTATATTCTCAACGAACTAGAAGACAAGAAGGAACATGGAAGAAGTTGCAGGAACGAGCTCCTAGGCAGGCACCACTCCTCAGATAGTGGACATTGAAAGTCTCCCTATTGAGGAGGAGTTAAAGGAAAGACCACATACATTGACAACATTACATGTAATACTTATGCAGAATCCTCCCCAAGGGCACACATCGTAGTAAAGAGAAAGAGGGGTATAGCACCTTTGTCCTACCATCTCTTGCAAGAGGTAATGAACTGAAGCACTTCAAATTAACGAACAATTTGGTAAGGGAAGCTCTAGATATGAAAGGTATGCACATCCCCACAGAGAAAGAAACAATGATCTCGGACAACATGAAGAACAGGAACTTGACTAAACTGAAGGATATGATGGCAATGACACCAACTATTGCCATTCACCTCCGAATGTGCATGCAACATTTTGTGTTCCCTGCTCAAGAAAGATTCACCATGCCACCCAAGAAGATTTGGTTCAGTTTATACTTAGCAGATGCCTTCCATTTGACAATCAACATGCCTCATTCGATCATTGACCAAATACACTTGGCACATCAACGATGGTATAAGAAGCAGAAGTCAGTACTTTATGGATGCTGTTCTCTTACAAGAATTGTTTATCGGTGCTTGGCATATGATGTGCCAATTCAAAGGGCACTTGTTTGGACTAGGAAGTAAGAATTTCAACGAAGACTATTAGCTACAGGGCCTCCATCCAAGAAAATGAGGGGAGCAGTTCAGATGCCCTGTGCACAGGCCCGGGTGCCACCCTGACACCGGACACAACTCCATGACTTCCAAGGCGAATGCAAACTTTTAGCATCAGATTACCAAGGTCGAGTGCAGAGGGACCGAATCTGGTGTTCCCACCGATACCCAGTGATTTAGAATCCCCTCATGGCTTCACATTGGAGGATCTAACTGATGAGGAGATATCAAGAATAATGAATGCAACGAATTTGGAAGTTGAAGCAGAACAATTAAGTGGGAAACAAACTGTCACGGACCAACCTCATCCAAGTCAACCAGACGTCATCGAAGTAGATGAAGATGAAGAGGAGACTGTAGAAGAGGAGCAAGAGGATGAACAAGAAGGACCATCCGACGAAGGAGAGCATGAATATGAACAAGAAGTGATACCGGAACTTGAAGGCACCCCTACCTATACGACGCAATTAAAATGACTGTATGATACCATCAACTGGGTTCAGGAACAACACAAAATATCCTTGGCAACAGGAAAGGCCCTGATGAACCAGATCCTGGAAGACGAAGGTGTGGATGACCAATTCAGGGCAACCCTTGACATGATTGCTGATGCATTGGGGGTACCAGAGATAGTGCACACCGCTCTCGCACACTCGTGAAGATCAGACCGAAGACACGGTAGACGTCCCCCTAGACCAGGGAAACAGGTAAATATCTTCGTATCAGAACCACAGGGCACCACATCCACCACCACGGGCACAACTCATACCATTCATCACACTGATGAAGCCCATACCTCAAGTGCACCCCCCTCACCCCCTTTACCACTCTCCCCTCCAACTCCACCACCTTCACCTCCTACCACCACTGTCACAGCCACAGATTCCACTTCCCATACCGAAGCATAGACTGTGAGTCAACCCTCACAATCCGCACAACCTGACACCACCACTATTGTAAATGCTACCACTGACACTTTAATTCTAACTATAGCCACTGAAAACCCCATCCCCCATGCCACACTTCTCGGTGGTTCATATGCACAACTCCACACACCACTATACACCTTCACGACCATCACCACACCTACCATTCCCATGTACACTATCACTGCCACGACCGCATCCACATATGACTTCATGGACATATCACCCACTTCCGCACCTCTCCCTCCCCCCATATTCCCACAATCTCCCATTCCCCCACTACCCACTTCACCATTCTCAAGCACAGCATACACACTCCCTTTCCCTTTACCCTACCCTCCTGCATTCAACACCTTCCCAACATCCACTCTTGTTAACAATGTATTCAATACTTCTTTTGAAAATTTGACAGGTGCTTCTTGGAGCTCCCTACTTGCTCCTTCTTCTTGTGTGTCCACTTCGTTGCTGTGCTTCCATGCGTTGTCCTTGACCTTGATCTTCAACAGTAGTCCATGGACAATCTCCTTTGATTGCATCAATTTTTAGCCTTTGCAAGTTTGCATGTCCAATCCGTTTGTGCCAGATCTCTATATCAACAATGATTCGTGCACCTTTTGTAAACATGGCTACATTCATTTCAGGAAATTTCACATTTAAGGTGAACATCCTACCCACTTTGTTTCCTTTGGCAATCAATCTTCCATCTTGTTTGTATTCTTCTACATGTAACCCATCAACATTGAACCTGACTTGTAATCCCTGGTCAAGCATTTGTCCAATAAAAAGTAGATTCTTTGTTATATTTGGAACATGTAGCACATTAGAAAGATGTTTTACCTTCCTTTCCTCCATAGACAATGCTATGTTTCTTGTATCCTCGATAGGGTGTGATGTGTTATCATCTGTTTCAACGTATCTAGGAAAAGGCAGTTTCTACAAAGTACTAAACCATTCCGCTTGACTGGTCATGTGATTTGAAGCACCTCAATCAACATACCAGACATTATCATTTGATTTTGAAACACCAGCAGACATCGTATGCATCATGTGATGTTGAACCATGAATAGCTTCTTAGAATCATCTACACTTGTGGATGCATAGTTGTTTTGTTGCCTTCTATTATTTTGATTCTTCAACTTGCAATCACGTTCAGAGTGTCCAAGTTTACCACAATTCTAGCATCCTTTATTGTCATTACTTGAATAATTTATTTGGAAATTTCTACGACCTCTTTCGCTCCTGTTGCCTCCAAACTGTCCTCTTCCTCTTGCATGATTCTATTGTAGACCTTGGTCTTGATTATTGTTTCCTCTTCCACTTCCGAAACCTCTATCTCTGCCTCGTCCTTTGCCAGAGTAGAGTACCTGCTCAGAACTAGGCTTTTCTTGGGAGTTTGAATCCTCACCAAGATTCTTTCTTGAATAATCAGCATGGATACCAAATCAGCAAAATTTGAATACTTTCTCTCGTGTGTATAGAAGTTCTGAACTTCTTATATGTAGCTCCTAAACCATGAAGGCACACTTCCACCTTATCATGCCAGTAGATGCAAGTGACTCACATATGCTTTTGATTTTTAGGGTGTAGTCACTTATAGACATGCCCTTCTTCTCCAATGCATGCAGCTCGTTCTTGAGTTGCGATTTCTGTGCCTGTGTATTGGTCTCATACAATGTGACCAAACTATTCCAAGCCTCTTTCGGAGTCTTGGCATTGTGTATGTTCCCAATCATGCTATCCTGTATGCTAACAGATAGCCAATGCATTACCTTTCATGCTCCTTGATTCCATTCCTCATATTCTCTTAAATGGTTTGTAGTCCGAATCCTATTTGGTAACTGTAGAGCATTATCCTTCTCTCTTTCGATGTACTTCAAGTAGCCTTTTCCCATCAAGAAATTTGTCATTCTGAATCTCCAAGCATGGAAGTTTTTCTTGTCTAGCTTATTGCTCATAAGCTGACTCATTCCATCAATGTTTGCCATTTTTGCAGCAATTCACAAGACTACAAAACACTAGAAGCAGCACTTCTGCATGAACACTGTTGCACTATGACATGACTGTTCGATCTCAGAAAAACATAATTTTTGTGTATCCATAGTACATAGAATCACTTGAAATTTTGGACCTAGAATATATGAGTGTTGCCGAAGAGGATGCAAGTTAGAATTTTGCAAACTGACCTAGCTTTCCTATGGGCCCCACCTAGCGGGCTCGGAATAGAGATCGAGATTGCTCCGAAAAGCTTATCTGACAAAAACAGGATAACTCTCAAAAATATTTTGAGGTCTTCTACTTTCATGCCAATTTTTGTAGCAATATGAGGTCATTTGTGAATTGCGCTTTCTCCATGCCTTCTCTCGTACTCTTCACCATTGGCCTTCTCCACGAGCTCTCTACAGCCACACTGGCTCTGATACCATGTCACGAGGAAGGAGATAAGGAAGAGAGCTCATAGACACACTCTCACAATCAAAGAGAAGCAAACACTTAGATTGAGGTAAGGAATAATAATCTTCTTCTTCTTCTATTACATAAAAAGGAATGTACAAGAATGGCCTAAAAAACAAGAATACAACTTCTACAATATATAAAGACTAGTACATAAGGAAAAACCTAATGTTTGCGAATGAGTGAGCTCGCAAGAAACAAATGTACCATCACTCTCAGTAGATAAATCTAATAAAGCTCAATGAAGTGTCCCTGACATATACTGACGTGACCACTTTACATGTTAGAGAAATGAAAAAGTGATACGTGTCATCCTAGATCATCATATGTTGAGCTTGATATCTCAACATTAAAGGGCCATAGATATATCCTTAGGGATGGTTCGTACTCTCTTTGTGCTTGTGGACCTTAAAAAATGTTTTTCCAAAAATGAGATGCAAGGAAAAATTTAGTGTGCAACCTTTGGGAGACCACCATCTTTTTCAAGAATCTAACATCACTATAACTCAACTCTCATATCACTATCACAGACTCCCACACATTAGAGATCAACTAGAATTTTGATACCAACAAACTCTTATATAGTCTCTGAACTAGGGGTAAGCTTGAGTTAACATGTGTTACCATTTTGCATGTCTGAGCACAACTAAACAAGTGTCCTTGTGTGTTAGAGACTACTTGCACAAGGTGTCAAAGCCACTATCTGATAAGTCTATCTTGTATCTCATTCTTATACAGTTAACTCAAATTAACATGATTTGCATGTTTTCTAAATGATCTATGAGTCTTGTGGCAAACAACAGCTCTCTCTCTCTCTCTCTCTCTCTCTCTCTCTCTCTCTATATATATATATATATATATATATATATATATATATATATATATATATATATATATATATATATATATATATATCTTGTGGCAAACAACAGCTCTCCACTCAAGTTCACTATCTGATAAGTCTATCTTGTATCTCATTCTTATACAGTTAACTCAAATTAACATGATTTGCATGTTTCTAAATGATCTATGAGTCTTGTGGCAAACAACAGCTCTCTCTCTCTCTCTCTCTCTCTCTATATATATATATATATATATATATATATATATATATATATATATATATATATATATATATATATATATATGCTCAGAGAGAGAGAGAGAGCTGTTTTGAAAATTGATAGGGTCTACTCATGTAGACCCGCTGAGTGTAGTTTGTCACTTTTTCTTGATGTTTGCCATATGTCTTCATATCCTTTGTAGATATGAATGAGACGCATGCGTGATTGTGTGTGGGGCGAATCCGGATATTCACCTTATGTCATTGCAAATTCAAATGGAAAGCGTTATTCGGACCGGAGAATATAAGCTCTCTTGAGCCACAAGTATGGTGAGTGGGTGGGCTACTTTCACTATGGCCTTCACTCTCATGGAAGATTTAAGACATTACCGAGACACTTCTTCAACTACGGATTCGCTCTTTCAACCATAATCTTTGCACACGAGAGAGAGAGAGAGAGAGAGAGAGAGAGAGAGAGAGAGAGAGAGAGAGAGAGAGAGAGAGAGAGCTTGCGAATCTCAATCATGTATTATCTTTCATTCGGAAAAAGTTAGAAGAATTCAGATCTCAGTCAACCTGCTCACAGTCAGCGCATTCCTTTCGATGTCTTCAACAATGAATGTTTTGTCCACGAACCGTTGATGAGTTGTGTGGATATAGAGAGGAGAGGTGGTGTGTTCAATCCTTACAAGGTGCTGGACATGCTTGGGTGAGTATAGCTTGTCTACCCTTGTAATACCTTGGGGCTATTAAAACTAGATGACTTTGAGCAGCCCTTTCGCTGTGATGCCTAGATAGTGTAACCCCTACTTTGTGGTCCATGGGGGGTCCCATGCGTACTATGCTCGGGTAGATTAAGTTTCGGCCTAACTTTCTTAAAAAAAAATGAATGTTTTATTGATCATTTGTTTTCTTATGTACTGGAGGCTGTCCAATTCAGAGTTCATGAAAATGAAAAGAATCTATAGAAAACTTTTGTGGATGTGAGACCCCATCAAGAGAGGAATGATTACAATCAAATGGGAGATTTGCAGTTACCCTAAGGAGGCAAGTGGTCTTGATATTTTGGATATGGAAGCTATGACAATCAAAATCATGTCCAAATGAATGATAAGAGCTTGGGTAGACAATAGTGAATCATTGTTGGATTAGATATTCTGAAATAGCAATAACCTCACGTTTTCGAGAACCCCAAGATGGCAAGGTCTTAGCCTTCCTACCCTGCTATTTTCACCAATCTCAATTACCCCTATGGGATCTGCATTAGTGACCTCCCTTTGGATAGCTTGGAATAAGATGAAGAAGCACTTGCTTACCAATGATTGGAAGTGGGGTGACTTACAGCAGGCAAAATGATTCAATCTAATTCATGATGGATTGCATAAGGTTAACTAAAAATGAGGACCTCCAAAGAGCCAAAAGAAATAAGCCAAGGGATTTTAATAATGGAAGGACCCGTGGTTCTAACCAAAACAAAGATGCATAAGATTTGAGGACATCATAAGAGATGTAGAGTCAAATATGATGACTAGTGCCTCTTAACACAAAGGATGAATACTTGAATGAACTCGGAGTTTCACCTTCTTTTTAGATAGGAAGCGCCTAATCCAAAATGTGTTAAATAAAAAACCAATTATCCGATCAAAGATAACCCAACATAAAGAAAAAACTAGAACTCTTTAAAGATCTCAACATGAAGTGGTGCTTAAATTGGTCTTAGATGCATTCGAATCTCATATTCAATTATCTTTGGCACCCTAATGCAAGAAGTCGTACCTCCTATGGGAAGTTCTCCTTAGAGGAATGTGGACCAATATGAGTGTTGTTAAAGTCAAAGGATCATCTTTGCCTATGTGTAAAAGATGCCATCATGGGGCAGGGTAACCTCCAAAACCTCTTCTTCCATTTCAAGATTTATTCGTCTATGCATTGGAAAGAATCCATGTTGGGCAAGGCGGTCAACTTCTCCTCGAGACTACCCTTTGGAACCTGATCAAAAGTGAGGTCCTTTGGAAGATTTCGGTGCTCTCCAAACTTTGATAGCTTGCATCAAGAATGTTCTATTGAGTCCTCCCTAGACTTTATCGCTAGAAGAGGCACAAATGGTAAAGGTCCTCCACTCTTCAAGCACCATAGAGTCTTTGTTTTGGAGAACAACAAGCTATAAACTAAATGGATACTACATGAAGGTGATTGAGCCATTATTAACCTTATTAGTTAATTCGAGGTGATCGAGCTATTATTAACCTTATTAACACTATTATTTCTAGAAGTTTCCCCTTTCAAAAAGAAATAGGGCAATTGACCTTCTTTATTGTAGGTCCTTCTCTCTTCTACACTCTCCTTTATTGTAGTCTCTCCTTTACTAATACGTTTGGAGTCCTTTTGTACTCTCTCGTTTATAATACTCTCTCCTATACTAATACCCTTGGAGTAGGTAGTTAAAGAAAATGAAGAACGTCTAGCAATCCTTCCATGTTCATAACTCTTATGCTTCGCTTGATCTTGAATGTCATGTTGTAAATGGAATGCCAAGTTGTAACTGAATGTAAGCACCTACTCCCTTGAGCTTTAACTTTGGAAGAACAACTGTAAAGGTGAATGGACATAGTACTTGCATGACTCCCATATCTCACAAAGCAAGAGTTAGACAAAGTTACATCTGGTTTCAATTGGTTTAGATTGACCAAAACCATTACATGTATATCCCAAGTATTGAACTCCGGAGTCCGGATCAGTGTCTCAAGAGACCAAAGAATTAACCACTAAAACAATAGGACATGGATGGCTCTTAGAATCTTGGGCTCTTGGGATCGCATTTTCTTGGGTATCACATTTTTCTTAGGCATCGCTTTTCTTCTATTCTCTTAGTTTAATCAGAGTCATACTTTTCTTGGGCATTCCATTAGCATCAGAGTATCTTCTGAAGATCCAGCTCTTTGAAGATCCAGCTCTTTGAGTGTACCAACCATGCAACTTCACACCCGTGCAGAGTTCGTTTATAGAAAATATTTTCTAACATTTTTTTTCAAGAATGAATTGGAAAAACACACTCACACGCCCAACCTCGTAAAGTAGAGGCACCTATCATGAGAGACTCATAAACATGTCCAGCCAAGTCTTAAACTCAGGACTTCCTTCCACAATTTTAAGGCATCAGCCACTAAGTTACGCGGGCTTGAACTACTCTCTAACATTTTGGGAGTGCACATGCGTGGATTCAACATTATATGCGTGCACATGTTTGGATTCACTTGACAAGGCTGTTGTTGTAGGTTTAACATCATGCTCTTCAGAGGCCGTCTTGCTCTTTCTTTAGTTTTATATTTTTGAAAGTGTAGCCATCCCACCTACTCTTCCATTCAGGATCAAAATTGAAATAAAAGGTCACACACCATGCCAACATTGGAAGGGTTCTACATGAGGTTGCGCTCAAGGTCTTGAACATTCTTCCTCACTGATCCTCAAAGTGTTTAAGAACCAGGGATCCTCGACTTCTCGTTGTATTTTCAATAAAAGGAAGTTCGGCCATGGCCTACTCTCCCGAACTTTAATTAAAGAACAGAAAGAAGTTACAAGTGAATGGGACCAGTGCCCTTGGGACTCCCCAAATCCCGCAAAGTAGGGATACAACTTGCTGGCCTATAGCATGTTACAAAGGAGGTTAACAATCATCTCGTCCCGTCATGCGGGATCCACTTGGATATGAGCTTGTTGTTCTCGATGAGAAACACTTTATGATGCCTAAAGGGTCGATACTTCTTACAATTGGAGATTCTTTTGCCAAGGAGGAATAGAGACTTCTCGATCGGCCACTCTTTAGGAGGGTGTCCAAAATTCATGGCACACCGCTCCCCCTAGATCTTCCTGAAGGTTTCCCCTCTTATAACATTCCAAAGTGCCGCTGAGAAGCGGATAGCTTCACCAAGGAGAGCTTGCTTCCAAGTAATTTGTGCTTGTAGTCTCAAGATATTCTCGAGGGTTTTCCAGAGAAGGAGCCACTTGGGGCAAGCAAAGAAGATGTGACCAAGGTCCTCGATGCTACGATGGCATTGCTTACACCACGGCGGAGTCCCACAAATTTTGTTGGCCTTTAGGTTGGTCCAGATACCACCTAAAAGAATTTGCCACATGAGAACCGATTTTTTGATTTCGATGAGTGGGTGCCATATAGACACGAACTTCAAATCCCAATGCAGTCTTGTCCAAGTCAGGCACCACTTCTGGTTAAGTGTGATGTGAAAGTCCGTGTTCACCTTGATTCTAGGAATTTTGGGGAAGACAATTGCCATTGTGCCATATAAGACCTTGATGGTTAGGCAGGGTGTGCCCAATGAGAAGCCGAGCTTTTGATTGTTCCCAAGCGATGCATTTGCTGTGTAAGAGAATCCATTCTTCATAGTTCACTCTTAATTTAAGGTCTATGTCTCAAATCTGATCCACTAACTAGTTTCTTGTTTCCAAAGGTGTTTCCACGGTCTGAAACCCAAGTTCGAGAGCCTCTTAGCAGTTCGGAGGTTCTAGGAGGCCTCACCTCTGATGCCCGTGATTGGAAACCATATTGAGTCACACTCGCAAATCCTTCCAACCAGGGAGGCCCACCCACCTCGCTGTTTATTCATTAATAAGTGGAATATGGACATTAAATTAAGATATAACATTCATTACCATTATTCCCATCGACGATAAGCCAAGGCAGTCGCTCATAGGCTATGTGTAACGTGAAACATTCTTTCAATTTGTCACACAAACACACGCATACATAGAGATACGCACACAGAGACACACTAGTCACACACACACACACACATATATATATATATATATATATATATATATATATATATATATATATATATAAAATCATTGAGAAAAGCATTTCATGAACCTTAAAAACATGCGATTAGGAAAGCAAAGCCACAGTTCAAAAATTATCTTAAAGAAAATTAAACTTTTAAAGAAAAAAAACCACTGCATATTTGTGGATGTCAAGTCTTTCAGGGTTTAAATTCTTTTAAGTAAAGTAGAATTCGCCACATTAGCATTGTCTTTGTTATTTTATTTTCAGTGTTTATAAAATTGAATTCCCGTTTTATCTACAACAAGTTTTTTCACCATGTCCTTCTCAATAAAACATGAATCTCCAAGATCTTCTTCATATTTAGCATATTCTTCAAACTATTGCCATTGTGCCATCTTAAACCTTCAATCTTGGAGGATCTTTTTAAAGAAGAAGGCAACACTTCTAGGCTTGGCAAGCGTTGATCCTATAACTTAAAAGGCATGAGTCTTCAATGTAAACTTTCCTTTTCTAGTCAGGAAAATATCCTCAAATCTCATCCACTATCTTCTCTCTTGGTTCTAATGGTGTTTCCAAGTTTGGAAACCTTTTTGATCTATAGTTTCTCTGCTCTTTGGAGGCTGTCCTAATCAACAGCCTTAATTCCTTTTTTCAGAAACCAAATAGAGTCATTTTCTCTAGTGCTAGATGCCCACTTCCAATTTTCCTTGATCTTATGGAGTGGTTTCCTCTTTTTCTAACTGTTCCACAATGGGCACATGAGGTTTGAGCCTTTCTGAGTAATTGAAAAAAAGGGAGAACAAAAGCGTAAGTAGATCGAGGCCTTTCCATCTAAGAATGCTAATGAGCAGAAGAGAACTCTTTTTTTGAAAGAACCAATTCAAGCCAAGAAGTGTTTTGGAAGTACTCCAAGACGATCATACATTTGTCGGCCAATCTAATTTGATGTCTGCCAATTTATTGATCATACCTTCAATATCCCAAAAGCCTAAGAATATAGCATCTTTAAGGCTTGCACAAACCTATCATGTCAATTTTGGTAGTCCTTGTTGATATATTTAGGTAGTGATGTGTGTGAACACACTAGGACCGCCGGGGCACTTTTTCCCTCTTTAGGAGGTTTTTTTCCCCCGGCTTGTATATACGCCTATTGCCCTAATGGGCTACTCATCTTTGTACATTCTCTAGTAATACATTCACTATTGTGGTTTTGTGCTCCAAGCTTCTTCTTCTTCCTTGTGCTGTTCGCGTGCTTCCACAGACGTCTATCTCCAACAATCGGTATCAGAGCAGGTCGTCACTTCATCTAGGGTGCCATCGACACTCCTCAGTTTGCAGTTTCAGAATCGCACGAATTTTGGCGAGCATACTCAGCGTGTTTCCGAGATCAAAACAGCTTTGCTGTGTGGTGCCGAAATCGTGATCTGAGCTCGTTTCGGCCTCCGAACGCACTATCACAGCGCTTGTGTAGGCTATTTCGTCTTTTTGTGCCAAAGGTATATACCAGTTTCTGTTCGCCAGTTTAAGCATCTCGAAGTCTGCTACAGGTCTAACAGAACTCGTCTGGGTAATTCTGTTCAACGTTTTGAGATACAATCAATTTTTTGCATCAAGGTATTTTAGTCACTGGCCATGGATGAAAGCAATGATGTATTCCGTATGTTGGCTGTTGAGGATAAGTTGGATGGTACCAACTACCCATTATGGGCTTATATGATGCGACATGTTTTGGTTGCAAAAGGATTGTGGAACATTGTGCAGGGTGTTGAAAGACGTCCTGTTACACCTGTAACGACAGGTACTGCAAATATAGGTGCTGGAGCTGATGAAGATGGTGTCGAAGATGATATTCCGCAGATTCCTATTCGTGTTGCTGTATCTGTTGCACCTATTGCAGAGCAAATTCGTTGGGATGGCAGAGATGCCCAGGCACATGCATTGATAGCTTTGTCTGTCAAACGTGCCATTATTCCTCATATTCACTCTTGTAGAACAGCTAGGGATGCTTGGGATACACTTACCACATTGTACCAAGCTAGGAATGAGGCTTGTGTTGCTTACCTCCGAAAACAGTTGGAGAGTGAGCACATGAATGAAGGTGATTCTATGGACAGTTTCCTAACGAAGATAAAAAATTTGAAGGAACAGTTGATTTCTGCTGATGAGGTTATACCAGATAGCTCACTTGTGCAGACCGTTCTGAATGGTCTTCCTGATTCATATCAGAGTTTTGCATCTACTCTTTGGTTGATGATGAAAGGCAATCCAAATGCCTTATCATTTGAGGAGTTAGTCTCTGTTTTGTTGCAAGAAGATCAGTCCAGGCAGAACAGGTCCATTATGCATGTTGCAGATCAAGCTTTCTTGGCTAGTCAAAAGGGCAAAGGAAAATGGAGCTCTTCTACTAGTAAGCAGAAATCTGCAAATGCTCCACATTCAAAGAACCAGGATAAAGATGAGAAGAAATCAGAAAAGCAGAAATTGTTTTGCAAGTACTGTAAAGGGAATGATCATATCATAAAGAACTGTCCAAAACTGGCTGCAAAAGAGGCAAAGAAAAAGGAGGCTGGAATGGTTGTTGCAGAAGCCTCTACACCAAAACTAGAGTCTGATAATCTTGTGCAGGAAGACGAATGGGGGTTTACTACTGTCTGCAGTTTTGACCCATCTTCCCATGATCAGTGCATGTCTGCAGTAGACTCAGATGTTTGGTAATTTGATAGTGGGGCGACCAAACATATTACCTCGCAGCGCAGTTTCTTCTCTTCACTTGAGCCTGCCCCTACAGGGAATACTGTCACATGTGCCAATAACTCCTCTTATCCTGTTATGGGAGTTGGTAAGATCATTCTGACTATTGCAGATGGTAGTTCTTTCACCTTGTCAGATGCTTTATTTGTGCCAGGGATCAAGAAGAATCTGTTATCAGTCTCTGCATTAGCCAAGATTGGCTTGGTTGTCAAATTTGTTGATGACAGATGTACAGTTCATGATCTGTCAAATGGCGATGTTATTATTGCTTTTGGCATTTTATGTCGTGGGCTGTATAAGCTCATAGACTATGAAAAATCTGTGAATGATTCGGCATGTGCAGTTCAAGATTCTCAGGCTATGTCGGATGCAAAGCTTTGGCATGCATGCTTTGGTCATCTGAATTTTGCTAGTTTGCTACGCCTGCAGAAATCTGAAATGGTGTCCTCTTTGCCCAAACTTGAGGCACCAGGAAAACATGTTTGTGAAGGCTGTATTTTGGGCAAAATGCAGCGTTCTTCCTTTCCAAAAGATGGTTCCGTTCAGGCTATGCAAAAATTGCAGCTTGTACATAGTGATGTCTGTGGTCCTATGCAGACACCCTCTTTTGGAAATTACCTTTACTTCGTGACTTTCATTGATGATTTTTCCAGGCATGCATGGGTATATCCACTCAAAGCAAAGTCCAAAGTGTTCATGTGCTTCAAACAGTTTTTGGTGTTGGCTGAAAATCTGTTAGCATGTAAAATGGGCACCCTCCGTTCTAATCGAGGGGGGGAATATATGTCTTCTGACTTTAATGCATTTCTGGCTGAACGTGGGATAAAACACCAGTGTACAGTGCCGTATACACCTCAACAGAATGGAGTTGCTGAACGAAAGAACAGGTCACTCATGGAGATGGCGAGGTGCATGGTCAAGAGTCAGGCTTTACCACATAGTTTCTGGCTTGAGGTTGTCATGTGTGTAGCATATGTACTGAACAGGTGTCCCACTAAAGCGCTGTAGTCTATCACTCCATATGAGGCTTGGCATGACTGCAAGCCATCTGTTGCTCATCTGCGTGTTTTTGGTTGTTTGGCATATGCATTAGTGCCTGAACAACATCGCAGAAAATTGGATGATAAGGCAGTAAAATGTATTTTTGTTGGGTATAGTTCTGAAAGTAAAGGCTATCGTCTGTATCATCCACAGACTAAACACATTCTAGTTAGCTGTGATGTTGTCTTTGTGGAAGATGCTATTTAGCCATTGCTTTCATGTACTAAGGAGACATCTGTTAGCTCTTAAGACATGTATGATACTTTGATGCCTCTTTTTACAGGTGGACAGGCTAGTGCTGGTTGTAATGAGGCAACTTCTTAGCCTTTGCAGGTTTCACATGATGATGCAGATCATTCCATTTCTGATGCAGATTTACATGATGCACTTGTTGATGAGAGAGCTGATATTGAGCAGGCAAAAACTATGCCAAAATGGCTCGTGCAGACTTTGCGTGATAGCAAATTAGATGCACCTTTGTCATATCGTACTCGTTCAGGCTCTCATAGTGCCTCCTTTGCATCAGATTGCTATGCTATGGCTGTGTCTAGTCTCTGTGATGAGAATGAGCCTGTTTCTTTTGATGAAGCACAGAATTCAGAAAATTGGAAGGCTGCTATGCAATCTGAATATGATGCTATAATGAAGAATGGTACATGGTCTTTATGTGACTTGCCTCCTGGCAAGAAGGCCATTGGCACTAATTGGGTATACAAGCTAAAGCGTAAACCTGATGGTACAGTTGACAGGTATAAGGCTAGGCTTGTTGCAAAGGGTTATGCAAAAGAAAGAGACATTGACTTTGATGAGACCTTTGCACCCACATGCTGTATGACTACTGTTCGGAGCATTTGTGCACTTGCAGCCCATCATGGCTGCAATGTACATCAGTTGGACATTAAAACAACATTTCTCAATGGTGACTTGCATGAAGAAGTGTATGTTTTTCAGCCCCGTGGCTTTGTGCAGAAAGGGCATGAAAACCAGGTGTGCACGTTAAAGAAGGCATTATGTGGTTTAAAGCAAGCACCCCGTGCTTGGTATGAGAAGATACATGCCTATCTGATTGCACATGGTTTTGAGAATAGTCCAACGGAAAGCACCTTATATGTTAAGCGTGCTAATGATGTGCTTCTGATCATTGTTGTCTATGTTGATGACATGCTGCTCACTGGTCCTATTGAGAAGCATATTGCTGATTTCAAGGCTGATTTGCATGCCTCATTTGAGATGTCTGATTTGGGGCATTTGCATCACTATTTGGGCATTCAGTTTATGCAAGTTGATGGTGGAATGGCTTTGTGTCAAACGAAACACATTGACACAACGTTTTGGCCTTGAAGACTGTAAGCCTATTGCCACTCCTATGGAGACAGGTTTACAATTGAGTCTTCATGATGCTGGAGATGCATTTGATATTGTTCTCTATCAGCAGGCTATTGGATGCTTGATTTACTTATGCATTACTCGGCTAGATATTCAGTTTGTTGTCTCACAGATGAGCAGATTTATGCATTGCCCAGGAGTCACGCATTGGAAGGCGGTTAAGCGCAACTTTCGCTACTTGAGTGGTACTCGGCTACTTGGGTTGTTTTATCCCAAGGGGGGATCACTACCGCCATATTTGCATGCTTTTTCTGACTCTGATTGGGCTGGTTGCTATGACACTCGTGTGTCCACTAGTGGCTTTTGCTTCATGCTTGGTAGCTCATGTATATCTTGGTTGAGCAAGAAGCAGCCTACCGTGGCCACTTCCAGTTGTGAGGTTGAGTATAGGGCAGCTTTCACAGCGACTGTTGAGTGTGTGTGGCTCAGACGCCTTATGGCTGATTTGGGTGTTGGTCAGTCTTCTGCCACCACCATCTTCACTGACAGTCAGAGCGCATTGGAAGTTGCGAGGAACCCTGTGTTCCATGCTCGCACTAAGCACATTGAGGTGCATTATCATTATGTCAGGGAGAGGTTCTCTGCTAGGGAGATCAGCTTGGCATATGTGCCCACGTAGGAGAACATTGCAGACCTTTTCACGAAGGCTCTGCCTAGGGAGAAGTTTGAAGCTTTCCGCAAAGCTTTGGGCTTACTTCCTTTTGTGGAGTGATTTCCACATAGCTTGAGTGCCAGCTACTTGTTCACCGCATCACTCCCAGGGGGGATTTGTTGATATATTTAGGTAGTGATGTTTGTGAACACACTAGGACCATCGGGGCACTTTTTTCCCTCTTTAGGAGGTTAATTTCCCCCCGCTTGTATATACGCCTATTGCCCTAATGGGCTACTCATCTTTGTACATTCTCTAGTAATACATTTACTATTGTGGTTTTGTGCTCCAAGCTTCTTCTTCTTCCTTGTGCTGTTCGCGTGCTTCCACAGACGTCTATCTCCAACAGTCCTCTCTTATTGGGATCTTCAATCTAGATGATTTTTTTATAGATTCTTTCCATCTTTGATAATTCTTTGTTCATTGATCTCAAACAGGTCATGAAATAGAAAATCAAAGAGACGAGAAACATGTTAACTATCATTGCTCACCCCACTAGATTGAGCTACATATTCTTCTAGTAAACAAGCTTATTGTCTAGCTTCCGGAGTATCCACTCCCACCATTTTCCCATTGGGACATCAACTACCATTGAGACTCAAAACATATGGAAGATTTCACCATTGAGGAGCTCTTGCTAACCTTGATCACTAAGATACTACAATGATTGATCCTTAATCTACTTGAAATTCTTTTTTTGTGTGGTTTATTTTAGATCTAAAAGCTTCACAAAAGGTATTTTAGAGAGTGCGAGAAAGAAGTGATACTTGTTGCATTGTTACGTAAGAAAACATTGGTGTCATTGGCAAAGACTCTCATGAACATGCGGTGCTGATTTTGAGGTAGCAAGATCCCACGAATATTGCCATATGTTGGCTCACCATATAACCTTAGGCCATCGATAGCAATCCCAAAGAGTAAAGGAGTAGCTGGCAACCTTTCATGGTAGATCTTTTTAATCTAAGAGCTGGGCGAGGTGATGGTTTATGTCAATATGAGTTGTGGCATTATCGAGTGGCATAGATAACATGTTGATGAACATAGAGGTGTATCTAAGATCTTTAAGGGATTGAAGAATGAAATCCCATTTCATAAGCTTCTTCAAAGAAAAGCTTGAGAACTATGAACAAGTCAGCCCTTCTCAAACATCAACTATTGCCTCGAGAATTGATCTGCCATTTATGAATCCTTCATGAGCCTCACTAATCCAACTTCAAAAATGGCAGACAATGTGATTAGTGAGAATTTTATCGAGAATCATATATCTGCTTTGGAGCATTATGAAAGCTCACAATTTTACTAAGTTGAGTTTTTCTTATGAGAGGAAGTTCTTCGAGGCCTACTCTCTCATGCATGAATAAATTGAAAGAAGAAATGTACAAGAGAAAGGGGCTTAGTGCCTATGGTACTTTCCTTATCCCACAAAGGAGGGGAAGGCAAAACAACTTTGATGTCCGGAAGGTCGTACGAACACTATGGCTTAGACTAGGCATAAGAGATGTTAAAATACTAAAAACTAAAACTTTTATAGAGAGTTACAAAAAATTTTATAGAGAGTTACAAAGAAAGTTAATAACTGTCGAGTTTTATTCTCCATTACATTAATAAGAGAGGCTCTCCTCGACTTCTTGTTGTTCACTCATTAATACGTGGAGTATGGACATAAATTTAAGATACAATAATCATTAGTGTTATTCCCATCGATGATAATACCGAGGTTGTTGTCGATGTTCCATAATTGGTTTGGTAAAGCTTGGCCTCTTGAGGTGGAGGTCGAGAGTTCAACCCTCAAGGTAAACATGCATTAGCTTTGGCCAGTTTAAAACGATTATAACCCAACCTAACAATTGGAACCCAAACTAACCTCTACTTTGTGAGATAGGGGGTCCAATGAGTACTATACACCATTCACTCTTACAATTGTACTTTCAAAGTTAAAGCTGAAGGAATAGATGCCTACCTGTTCTCCTAAAAAAAAAACAAGAACAAGGCAGTCACTCATAGACTATGTGTAAAGTGAAACAATCTTCTAATTTGTCATAATCATACACACTCTCTCTCACACACACACATACATCTTTTATATATATATATATATATATATATATATATATATATATATATATATATATATATATATATATATATGTGTGTGTGTGTGTGTGTACACGCATGTACTGTCGGAGGATGCCCAATATGCGTATTAAACTTGAACATTTGTTTTGATTTGTGCGCTTGACACTGAAGATTCTACGGATCTGAATCAAATAGCTGTGCTTCATAATTGTGTTTCTCTCTCTCTCACACACACACCACCCATAAACACAGACATATACCAGATGTTATCTGTTGGTTCGCGTCGTATGCCTTTGTACACGTTACATTAGTAAAGATCAGACCTTTCAATCGACATAATGATTGGGCAGACGACAAATGCCTACAAAAACTTTATTATCACGAAAATCAGGTGGAAAAGCAGTCGACCATGATGACGTAGCCAAACAATCATTGAGAAAAGCATTTCCTGAACCTTAAAAACATGCGTTTAGGAAACCAAAGCCATATTTCAAAAACTATCATAGGAATGTCATAGACATGTGGTCAAAAAATCAAACTTTTAACCCAAAAAACCATTCCATATTTGTGGATGAAAAATCTTTCAAGGTTTCAATACTCCCAAGTTTCAATACAAGAGGTTTATTGATAGGTACAAAGGAAGTTGATAATTTTTTTGTCCTTGGATCCCACTTACTTTATAGGTTGTTATTTTTATTGGAAACTCTCTTTGATTTCAATGATTCAATTTAATGCCTCATATTTACACACTAGAAGTGAAATGAACCCTATACCTAGGTCCCTTCATACACCTTCTCTGCTACCTTGCATCAAAACTCTAACTCGCCTACCTTAGACTCCTCCAAATTCCCTATGCTTTTAGCCACACTTAGTGTGGTTCATAAGCTTTTAAAAAAGCTATAGAACACCTCAAATGGATCTGTTTAGGTTAGTTAACAACTTTGTACAAAATAGACTATGTAGAGTTGTACGATAAGGCAAAACTAGGGTTACAGAGATACACCAATTTCTATACAAGAGACAAGAGGTGTTGTATGCTTGATAGCTCCTCCTTGCTCCTCCTCTCTACATGTAACATCGTCTTCTATGTTTTTTCTTAGCTTAGAAAATTATGTTTCAGCTCTTTGAGCCTTTGATGACTCTCTCCTTGAGTCTCCTTGAGTATTTGTCTCTTGGATTTCAATGACCTACAAGATTGCCATGCATTGGGTGTCTCTTCACCTCCTTCTATAGCTTTTGGATGCCTCTCCTAACTTTTCCACTACCTTAGGACTGCCTTTCCTGACCTTGCCTAACCTTGAGACCTCCCTAAGTGGTTTGAGTGATGATCTTTGTCCACATTAAGGTCTTTTGACCCCTTTATCCACCTAAAGCTTGCATAGTTCACATTTTCAACACTCCCCCTCAAGCTTAAGGTGGTAGTGTCCATATCAAGCAAGCTCATGGGCTTTGAAAACTTTGTTAACTTGGTCACATCCATGCTTTTGGTGAAGATATCTGCAACTTGGTCCTTTGTACATACAAAATGAACATCAATGTCCCCACTTGCAACCTTTTCCCTCACATAATGGTAATGCACCTGAATGTGCTTGCTCCTTGCATGATACATGGGAGTTTTAGCAAGATGTAGGCGTGACATGTTATCTCCATAAACTAGAATTGGTCCAAGTTGTATGCCAAAATCTTTGAATAACTTCTTAAGCCACATTGCTTCACATCTAGTGAGGGCTAAAGCTATATATTTAGTCTCTATTGAACTCAATGCAACTCTAGGCTGCTTTTTGCCCATCCATAAGATTTCCTTTGTACCTAGCATGAAAACATAGCTAGAAGTTGACCTTCTATCATCAACAAATCCAACCCAATTCGCATCACTCCATGCTCTTACTTGAAGTTCTTCATCATTCCTGTATAGAAACCCATAATTAATTGTACTCTTCACATACCTTAGCACTCTCTTTGCATGATTGAAGTGTGTATATATGGTTGCATGTATGAACTGAGATAGAACTCCAACTATGTAGCAAAGTCAGGTCTTGTGAGTGTAGCATAGATCAATGATGACACAATGCTCCTATATAGTGTAAGGTCTTCTAGCTTCTTACCATTTTTCCTGCTAAACTTGACATGTGAATCCATAGGTTGAGCTATTGGTTTGCAATCTGTCATGCCAAACCTAAACAACACATCTAGAAGATGCTTCTTTTGAGAGAGATAGGTACCTTCTTTCCCATAAATCACCTCAAAGCCAAGAAAGAATTTTAGCACACCTAAATCTAGGATTTTGAACTCTCTTCCAACTTCTTTGTGATGGTTCTTATCCCTACATCATCACCTATCACAAGGATATCATCTACATATATACATATCAAACATATCCCATCATTTGTTTCCTTCATATACAAGGATGGATCTGCATCACTTGGACAGAAACCCCATCTCTTCAAGAAGTCCACTAGCCTCTGATTCCAAGCCCTTGGGGCTCGCTCTAGGCCATACAAGGCCTTCTTAAACCTGCAAACATACGCAGGATGTTGCGGATCCACATACCCTTGTTGTTGTTCCATGAACGACTCTTCTTGTAACTCACCATTCAAGAAAGCATTCTTTATGTCCATCTGATAGATAGGCCACGTCCTTGCTGCACATAGGGCTATGAGAGATCTAATGGTAGACTTGTTTTCCATAGGGCTAAAAGTCTCCTAATAATTCACCCCTTGGGTCTATGTGAAGCCTTTGGCTACTAATTTAGCATTGTACCTTGCAAAACTGCCATCTGCATTCCTTTTGGTATTATACACCCACCTATTTTGGACGATCTTCATGCATTCCTTCTTGGGTACTGGTTCCCAAGTGTTGTTCTCCTTAGGAACTTTGACCTCTTCATACATAGCCTTCCTCCACACTGGTTTGGTCTCTGCCTCCTCATAAGAATCTCGCTCTTGATCTGCAATGACATTCATTATGTATGCATAGTCCTTTGCCATGAAACAACCATATCTATACCTTTGTGGGGGTGCATTCTTCCTTGTAGACCTCCTCTCTTGACCTTTGGGATATTGCATCTTGAGTCTACTGAGATCTTAGGAGTAATGACCTCCTCAAGCTCTTCCTCTTATGATTCCTCTTGAGCTTCCCTAGTATCATAGTCTATCTCATGTAGCCTTCTATACTTTGAAGTAGGGGATGATCTTTCATAATCATAAGTGTAAGAGTGATCATATGTGTACCTTAGATGTAGAAGCCTCTGGTCCATTGTTTTTTATTGACTCCTTAGGTTGAATTTTCACATCAAAGTCTCCATACTCCTCTTGATCCTCTTCATCCAACTTTGCCTTGCCCTTATCTAAGCTTGACTCATCAAACACAACATCTCTTTACATATATAGCTTCTTTGAGAGAGGGTTGTAGCACTTGTAGCCTTTTTGCTGATTTGATTAGCCGATGAACACACATTTCTCACTCTTGGGCTCTAAATTTGTTCTCACCTCACTCCAGCATCTAGAGAATATGTTGAATTATCAAGAGTGGCGGCATGACAATGTCCAATAGACATATTTTTATCAAAACATGATGGATCCTATTTCACGTTCCCATAGGATGCACATCAAAACGAAATGAAGGATACCTTTAAATTTTAGTCTTGTTGAGCTCAACGAAAGAGATTAAAGACATGAATGGTTTCTCTTGGTCGACCCTCGAATTTGGGAACGACTTGAGGAAAGCAAGACTCAATAGAAGCTATATTGCATAGCACATCATCCTTCAATGGGGTCTTCCCGCAATCTCTCAACACATTGACCTCGCCATATTGGACCACTACCCTTGTATTCTCACCTTCAAACGGATTGCCAAGCTCAAGAAAGCGCCTTGGTTTCATGCTCGCACAATGTCTTCCTCCCTTTCCTCTATCCATCAGGGAATTACCTTGGTTGGGAACTCAACATTTGCCAAGGGCACTTCACCGGCCAAAATTTGGAGGGCTGCAGTTGAGAAGACCCCTCAAATTCTGATCACGACTCAAAAGATGCTTCACAATGTTCAACAGAGGCAAAGAGAGAAGCTCTATCGGAGGCTCTCACATCTTGAGGAGGAAGTGAACAAAGGGAAATAGCAATACCAGATAGGATTATGGAAAATCAGAGGCATTCTAAAATACGAGGAAGAAATTCAAAGGAAAAACCTACAAGTATACTTTAAAGATTGATGGGTGGGGAAGGCCAACAAACTAACTGGAGAGATGTGTGGCATCCTCAAGAGGAAGCAAGAGACTCTATCCCCTTCTTGATAGGTAGCAATGGGGTCGAATGCAAAATGAAAGAAGAAAACTATGCTACTATTGTTGACCACTTAACCCCTGGGGGTTTCGACACCCCTTTCTCCCCACAAGATGGATTGCATGGCAACCATCTCGAGAGTCTCTCCCTCAAGAATATCACATAATTTGAAGTCTCTCCTTGACACATCAATTTCAGATAATGAGATTCTTGAAGTAATCGATATGCTCCCCAATGGGAAAATTGCGGGTCCTCACAGCCTCACAAATGAGTTTTTTCAAATCCCTCAGACAAGTGGTGGCCACTCTCCTATGCTTGGTTTGGCAAGAGGTGCTTGCTTTTGCTGGGCGTCTTGAATGCCTATACAATGGTGTCATCAAGCTTATCGATAAAAAAGGTAACAGGAACAAGATTGAAGCCTGATGCATGATCACAATGCTTCAAACTGGGTACAAGATTCTTGCAAAAGTAATTTCCAATAGAATCTCTTACCACTTGAAGAGGTGTCTTAGTGAGGACCAAAAAGGATTCATCAAGGGTAGATTAATACTGGAATTAGGGAAGGTCTCGATTTTGCTGAAGAGTCCAAGCAAGATGAGGTATTCCTTTAAGTCAACTTCAACAAAGCCTATGACACTCTAGAATGGGATTTTGTTCTCCAATCTCTTAAAGACCTCAGTTGTAGTAAAAAATTTGCTAAAATGATCGCTACATTGCTAGGGAGTGCATCGATGCAAATAAATTTCAAAGATTAGTTATCGAAGGCCATCAGATTAAAATGCTCTATTAGGCAAGGGTGCCCATTGGCCCCTTTGCTTTTTGCTATTTCCATGGAGGGGCTCAGTCATCTTGTGCATCATCACATGGAAATGAGCCATATTAGAGATCTCTCTCTCCCTCTCAACCATGGCCAAATGATCATGATGCTATTTGGAGATGACATGAATGCATTTGTGCATAATGATTTGTCCAGCATTGAAACCTTTTCGGGATGCTTGAGACTTTCTATGAGGCATCTCGTTCCAAAATAAACCACTTGAAAACGACTTTCAGAGCCATCATCGAACTACCACCCCAATTGTTGGTTGACCACGGTTTCCAAATTACCCTAGGGGTCAGGTCTTTGGCCTACTCGGTATTCCGATGGGCTCTCATGTCTCAATGGAGCAGTGATGGAATTGTGTCCCTTCCAAACTAGACAACAAGTTAGCATATTGGAAGAATATGCAAATCAACTTCACGGGGCGTGCCATGGTAATCAATACCTTCCTCATCTCCTCAACCATTTACTTTCTCTCTTGCTAGAGACTGAAAGATCAAGAGCTTAGCAAATTGGAAAGAATATGCAGAAACTTTCTTCGGATGAGGGACCAAAACAAAACGGGGGCTCTTAAAATTAAATGGTCTACTTGCATTAACCAAAAGGATGTGGGGGTTTGGGCATCATAGATATTGACGGCATGGCTGAAAAGTTGGTGGGAAAATGGATTATCAAGGCTTGGTGCAACTATGAGACTTCTTGGGCCAAGCTCATTTTTAGGAACAAGAATGTGATTACGCTGGTGGGCCTCCCTGGTTGGAAGGAATTGGGCCTCCTTACCCTTTTCTTCTCCGATTCTGGTTTCCCTTAAAGGCTCAAATCCTGTGCACTCCTTATTGAAGGGTTGGAACAAGTTCAAACAATTTATCAAAATCAAAGAAGATTAGAAATGGACAGCTGGTATCAGACAAAATGACTCAATCTAGTTTCCAATCACAGGCATCAGGGACATGGCTTCCTCGATCCTCTAGAATGCAGAGAGTCTCTAGATCAAGGGTTTCATACATTGGAAACACCTTTTGAAACAAGAAACTAGCTAGTAAATCAGCTTTGAGTACATAGATCCTGAAATAAGAGTGAATTACGAAGAATGGACTATGCTTCAGAGCAGATGCATCACCTAGGAATGGTCAAAAACCCGACTCCTCATTCGATGGGATCCACTATGCCATGAGGGTCTTAATGGCAATCACCTTTCCAAAATTCCTAGAATCAAGCTTACCACGGACTATCATATCACACCTAGCAAGACATGGTGTATGACTTGGATGAGTCTGCATTGGGATTTGAAGTTCACATCTCTCTAGCATCCCCTCATCGAGATCAAAAAGTCTGTTCTTATGTGGCAAATTCTCCACCATGGTATCTCGACCAATCTAAAAGCTAGCAAAGTTTGTGGGGCTCTCCCGTGGTGCAAGTAATGTGGTCGTAGCATTGAGGACCAGGGTCACATCTTCTTCACTTGCTCCAAGTGTCTTCAGCTATGGAAGACCCTTGTAAAGATTTTGAGGCTACAAGAACAAATCACCTAGAAGCAAGCGCTTTTGAGCGAATCAATGGGATTCTCAATGGCACTATGGAACGGTATAAGAGGGGAAACCCTTTGGAAGATTTGGAAGGAGAGGGAAGATTTGGAGGGAGAGGCATGCTTGCAAGTTTGGACACTCTCCTAAAGAGTGGCTAATCGATAAGTCTCTATTCCTCCTTGGCAAAAGAATCTCCAACTATTGGAGGTCCCCAAGTTTTCTCACTAAGAACAACAAGCTTAAACCCAAGTGGGTCCAACATGAGTGGGAGCAGAGGTTTATTAACCTCCTTTGTAAGACTCTCTAGATCCACATGTTGTGCCCTTGCTTTATGGGATATGAGGGGTGCCCAAGGCACTAGTCCCATTCACTTGTAACATTTTTGTTCTTTCTTTTAATTAAAGTCCGGGAGAGTATGCCAAGGCCAAACTTCCTTTTATATTAGAAAAAAAGGAAATTGAAATTCAAATGTAAAATTAAAAGAGCTCAACGAAATTGAAATTTAAAAGTAGAATTAATTCTCTCATCACACTTCTTACGATAAAGTGGGCTTGTCTCGTTATACGTAAATTTACAGAATCAGTTCCTATGATTAGAAGAACACATTTGTGCAATCAAGTTCTAGTGGATCCAAACATTTCTTGGGACACCTGCAAGCTCAATAGGAGTCGCCACATTCCATCAATTGGGATGAGAATAAGGCCAATATTTACATCATGTTCTCTTTTCGTAAAGGCCAACTTCACGAAGACATGTGTCACCAATAATAGAGATGTCGATTGTCATTGACGATTCGCTCCACTAGTACGTTTGTCAACAAATTTTACATGCAAATATGAGACGTCAATATGTGTATTACGTTTGGATCTCTCTCTCTCTCTCTCTCTCTCTCTCTCTCTATATATATATATATATATATATATATATATATATATATATATATATATATGTGCGCGGTCGCACACACGCACACGTATACAACATATCAACAAATAATCTTGGGTTCGCATCAATGGAGCCTTCGTATCGATTGATCTGCGTTGTGTGTACGCACATCGTTAAAAAAAGCACAGCTGCTCATTACTAATGCTGAGAGCTTTATTATTCTGAAAAGCAAGTCGCGCATCTAATATGTCTCGTGATACAATCTGCAAAGTATTGCAAAAAGGTTTTGGGAGCCTGAAAAAGCACTCGTCTAGAAAAGTAAATTCATAAGAGAAAAGCATTCTCGGGAATCTCAAGGATATCCTATGAGGAAGTCAGCTGTTCACACAGTAGGCTGAGAAAACACAGACTCGGCATATGGTTAGTTGCAAATTCTATTGAAAGGATGTGCTTCATGACAGTTTTTTTTTTTAAAGGGAAGTTCGGCTGAGGCTTACTCCTCGAGTTAAAATTGCAACTGTACAAGAAAGAGCATGGTACCCATGGGACCTCCCTTATCCCACAAGAACAGGAGTTTACATAGCTGGGTTGAACGGCAGTCACAACTACCACAGGGCAGAACAAAACGGTGGCACATCAATCACAAGATTCAACGTTCCATTTTAAACATGTCTTTTACATGGTGCCGGTGGGGGTTGAACCCTCGCCCCCGCTTCAAGCAAAAAGAGGCCCAACCATCGGAACAAACGGCTTGGGACACACTACATGAGTACAGTTACTCTTGAATTGTAAGTATCTCAGAACTCATAAGTTAATAGAACGAGGTAGAGCGAAGTTTGGGGACACTGTAGAACATGGGCTTGCGTCATATCTTCAAACCGTATCAGAACTTACGGCAAGCATAAATGTAAAGAGAAAAATCATACTGATGGGTTCTCAACTGAAGACGCCATCGCTAATATTCGAAAGAAATCGGATACTGCCTCTGCCCCATAACTAATTTGGTAGTTTCTTAAACATGGACCTTAGTGCTTCCACAATGATCTTAATCGTCCTCTTTACTACTCCGTTCTACTCAGGTGTGTATTTGATGTCTATCTCTCTTTTGATTCCTCTATCTCTCTCTTCATTCCTCTATCTTTGAAGTAAGAGTCAAGTTCATAAAGGATTTGATGTCTATCTCTCTTTTGATTCCTCTCCTCTATCTTTGAAGTAACAGTCAAGATGTCTATCTCTCTTTTGATTCCTCTATCTCTCTCTCTGTCTCTCTTCATTCCTCTATCTTTAAGAGTCAAGTTCATTAAAGAATTAATCTCCCCCTCCATAAGACCTTACTATTTTTAAGATTCTTTCTCTTTGTTCGTGAAATACTGCAAGCCACGGTGGAAACATAACACTAATATTAGTAACCTGTTATGTTGTATTCGATTTTCCCGTTCTCATATAGTACTTACTTCTCAAATCTAGAGCTCAATCATTAAGTAAGTGTCAGACATGTAACCTTTCTCGCATGTCTCTTCATAGGTAAATGTCAATGTCCGCATGTGTTGCAGCCGTATTCGTAAAACCTAAAGGAAATATAAACATCAATATTTGCGACAAACTATCTCTGAGGTTTTGTAATAAGAAAGGTTATTGGAGGTCTATGTGAAAAATATGTATATGGGAGGTCAAAATCTCAGAATGCAAATTCATTCTGCTTAACAAATGTCCTTGGGATCACTAGTGTAGCCATGTCTCATAGCGAGGAGGGTCTCCTTCTCATCATCCTTCTTGGCATTGTTAGCATAATTCTCTTGCTTCTTCTTCTTCTTGCCTTTGTCATCCTTAAACCAACAATTTGAAGAAATATGATTCTGTTTACCACATATAAAAGAAGTTTTGCCTTGATGAACATCATTCTTCCCTTTGCCATTTTTGCCCTTTCTTGAAGATGAGCCTTGCTATCTCCTTCTGCATTTGAATCTTCTTCCTTCAACTACTTCCACTTGATTTTTCCCCTTCTTTCCACTCTTTCCTTTGTCTTTGCTAGCATATAGGACTTGTGAGTGACCATCCTTCTTGGATGTGTCTCGTATGGTGACCTCTTCTGCCTCTAGGTGTCGAATGAACTCCTCGAAAGTTGGTAGAGAATCTCTATACAAGATGGTAGTAATAAAGGGTTTCAACTTGTCTTCCTCTCTCATCCCTTTGACAATTTTCTGCACAAGGTCTTCTAATCCCTCGGATTTGCACACTTGAACCAAATACCTAAGCCCCTTCATACACCTTTTCTACTACCTATAGCAAAACTCTAGATCACCTCTACTGACCCAAATCACCTAAGCTTTTAGGAACATTGAGTATGGTTCATAAAATTTCCAAAATGATATAGAATGCATCAAATAGATTTGTTTAGGTTAGTCAATGAATCTATACAAAAGAGACTATACAGAGATGTAGGATATAAAAAAATTAGGGTTACAAAAATACACCGATTTCTCTGCACATAAGACTAATCTCAAGAAGCCCTCTTAGGGAAAGTAAGACATATATAAGCTCAAAAATGCACCTTACATCTCTTGAATTGGATATGTACACAAAGAGTTATAATTGTTATAAGCAAACTATGTCTATACCTACAAGAGATAAGAGGGGGTGTGGGCTTGATATCCCCTCCTTATTACTCCTTTGTGGATGTAACACCCTCCTCTGAATTTTTCGTAGCTTGGATTGCTACGTTTCATCTCCTTGAGACTTGGATGACTCTCTCCTTGAGCCTCCTTGAGTATATGTCTCTTATTCTTCAATGACATAGAAGGCTTCCATGGATTTAATGACTCTTCACCTCTTTTTATAGCTTTTGGATGCCTCTCTCGACTTTTCCACTACCTTAGGACTGCCTTGCCTCACCTTGGGACTGCTCTAAGTGATCTAAGTCGTGACTTTTGTCCACATCAATGTCTCTGAACCCCTTTATCGACCTAGAGCTTGCATAGTTCACATTTTCAACCAGTGGAACATCAAGCTTACACTATGCTTGAGGTGGATTTGATCTACATCAAAAAGCTATAGCTTGGATTATGTCAAAATATCCATTGAAGCATTCTTTTACTTATGTTCATTTATTGTATTTTTTTAGAAGATTTTTATGGATCATTTACCATTGTAAAACCCTAGAGATTTACACATGTAAAAGGAGAAAAAGAGAGCTCAAATTCCACGAATTTAAGGTCGTTGAGCTTGTCAGTCAATGCATCAAGCAATCACCTAAAAGTAGATCAAACTAGATCTTCAGCTTCCCTAGAGTACAAGAAAGTGAATTGGTTCTCTTCAATGGCTAATCCAAATCCCCTTGTAGAAGCTGTAAAACACTTCAAAAGTCTATATAAAAACCTCTAATCACTTTTACATTACATGAAAGAAATATACATACACGTTTGGCCATCATTGTCATGCTCCTTCATTTCTCCGCATCATCTTCTTCAACGATAGTAAGTTTGCAGAGTTTTTTGCTCTCTCTATCTCTCTAGAGCTCAAATATGCATGGCTCAACATTCATTGGAAAGATAATAGTGTCTTGTTTATGTGTACCAATTTACAAAGCATTTGGTTTTGTGGATTTGGAGAAAGCTTAGTTTTTTAGTCTTGGGTGTTGGAGATAGACGTCTGCGGAAGCACGCGAACAACACAAGGAAGAAGAAGAAGCTTGGAGCACAACACACAAGATTGAATGTATTACTAGAGAATGTACAAAGATAAGTAGCCCATTAGGGCAATAGGCATATATACAAGCCGGGGGAAAAAAACCTCCTAAACAGGGAAAAAAGTGCCCCGGCGGTCCTAGAGTGTTCACACACATCACTACCTAAATATATCAACAGATCCCCCCTGGGAGTGATGCGGTGAACAAGGAGCTGGCACTCATGTATAAGGAAGTGCCAAGCTATGTGGAAATCACTCCACAAAAGGAAGTAAGCCCAAAGCTTTGCAGAAAACTTCAAACTTCTCCCTAGGCAGAGCCTTCATGAAAAGGTCTGCAACGTTCTCCTACGTGGGCACATATGCCAAGTTGATCTCCCCAGCAGAGAACCTCTCCCTGACATAGTGATAATGCACCTCAATGTGCTTAGTGCGAGCATGGAACACAGGGTTCCTCGCAACTGCCAATGCGCTCTGACTGTCAGTGAAGATGGTGGTGGCAGAAGACTGGCCAACACCCAAATCAGCCATAAGGCGTCTGAGCCACACACACTCAACAGTCGCTGTGAAAGCTGCCCTATACTCAGCCTCACAACTGGAAGTGGCCACAGTAGGCTGCTTCTTGCTCAACCAAGATATACATGAGCTACCAAGCATGAAGCAAAAACCACTGGTGGACACACGAGTGTCATAGCAACCAGCCCAATCTGAGTCAGAAAAAGCATGCAAATCTGGCGGTAGTGATCCCCCCTTGGGATAAAACAACCCAAGTAGCCGAGTACCACTCAAGTAGCGAAAGATGCACTTAACCGCTTTCCAATGCGTGACTCCTGGGCAATGCATAAACCTGCTCATCTGTGAGACAGCAAACTGAATATCTGGCCGAGTAATGCATAAGTAAATCAAGCATCCAACAGCCTGTTGATAGAGAACAGCATCAAATGCATCTCCAGCATCATGAAGACTCAATCGTAAACCTGTCTCCATAGGAGTGGCAATAGGCTTACAGTCTTCAAGGCCAAAACGCTGCAATAATGTGTCAATATATTTTGTTTGACACAAAGCCATTCCACCATCAACGTGCATAAACTGAATGCCCAAATAGTGATGCAAATGCCCCAAATCAGACATCTCAAATGAGGCATGCAAATCAGCCTTAAAATCAGCAATATGTGTCTCAATAGGACGAGTGAGCAGCATGTCATCAACATAGACAACAATGATCAGAAGCACATCATTAGAACGCTTAACATATAAGGTGCTTTCAGTTGGACTATTCTCAAAACCATGTGCAATCAGATAGGCATGTGCCTTCTCATACCAAGCACGTGGTGCTTGCTTTAAACCATATAATGCCTTCTTTAACCTGCAAACCTGGTTTTCATGCCCTTTCTGCACAAAGCCACGGGGCTGAAAAACATACACTTCTTCATGCAAGTCACCATTCAGAAATGTTGTTTTAATGTCCAACTGATGTACATTCCAACCATGATGGGCTGCAAGTGCACAAATGCTACAAACAGTATTCATACGGCATGTAGGTGCAAAGGTCTCATCAAAATCAATGCCTCTTTCTTGTGCATAACCCTTTGCAACAAGCCTAGCCTTATACCTATCAACTGTACCATCAGGTTTACGCTTCAGCTTGTATACCCACTTAGTGCCAATGGCCTTCTTGCCAGGAGGCAAGTCACATAAAGACCATGTACCATTCTTCATTATAGCATCATATTCAGATTGCATAGCAGCCATCCAATTTTCTGAATTTTGTGCTTCATCAAAAGAAACAGGCTCATTCTCATCACAGAGACTAGATGCAGCCATAGCATAGCAATCTGATGCAAAGGAGGCACTATGAGAGCCTGAACGAGTACGATATGACAAAGGTGCATCTAAGTTGCTGTCACGCAAAGTCTGCACCAGCCATTTTGGCATAGTTTTTGCCTGCTCAATATCAGCTCTCTCATCAACAAGTGCATCATGTAAATCTGCATCAGAAATGGAATGATCTGCATCATCATATGAAACCTGCAAAGGCTGAGAAGTTGCCTCATTAGGACCAGCACTAGCCTGTCCACCTGTAAAAAGAGGCATCAAAGTATCATACATGTCTTTGGAGCTAACAGATGTCTCCTTAGTACATGAAAGCAATGGCTGAATAACATCTTCCACAAAGACAACATCACGGCTAACGAGAATGCGTTTAGTCTGTGGATGATACAGACGATAGCCTTTACTTTCAGAACTGTACCCAACAAAAATACATTTTACTGCCTTATCATCCAATTTTCTGCGATGTTGTTCAGGCACTAATGCATATGCCAAACAACCAAAAACACGCAGATGAGCAACAGATGGCTTGCGGTCATGCCAAGCCTCATATGGAGTGATAGACTGCAACGCTTTAGTGGGACACCTGTTCAGTACATATGCTGCACACATGACAACCTCAAGCCAGAAACTATGTGGTAAAGCTTGACTTTTGACCATGCACCTCGCCATCTCCATGAGTGACCTGTTCTTTCGTTCAGCAACTCCATTCTGTTGAGGTGTATACGGCACTGTACACTGGTGTTTTATCCCACGTTCAGCCAGAAATGCATTAAAATTTGAAGACATATATTCCCCCCCTCGATCAGAACGGAGGGTGCCCATTTTACATGCTGACAGATTTTCAGCTAAAACCAAAAACTGTTTGAAGCACATGAACACTTCGGACTTTGCTTTGAGTGGATATACCCATGCATGCCTGGAAAAATCATCAATGAAAGTCACGAAGTAAAGGTAATTTCCAAAAGAGGGTGTCTGCATAGGACCACAGACATCACTATGTACAAGCTGCAATTTCTGCATAGCCCGAACTGAACCATCTTTTGGAAAGGAAGAACGCTGCATTTTGCCCAAAATACAGCCTTCACAAACATGTTTTCCAGGTGCCTCAAGTTTGGGCAAATAGGACACCATTTCAGATTTCTGCAGGTGTAACAAACTAGCAAAATTCAGATGACCAAAGCGTGCATGCCAAAGCTTTGCATCTGACATAGCCTGAGAATCATGAACTGCACATGCCGAATCATTCACAGATCTTTCATAGTCTATGAGCTTATACAGCCCATGACATAAAATGCCAGAAGCAATAATCACATCGCCATTTGAGAGATCATGAACTGTACACCTGTCATCAACGAATTTCACAACCAAGCCAATCTTGGCTAATGCAGAAACTGATAACAGGTTCGTTTTGATCCCTGGTACAAATAAAGCATCTGACAAAGTGAAAGAACTACCATCAGCAGTAGTCTGAATGATCTTACCAACTCCCATAACAGGATAAGAGGAGTTATTGGCGCATGTGACAGTATTCCCTGTAGGGGCAGGCTCGAGTGAAGAGAAGAAACTATGCTGCGAGGTAATATGTTTGGTCGCCCCACTGTCAAAGTACCAAACATCTGAGTCTACTACAAACATGCACTGATCATGTGAAGATGGGTCAAAACTGCAGACAGTAGTAAACGCCCATTCTTCTTCCTGCACAAGATTTGCAGACTCTGTTTTTGGTGTAGAGGCCTCTGCAACAACCATTCCAGCCTCTTTCTTCTTTGCCTCTTTAGCAGCCAGTTTTGGACAGTTCTTTATAATATGATCATTTCCTTTACATTACTTGCAGAACAATTTCTGCTTTTCTGATTTCTTTTCATCTTTATCCTGGTTCTTCGATTGTGCAGCATTTGCAGATTTCTGCTTACTAGTAGAAGAGCTCCATTTTCCTTTGCCCTTCTGACTAGCCAGGAAAGCTTGATCTGCAACACGCATAATGGACTTGTTCTGCCTGGACTGATCTTCCTGCAACAGAACAGAGACTAATTCCTCAAATGACAAGGCATTCGGATTGCCTTTCATCATCAACCGAAGAGTAGAGGCAAAACTTTGATATGAATCAGGAAGACCATTCAGAACGGTCTGCACAAGTGAGCTATCTGGTATAACCTCATCAGCAGAAATCAATTGTTCCTTCAGGTCTTTGATCTTTGTAAGAAAACTGTCCATAGAATCACCTTCATTCATGTGCTCACTCTCCAACTGTTTTCGGAGGTAAGCAACACGAGCCTCATTCCTAGCCTGGTACAAAGTGGTAAGTGTATCCCAAGCATCCTTTGCTGTTCTGCAAGAGCGAATGTGAGGAATAATGGCACGTTTGACAGACAAGGCTATCAGTGCATGTGCCTGGGCATCTCTTCCATCCCAACGAATCTGCTCTGCAGTAGGTGCAACAGAAATAGCAGCACGAACAGGAATCTGCGGAATATCATCTTCGACACCATCTTCATCAGCTCCAACACCTGTATTTGCAGTACCTGTCGTTACAGGTGTAATAGGACGTCTTTCAACACCCTGCACAATGTTCCACAATCCTTTTGCAACCAGTACATGTCGCATCATATAAGCCCATAATGGGTAGTTGGTACCATCCAACTTATCCTCAACAGCGAACATACGAAATACATCACTGCTTTCAGCCATGGCCAGTGACTAAAATATCTTGATGCAAAAAATTGACTGTATCTCAAAAAGTTGAACAGAACTGCCCAGACGAGTTCTACTAGACCTGTAGCAGACTTCGAGATGCTTAAACTGGCGAACAGAAACTGGTATATACCTTTGGCACAAAAGGACAAAATAGCCTGCACAAGCACTACGATAGTGCGTTCGGAGGCTGAAACGAGCTCAGATGGCGATTTCGGCACAACAAAGCAAAGCAGTTTTGATCTCGAAAACACCCTGAGCATGCTCACCAAATTTCGTGCGAATCTGAGACTGCAAACGGAGGAGTGTCGACGACGCCCTAGAAGAAGCGACGACCTGCTCTGATACCAATTGTTGGAGATAGACGTCTGCGGAAGCACGCGAACAGCACAAGGAAGAAGAAGAAGCTTGGAGCACAACACACAAGAATGAATGTATTACTAGAGAATGTACAAAGATAAGTAGCCCATTAGGGCAATAGACATATATACAAGCCAGGGGAAAAGAACCTCCTAAAGAGGGAAAAAAGTGCCCCGGCGGTCCTAGAGTGTTCACACACATCACTACCTAAATATATCAACATTGGGGTCTATCTCTATGCATCCCTAAGAAATTAGAGGTACCACTAATGAGTGTACAGCTCATTCCAAAAGCATATTTTTCTTATTTCTTGTACTCTTGTGCATTCTATACAATCAACCCTACGTCTAGAATTCCTCCAAAATGATCGTTCCCAATTGTAATCATGTTGACTGCTATGAGCATTTTAAGTTGATTGTCTCATCCAAAGATAGTAAGTTTTTCGAGCTACTGAATGCACAAACCTATCTATTTTGTATCAACTCTTTCTCCTTGATGCTCCAAAACACATAGTGGATTTTATGGATTTATCACATGTTTATAAGGTTTTCTATTTGAGTCTCCATAAGCTCAAGGGCTGGTTCTGTGCTGGTTGTCTATACCGAACGTCATCGCTTTGCAACTCACTTTTACACCTCCTAACTACCTTTACTTCATGACTTTTATTGACAATTTCTAGAGTCATGTTTGGGGCTTCAATCACTAATTAAGCATAAATAAATGAAGACATAAGTGGAAAGAATAAGGAGAAAAGGACTATGAAACTTGGACACTTAGAAACTATGCCTATGTGAAGGGATAAATTAACACATGTAATATAGTGATCAAATTAGGATAAAAACTAGTCTAGAAATTTCACAATTACGAGTTTGAGAAATTGGAGCATAAAGATTCAATGCATATAAGTTTATTTGAAGGATAGAAATGTAAGAACAACTCAATTGTAAGTCTTGAGATAGAAGAGAGGTAGTGGAGGTTTTTTCTGAGAGAGATTGTGGTGAGAGATCATTCATAGATGCACATCTTTCTATGGCTATGAGTAGAACAAGACCAAGACATTTTGTACACATCTTGTTTAATAGAAAACACATGTTTTTGTAGAAGGATTTAAGTTCTCTTTCTATGAATAAATCAAAGAGATTTCATAATGTATGAATGACAATTGAAACTTATGCATTTCCATTTGCATATTTCTCTGAACTTCTAAAAGTGAGACCTTAGAGTATAGTGTAAAGTTTTTTATGAATGATAGTTCATTTTAAATCTTTCATCCTTAACTACAATTAACAAAAAGATATTTGCATAATGTGGAGTGTGCTTAGAGAAATAAGCTTAACACTAAAGGTATCAAATTGATGAAGGTAAATTTCAGATTTCACACATAGTGTAAGTCTTGAAGATTTTTCAAGTTATTTGCAAGTAATTACTTGAAAGTATTTCTTGGAATTTTTTGCTTACTATATATAAGAACATTTATTAATAATTGAGCACAAGAATCTAAATGATTCAAGAAAAATCAGAGAAGAGTTGGAGATAGAAGAAAAGCTGCAACTACAGGAAGAGTAAATGTCCTTTTTTATTATGGAAAGTGTTAAAATGTTTGAAGTTTTAAGACTTCTTGAGTTACTAGTGATTGTAGATGACTTCTAATATCACATTATCTTGGTGCTTGTGATGTTTCATACATCAACGAGTGGTATCAGAGTAGGAAGGTCCTAAAGAGTAGAAGAAGGTGTGGATACAAGAGATCATGAGAAGCTTTCATTGTAAAGATGGAATCTAATCCATTTAATTAGAGAAGGAATCAAAAAATACTTTGAAATCATCCTCAAGAGTTAATACCTACAAAAGGTATTTATCTTTAAACCTTAAATACACAGGTTGTAGTAGAATCAAGAAGATCATGGCATATCATATCCCCATTGAAAAATTGAATAGAGATAATTATCTTGCTTGGGTAATGAGGACGGAGGCCTTACTTATGAGTAAGGATCTCATGATATATGTAATATTTGAAGACAAAAATCCTATATTTGAAAATGATAGTTGACCAAATAAAGAAGAGCTAGAAGCTTTAAATCTATGGCAAAATAAAAGATGCAAGTGAAAGAGCTTATATATATATATATATATATATATATATATATATATATATATATATATATATATATATATATATATATATATATATATATATATATATATATATATATATATATATATATATATATATATATATATATAACACTATCATAGACTATTTGTTACCATACATCAAAGGTTTGGCAACAACTACAGATACATGGAATGCATTGGAAAATCACTTCCAAAACACTATTAAAGCTAGGAGAGCTAGCTTGTGGTGAGAATTTACAACATAAAAAAATAAGTAAAGTCAAATAATTAGTGATTGTCACTTAGATGAATGACTTCACAAATAGCCATAGATCTATAGATGAAGATATTGAAGATCATAGGTTGATTGCACAATTACTTATAGGGTTGAGAGGAGATGAAAGGTGGAAACCTTTTGTAATATCAACTAAAATTTCATGAAATCATTTTGTACCAGATCTTACTCAATTTCTTGGATTGATGCTCACATTTGAGCAAGACTTGAGGTTAGATGGAGATAAAGGACAAAGCTTAACTATGTATACAAAGAATAACAAGAAAGGAGCAAAAGCAAAGCAAAACATGAAGAAGAATTGACTTCTCAAGCCAATTATGTAAAAGGAAGAGGAAATGGTAGAGGAAAAGTAGAGGAAATGGAAGAGGAAGAGGTAACTAGAATAAGAACAAGAAGACATGTTGGATTTGTGGCTTGAGCAATCATTTGGCTTATGATTGTTGGCACAATGAACACAGTTCAAATCACAATCAAAGTAACAATGGGAGAGGCAAAGGTGAAAGATTTCAAAATCATTTTCAAAGAGGAAGGCAAATTCAAAGAAGTGGCTATGGTAGAGGTGGAGGAAGAAATTGTAGACAAAGTCAATCCTACAATACTTCATGCTATAACTACATAAATGACACATAGAATGAGAACCATACAACATTGATGATGAATTCAATAAGTAGATAAAAAAGGAAGATATCAAGGTATTCTATATTGACTCTGGCTATTCAAGCATGATGGACTACTAGAGCTCATTCATACGGATGTATGGGGACCAAAAAAATAAGGCTCAATCCATGGCTACAATGGCTACAAGATGGATAACTCTTTATGTTTTAACGGAAAGATCAGAAGTATTTGGAGCTTTCAAGCACTTTCATGCATATGTAAAAAGAGTAAGGGGTCAAAATGTCAAGAGACTAAGGTTTGATGGAGGGGGAGAATACTGCTCCCAAGAATTCAATGATTATCTTTGGAATGCAGTTATTAAGAGGGAAATTACTTGTGGGTAAACACCTCAAAAAATGAGATGAGAGAAAGAAGAAATAGAAAATTGTTAGAATTTTCTAGGGCTATGTTAAAGGAAAAAAATTGTCCAAATTATATATGGGCTGAGGCTATGAATACAGGCTACATACCTTGTGAATAGGTTACCATGTAAAGCTCTTGGTGGAAGAACCCCTTATGAAGCTTGGTGGGGTAAAAAACTAACACTAGGTCATTGTAAAATGTTTGGATCAATTTCTTATGCTTATGTACCATCACAACTCAGACATAAGCTTGGATCAAAAGCTAAAAATTATGTATTCATTGGGTATGAGGAAAAGCAGATGGGTTATAAGTTGTGGAATCCTCTTACCAAACAATTTCTTATTTCTAGAGATGTGACATTTGATGAACAAAAAAATTGGTATTCAGAAAAAATTCATAAGATTGAAGCATTTGAAGAAGAGGTAAGAAGAAGTGAGAGAGGTAAATCAAATATGCAGGAAAATGGAGATGAAGATTGCATGCAAGCAAGCACATTCAGAGTTGTATCATCAACAAGAAATTAGGATTCACCTAGGTTTGATGAAGAAGTGTATTCAGATACACATGAAGAATATGAACCAAGAATTTCAAGCAGATTAAGGAAACAACCAATAAGGTATTCTTATGATACTTCTTATATTACTCAAAACATCTATGCTTATATGGTCAAAGAAGATGAAGAACCTCTGAACTATGATGAAGCAAAATGCAAGAAACAATGGGAAGAAGCGATGAAGGAAGAATTCAATGCACTTGAGGAGAACAAGACATGGGAACTTGTTCCAAAACCAAATGGTAAGAAAATGATTGTAAATAAATGGGTTTATAAAGTGAAGAAGCTTAAAGATGGAAGAATAGCGAGATATAAAGCTAAATTCGTTGTCAAAGGCTATGTCTAAACTCATGGCATAGATTATGATGAGACATTTAGTTCGATGGAAAAGATGCTGACCGTAAGGACAATCATTGCTATTATAGCATCAAAAGGATTAACGTTGAGTGAATTGGATATAAAGAATGCATTTTTGAATGGATACATATCTGATGAAACATATATGGAGCAACCCTCGAGGGTTTGCAAATTCTAGGTATCCAGACTATGTTTACATATTAAAAAGATCTATGGGTTAAAGCAAGCTCTAAGAGCTTGGAATTATAGGCTTGTGAAGTATCTCAATGATATTGGATATCAAAGTTCAAAGGTAGATGTAAGTTTACTTTACAAAAGAATAGATGAAGGAATAATCTACATTTGTACTTATGTAGATGTCATTATAATCACAGGTAGCTCAAATGAAGGAATAAAGGATGTAAAGAGATTACTTGAGAAGGAATTCAAAATAAGTGATCTAGGGAAGTTATCATGCTTTCTTGGAATGGAAATCACTTATGCAGATCATGGTATATAGGTATCACAAGAAAGGTATCTTCTAAATCTATTAAAGACGTTCAACATTGAGGATTGTAAAGAACCTTCAACTTTACTTGAAGTTAATCATAAGCTTAGCAAATTTGATGGTGCAGAATACAAAGACATGAGGAAGTATCAAACTCTAGTGGAAATTTTGATGTATGCTACACTTACAAGACTTGATCTTAGTTATGCAATGGGAGGTTTCTCACAATTTATGCATTGTCTAAAGGATCAACATTGGATTGCAGGTCCAAGAGTTCTTAGGTATATCAAAGGAAATATAAAAGAAGGATTATAATGTCCTTTTACTTCAGACATAAATTTGAGAGCATATAATGACTCAAATTGGGCAAGATGTGAAGATGATATAGGGTCAACACATGGATACATGGTGTACATAGGTGATAAGCTTGTGAGTTGGTGTTCAAAGAAACAATATACAATAGCATTATCATCAACCAAAGTAGAATACAAAGGGCTTATACAAGCATCCAAAGAAGTAGTGTGGATGTGGACGTTGTTCAAAAGCTTGTCCATTAATAAGGTTATACTTATAATACATGGAGGCATGTATCTTTTCATACCAAGCACGTGGTGCTTGCTTCAAACCATATAATGCCATTTTCAACTTGCACACTTGGTTTTCATGCCCTTTCTGAATGAATCCATAGGGCAGAAAAACATACATTTCTTCATGCAAGTCACCATTCAGAAATGCAGTTTTAATGTCCAATTCATATACATTCTAACCATGATGAGGTGCAAGTGCCAGATGCTATGAACAATACTCATTCAAAATGTTGGAACAAAGATCTCATCAAAATCAATGCCTCTTTATTGAGCATAACCCTTTGCACCAAGCCTAGCCTTAATCCTGTCAATTTTTCCATCAAGCTTATGCTTCAACGTGTATATCCACTTAGTGCCGATTGCCTTCTTGCCAAGAGGCAAGTCACATACAGACCACATACCATTTTTCATGATAGCATCATATTTTGATTGCATAGCAGTCATTCATTTTTTTTGAATTTTATGCTTCATCAAATGAAACTGGCTCAATCTCATCACAAAGACTTGATGGATCCATAACATAGCAATCTGCTGCAAAAGAACCACTATGAGAGCTTGAATAAGTATGATAAGATAGAGGTGCATCTAATTTGCTATCACGCAAAGTCTGCAAGAGTTATTTTGATATAGTTTTGTCCTCCTCAGTATGAATTCTCTCATCAACAAGTGCATAATGTAAATCTACATCAGAAATGGAATGATTTGCATCATCACACGAAACCTGTAATGTTGGAAACAATGTCCTATTAGTCCAAAAGCTCTCAGTAAGTTTAACATATGTACCCATTCTCACTTCTACAAAGAACGAGGCCACGCGCCTTGGCTACATCCAAATCCTCTCATAAAATTGACGCAAGTTCGATTCCACTTCGCAGCACAACACCAACGATGATGTTTTTTTTTAAGAATATTTTTTCTATGCTTTCGGAGAGCGAGCGGACGACACTTTCCGGATTATGATCTACAAACGATCAAGCAATCGTAGAGTTTTTTTTGTGCTTTATTAAGAGCGATAGATTTTGGAGGGGTGCTTTTCAAGATACACTAACTACTATATAAGAACAAGCTTGGGTCACTTTGTATTCATCCTTCACCTAGTTCAACACCAAGCTTTGGAGCTTTGGTACCTCAATAGAGGTGGTGCTCTTAGCACATGGGGCAACCATGGTGCTATCTTGGAGCATGTTGAGGAGCGGATATGGAGTTCTTCTTGGAGAAGAAGAGTGTCTTCATACTCTTGCTTATGGAGAGGATTTACCCCGCAATAGCTTGATGGTGTGGATTGGCCATCCACATGATGTATTTGAAGATTGTCTTCTACATGAAGATTTCAGGTTACTTTAAAGACATTGGATGGTGGTTAACACAAGATTTGCATCTTATGTTAAGAATTCAGGTACATATTCTCTTTATGCACACAGGTACTACTTAGAGTTTATGGAGGCAATGGCATCCATATCCGGAGGATTCCTATTGGGCATAGGTACAAGAGAATTAGTAGGTATATGCTTTATGCATATTTGGATGAGGTGTTTGAGAAGGTATATTCATATGAGTTTGAGGATTTCTAACAGCAAACTTGTTAGCATTCTTTGCTATTTTTGTAAGCATGTGAAATTTTCACACCCGTGTCTGACTTAGGGTCTTCCATAGCCTAAGTTTAGATGAGGGTTGTTGATTATCAGTTTTAGACAGATCCGTCCTCTTTCTATCACTCATATTCACTCTTGTACAACCAATGAAATCACACATCTCATATATATTTAGATTTCTATCCATACATCTGAATATGTTTGTTACATTTGTACATACACTCTTCCATCTATTTCTGTTCACATATAAGAGTGGTTGAGAGTTTTGCTCCCACATTGTAATTTGAACATTTGTATATATGATAGTGTGAGTAAGCAATGGCTTACGTAACACTTTACACATGTCTAATCTTTCTTTATCTTTGTCTCATCATTTGTATGATTAAATGTGGTATGTTCATATTTTTTCAATATTGGAAGATTGTTGGAATCTCTGTTGTAGATTTTGGACCTATGGATCCTTGGACCTGTGGTATTAGTAATGGGCCTACTAAATTTCCAACATTTGGTATCAAAGCTTTAGGCTTTTGGCATCAGATTTTTGGCTTCAAGGCTCACAAGTACTCAGGTTCTCAGGTTCCTAGATTCCTAAGGTTACAACATATAATTTAAGAGCATCTTATAGCATTTGACATACACACTTAATCTAGATGAGTAAATATTTGAGAATTAGACAATTCAGTCACACGTTTATCAGTGTGGACTATGAAGTTGATGATCTATTACCAATCGAATACTTTTGGAAGAGTATGAAAATACTGACTTGATGAAGAGAAGGCTACTTCAAATTCAAGTAAGAACAATGGTTTGGAGAGGATGAAGGAACCAGATTAACATGAAATCACAGGTATCAGTTTCTACTATCAGATTATCATTTGCAGGTCATGTCTTAGAAGAGTAGTTATGAAGAGATTTGAAGGATTCAAGGAATGCTTTTATACACGTTCATTCTTTGAAAGTTAAAAGCATTAACTACATCAAAACAAGTATCTAGAGGTTTTTCTAGAGATTTTTGAGAGATCTCTTTTAGGTCAATAAAGTTCATCTAAGAAGACAAATGTGGAGAACATGAGTTTTGTTTTCAGCCAATCTTGTGTTGTAAGTTGGTTGGAAGTTTTTTGCTCATATTTTGTATCTAGAGAGGTAACTCTAGAAAGGTAATTCATCATTCGGACAAAAGCTTGGTGAATTCAGTCATATCAGTCATTTGAAAGAGAATTTTGATTCAGAGATATGAGGAGATGATAAAACATGATTCTATGTTCACTTCCATTTGTATATCATGTTTGTTTTGTCTCTTACTCTTAGCATCAGAGGAAGAGAAAGATTTCATTTGAAGAAGTCAAGAGTGCTTGCTACTTCAAGATGAAGAGAACAAAAGGTATGGAAGAGAAGTTTGAGGAATTCAACATCATCATCAGGTGGAAGAAAGACGCAAAAGAAGAAATTTCAATATTTCCAAAAGAAAAGTAAGACTTCCTTTTCTCTTATATTTTCCATATACTTTTCCTATTTATCCTCTACATCCAAAGACAAGTCTACAAGAACATCTTGTGTGAAAGAAGAAGTAGTTTCTTACTTGCATTATACTTGCTCATGATTTAGTAGATTTGACAAAGAATTGCATTGAGAGAAAGAAAAGCAGCAGATTTTGAAGACAACTTGTATATTTTGACTCATATGTATGAGTCATGTATAAATTGAAGATTTTGAGCAGGCAGCTATATATTCCCTCAAAGAGTTCATGGAGTGTCAATTCAGAGCTACTTGGTATATGACAAGTTGCAGAGAAGTATATTTCTTCTTTATCTAACTCTTAAGGTAAAAGAGTATTTGTAGAAGATGTTGGAGACTTGGAGAGAGGTTTTATGTTTGGAAAGGTTACCTCATATTCAATATTTTCAAAAGAAATTCAGAAAATTTAGATTTTTTGATATACCAGTTAGTTGAAGAATCTACTTTCTATGATTGTCTTGATTTTTGGATACATGCTTGTATTCAAAAAGGTGTTCCATTAAATCCTATCACTTGATTGAGAAGTGGAGTTAGCCAAAAGAAAGTCAAGCAGATATTATCACATTTCAACTAGGTAGAATATGAAGATATGAAGTATCAACTTGTAGCTTTTGGAGTTCTCAACGTGAGAAGTTTGTCCACTTATGTTTCAAGTAGGAGTTGCAGATTCTTGAGAAGGATTTGTTTGAAGAAAATTTTTACAACTTTATGTGAGAAGCATGGACACTTGGAGACATTCAGGTAGCAAATCAAATATTCAGTCATGAAGGTTTGATGAGAGCAAATTCTACACAGGTATTTTGTTACAGATATCATAGATCTTAGATGATCTCATATGATTTTGTAAGATCTTGGTTGATCTTGAAGGTCTTGAAGATCTTGATTATTTATGAGTTAGATATCTATCCTTTGTTTATAAGGTTCTTAGTATTGGAAGAAATAAGTCAAAGATTCATGTTCTATCAGATTTGTGTTGTAGAGAGCTAGAGAAAGATACTTGTTATGTTGCAGAAGGTTATGAATCATAAAATGCTTTCAGCAAGGATTGTATGATATATCAGCTAACCTTATTCTAGATTTTGGGAAGCTGAGGAGTGACAAGGAAAGCTATTGGCATATGTATAGTGCTAATAAAAAGGGTTCAGAGGTTTTGTTTCAGATACAGGTATTGATCATCGAAGATCAGATTTATTAAAAGAAGGAAGACGTTCCAAATTTCATAAAGTCTGATATATTTGTAGAATACTGGATACTAGTGTTAAATCATCTAGCGGGTGATGAAACATGAAGACTTATTTTCAACCATATGTGAAAGAATGGAGAGTCATATCTACATGTATTCCTATTTTAGGTACTCCTATATTTCCTTTTTCAGTTTCTCTTTATGTTCCAGCTTTGAAAGAAGAAGGAAGAAGGAGAATGTCTGGAGAAAGTTCCTATTAGGGTGTTCCTGTTCAAGAGAAGGTTCTAGAGTGCTATTGAAGAGAAACTTGATATTTTAGAGAGGTATGTTTTAGAAGTGCGCACATTTATGTTTATACGAAGTTCTGAAGGAAAGAGGTATGAAAGACTTACAGATAGAATAAGCATGAAGACATGATGACATCATAGATTTTTTTTATGAGACTCATGAGTTGATTTCAGTTGAGTTGAATTGACTTGACTTGAAATACAATCAGAGATGAACCAACAGTGTTCATAATACACTAAGTTGTCAGTTGTGAGTCACAAGTTCCAGGATTCAGTTCTTGATTACGTTTAGTGTATTTACATGACACAGCAGAAGTACGTTGAGAAACCTCTTTTCGTAAGGTAAATGCAAATATGTGGATCCTAGTGTATGTTTACAGGTTTGAGAAGAAAGGAGATAGCAGGTTCAGAGTCAATACATGCTATATTTGTTGTCAAGAAAATGATTGCTTGATGAGTACACTATTGGATATCTAGTTTGCATATTTTCTCAAGTATTATGGTTCATATTCAGCAAGTTCAAGTTTTAAGGAAATTCATATTTAGTTTTGAAGAAGACTTTTTGAAGAAAAGATTTGAAGGTCAGTTCGGGAGTACAAGCTTGAAGCTTGTGATAGTTTGCAGATCCAGTTCAGTTTGTACCAATATGACATTGCAGGGGGGATTGTTGGGAAAAATGTCCTATTAGTCCAAAAGTTCTTAGTAAGTTCAGGATATGTAGGCATTCTATTTATTCCTTCTACAAAGAACGACATCGGGCACCTTGGTGACATCGACATCCTCTCATAAAATTGATGCAAGTTCGATTCGCCTTCACAGTAGAGAGCCAACAATGATGTTTTTTTTAGATTATTTTTTCTATGCTTTTGGACAGCGAATGGATGGCGTTTTCCTGATTAGGATCTATAAATGATCAAGTGATCGTAGAGTTTTTTCTTGTGCTTTATTAAGAGTGATAGCTTTTGGAGGGGTGCTTTTCAAGGTACACTAACTACTATATAAGAAAAAGCTTGGGTCACTTTGTATTCATCCTTCACCTAGTTCAACACCAAGATTTTGAGCTTTGGTACCTCAATAGAGGTAGTGCTCTTAGCACATGGGGCAGCCATGGTGCTATCTTGGAGCATGTTGATGAGCAGCTATGGAGTTCTTCTTGGAGAAGAAGAGTGTGCTCACACTCTTGCTTATGGAGAGGATTTACCCCGTAGCAGCTTGATGGTGTGGATCGGCCATCCACATGATGTATTTGAAGATTTTCTTCTACACGAAGATTTCGGGTTACTTCAAAGACATTGGATGGTGGTTAACATAACATTTGCATCTTATGTTAAGAATTCAGGTACATATTCTCTTTATGCACACAGGTATTACTTGGAGTTTATGGAGGTAGTGGCATCCATATCAGCAGGAGTCCTATTCAACATAGGTACAAGAGAATCAGTACGTGTATGCTTTATGCATATTTGGATGAGGTGTTCAAGAAGGTATGTTCATATGAGTTTGAGGATTTCTTGCAGCAAACTTGTTAGCATCCTTTGCTACTTTTGTAAGTATGTGATCTTTTCACACACGTTTCTGACTTAGGGTCTTCCATAGCCTAAGTTTAGATGAGGCTTTGGTGATTATGAGTTTTAGACTGATCCTTCCTCTTTCTATCACTCATATTCACTCTTCTACAACCTATCAAATCACACATCTCATATATATTCAGAGTTCTCTCCATACATGTGAATATGTTTGTTACATTTGTACATACACTCTTCCATCTATTTCTGTTCACATAGAGTGGTTGAGAGTTTTGCTCCCACATTATAATTTGAACATTTGTATATATGATAGTGTGAGCAAGCAGTGGCTTACATAACAATTTACACATGTTGTCTAATCTTTCTCTATCTTTGTCTCATCATTTGTATGATTAAATGTGGTATGTTCATATTTTGTCAAAATTGGAAGATTGTTGGAATCTGTGTTGTAGATTCTAGACCTATGGAACCTTGGAACTATGGTATTAGTAATGGGCCTACTAAATTTCCAACATGTAAAGCTTTAAAAGTTGCCTCATTAGGACCAACACTACACTATCCACATCTGAAAAGAGGTAGCAAAGTGGAATACATGTATTTGGAGCTAACTCATGTCTCATTAGTACATGAAAGTAATAGTTGAATAGCATCTTCCACAAAAACAACATCACGGCAAACCAAAATGCATTTAGTCTGTGGATGATACTAATGATAGCCTTTGCTTTTAGAATTGTATCCAAAAAAAGTACATTTCACTACTTTATCATCCAATTTCATGCATTGTTGTTTAGGCATTAATGGATATGCCAGACAACCAGAGACATGCAGGTGAGAAATATATGTCTTGTGACCATGCCAAGCTCATATGGAGTGATATATTGCAATGCTTTAGTGGGATACCTATTAAGTACATATGCTGCACACATAACAACCTCAAGCCAAAAACTATGTGGTAAAGCCTGACCCTTGACCATACACCTCGCCATCTCCATGAGTGACCTATTATTCCATTCAAAAACTCCATTATGTTGAGGCGTATATGAGACTATGACATTGTACACTGGTGTCTTATCCCACTTTAGCCAGAAATGCATTAAAATTAGAAGACATATATTTCCCTACTCGATCACGATAGAGGGTGCCCATTTTACATGCTGATAGATTTTTAGCCAAAACCAAAGACTGTTTGAAGCACATAAATGCTTCAGACTTTGCTTTCAATGGATATACCCATGCATGCCTGGAAAAATCATCAATGAAAGTCATAAAATGAAGATAATTTCCAAAAGAGGGTGTTTGCATAGGACCACATACATCACTGTGAACACGTTGCAATTTCTAAGTAGCTCGAATTGAACCATCTTTTAGGAAAAGGTAACACTACATTTTGCCCAAAATTCAACTTTGACATACATGTTTACAAGGTGCATCAAGTTTGGGCAAAGATGACACCATTTTAGATTTTTGCAGGCATAGCAAACTAACAAAATATAGATGACCAAAGTGTGCATGTCAAAGCTCTGCATTTAACATAGCCTAAGAATCTTGAACTACCCATGCTGAATCATTCACAGGTTTTGCATAATCTATGGTCTTAGAGAGCCCATGACATAAAATTCCAGAAGCAATAAGGATATCGCCATTTGACAAATCATGAACTGTACACCTATCATCAATGAATTTCATGACCAAGCCAGTATTCACTAATGCTAAAGCTGATAATAGATTTTTCTTGATCCTTGGCACAAATAAAGCATCTGCCAATGTAAGAGACCTACCATCAACACTAGTGAGAATGATCTTATCAACTCCCATGACAGGATAAGAAGAGTTGTTAATGCATGTGACAATATTCCCTCTAGGGGCAGGCTTGAGTGAACTGAAGAAACTACGCTGTCAAGTAATATGGTTGGTTGTTGATGAGAAGATAGGTCATAACTCTAAATAGTAGTAAATGCCCATTCTTAATTCTACACAAGATTAGCAAACTTTGTTTTGGGTGTAGAGGCCTCTGCAACAAGGATTTCGACCTCTTTCTTCCTTGCCTCTTTGGGATCTAGTTTTGGACAACTTTTTATGAAATGATCATCTCCTTTATAGTATTTGCAAAAAAAATTATACTTTTCTATTTTCTTCCCATCTTTGTCCTCCTTTGATTGTGCAGATTAGTAGATTTCTGCTCACTAGTAGAAGAGCTCCATTACCTTTGCCCTTTTGACTAGCCAAGAAGGCTTGATTTGGAACATGCATAGTGGGCTTGTTCTCCCTAGACTAAGAAGGTGCCTCACATATAGGGGGCTGGTGGGGTTGCGCATATTGGCTGTCCCCCCAATTTCCATGCAATCTAGGCGAGTGAGTGCTCTACCTTGAAATCCAATGGAAAGCAAGGCAAGCATGCATCCTTATTCCCTTGGCAACCATGCACCAAAAAGGGAGCAAGATTCTATGTGCAAATAGGCACCACTACGACGAGTGGTCTCCAAGACTCATGTGCAACAAGGGCGACTAGGCACTTGTAACATCTTCAAGTAGTTCACCTTCATGTGAACTTAGCTTATGGTTGATCTCCATAGAAATACCTATAACTTTAGTGTTCTCGATCTTAAACTTTACCAACATATCATATTTGTACTTCCTTTGTGTGATAAATATACCTAAATCTGTATACTCAAGTTCTAAGCCAAGGAAATAGGTTAATAACCCTAGATCACTGATTTTGAATTCCTTCATTAACTAAGCCTTGACCCGCTTGATACCATCAGAATCATTACCTGTAATAATGATATCATCTACATAGACACATAAGTAGATGACCTCTAATTTATTCTTCTTAACAAATAAAGAAGAGTCTGCCTTGCTTGCCACAAAGCCCTGACCCTATGAATAGGTAACAAGCCTATGGTTCCAGGCTCTAGGAGCTTGTTTGAGATCATAGAGTGCTTTTCTAAGCTTTCATACATAACCTACTCTTTCTTCATCTTCAAAACCTTGTGGTTGTGACATATACACTTGCTCTGATATCCAACCATTTAAAAATGCATTCTTGGCATCTAACTGATATAAATTTCAATTTTTAGATGCAACAAGACTTATCAATACCCAAATTGTTGGCATCTTTGCCACAGGTGAAAATGTTTCTTCATAGTCTACTCCATGTGTTTGGGCGAATCCTTTTTCCACTGGCCTTGCCTTGTACCTGTTAAAAGAACCATCAAAGTTCTTTTTAACTTTGTATATCCACCTTGAACCAATTACCTTCATATCTAGATTCTTGGGAAATATTTTCCAAGTTTGGTTTTTGTGTAATGCTTCCACGTCTTCCTGCATGGCTTCTCTCCACTCTTTCTTCTTCTTAGCTTCTTCAAATGAATAAGACTCCTCTGCCATGGAATCTTTAGTGATATACACAGAGTGCTTTGTGACTAGGGATGTATCATATCCATACCTTATGGGCTTCTTACTTTCTCTTTGTGATCTCCTTAAATCTTGATTGGAAGACTCAGGTAGATCCTCTAATTGCTTGTATTTGAGCTTGGGTCTTGATTTCCAAGCTTTGAAATCAATCTGCTCCTCATCTTTTGAGTTGATGTTCTCTCTTTGGTGTTGATCTTCTTAAGTGAGGGTGGGAAAACCATTTTCCAAATCATATGGTAATTTGACTTTCCTGCAATCATCTTCAAACCATGAATTATTCTCATCAAATACTATATCCCTACTAACTATGAAGGCCTTGTTAGTGGGACTATATAGTCTATATCCCTTTTGATTCTGATCATATCCAATAAATATGCATTTCTCAGCCTTAGGGTCAAGCTTCCCTCTGATTTGTGATTGGATGTGTGCATAGGCAATGCATCAAAATATTTTGCAATGATCCAATGATGGTCTGCTGCCATTCCACACTTCATATGGTGTCATACCATCCAATGATTTGGACGAAAGCCTATTGACCAAATAGGTGGCTGTGGAAACAACCTCTGCCCATAAATAATTAGGTATTTTTTTCTCATTTAATATAGACCTAGATTCTTCAACAATTAACTTGTTCCTTCTCTTTGCCACTCCATTCAATTCAGGAGTATATATGGTTGTTACTTCCCTCTTTATGCCTCTGTCCTATAGAAATAGATCAAACTCATGTGAACAGTACTAAGGACCTCCATCAAACCTAATTCTCTTCAAGCTCCTTCTTGTTTGGTTTTCAACTAGTGCCAAATACTTCTTAAAACATGTAAATACCTCATACTTATGCTTCATGAAATAGAGGATTGCCCACCTACTATAATCATCAATAAAAGAGACATAGTACCTTGAACCTGAGATGGATGGATCTTTGCTAGGACCCCACACATCAATGTGTACAAGCTCCAAATACTCTTCATGGATGTATCCTTTTCAGTTGAATGGTTGCATATGAGCTTTGCCAAATTGGCAAGCTCCACATTTGTAAATCTTGGTCACATTGGGAATGCCAAGAATACTTTGATCCTTGCAAATTTGCTTCAGATTTCTCTCTCCTATGTTCCCTAGCCTTTTAATACGGCTTTGAAGAGGTTTGATGACATTAGGAGGGAAGTAAAAAGAAAAACTTATGAACGGTGAATCCAAGAGAAACTGTGAAGACAATGCTCCTAAAGCTACCTAGAACAAGGGAAGACCATCCACGTGGAAATCCACTATCCGAGTATCGCAACCAGGAAGTGCTAATCTACATTGGGTTCGTAAGGATTGAATGAGGGAAACAGGAAAGTCAACACCAATACGGGTCACTCATCTTACGAGACAAGGAGAAACAACAAATTCTCTTCATTACAATCGGAACCAAACAAACTTGTGAGAGTATGGCTTCCAAAATCATTAGTAGAAGCCCAGAAAACACGACAACACATATGGATTCCGAAAAAGGTCAGACAGATTGCAAGTCAAGAGATAGACAAGCAAGAAGAAATATTATACCAACAAAGCAGGGACCATGAAGCCAAACAAGACTCACCAAAGGTATGAGAGGAACACAACACCAACCAATGAGATTGCAAGAAATAAAGAGAAAAGGCCTAGAACATGACAAAACCAAGAGAAGACGAAGCCTCAAACATCAGTTATAGAATGGATATGGAGACCCAAGAGGCAGCAAGGACAGGAACAACAAATTCAACAGAATCCCAATTGCACTCATGAAGAGTCCAATGCACCTAAAGTATGCATGCCAGGGCCACACTACGAGGCCATGCATTCGGCACATGATATGTTCAATAAAACTAGTGGTGCACATTTCCCATGTGGGAATAGATCCTAGATTCTCCTTCCATAGAGATGGACCTACTATGTTAATAAATAAATGATTTGGCTAAACTAACTCTTGTTTTCTTTCAGGAAAAAATAAACAGATGTATGGTAAGAGATCTTACTTACGTGAGTAAGGGGAAAACGGAGTGACGCAATAAATATCATGTCACTAAGACACACATCACTCATAACATGCCTTCTATAAGAAGCTGATGTTCTTCTTATTACAAGTGCAGATGGTTTCTGAGGACTCTAAAGCAACTATTCAAGAGGAGGTACTAGAGTTTCCCTTACAGAGTGTGACTAAAGCAAAGGGTCATTGGTTTCGAGAGGATCAACCGGTTGGGGACTACCTGTTCCTGGTAACAATTAAGATTATGGACATGGACCACTAGTTCCGTGTGATGTCTTAGCATTTCAAAGTAGTGCATGAACTTCCATCCACTATAGACATTATGAAGAAAGTTGGTATTCAGAAGTACTTTGAGCTCCCAATCTACAAACTAGAATTCCAGCGATGCACACAAGTAATGAATACCTTACAACCAGCTCTACATGATCCATTAGTACTCAAAGCAAGATTCTTAGATGCAATAGGGGAGTGGGTCTTCATACAATTCACCCACGACTTAATTAAAGAAGCTTTCGGATGGGAAAAAGACGGAAATCCAATCTTCAAGCAAGAAATCCGGGGGCTAAGACCCGAACGTTTACAGATATCAACCGTATTGATATAGAAGAGGAATTCCGACTCATTTATCAACATTTTTGCTTTCCAAACATGCACAGATATACTGCTCCACAGAAGATCTTAGTGCAAATGTTGTCATATGCCATCAAACAGATAGGGAATTAAGTTAACACGAAACCATATATTCAAGAACAACTTTTCAAAGCAAAGAAACAGTGGAACCATAAGTAATTCTTGAACGGAAGTGTTGCCTTAACAGTATTGATTTGTCATGCCTTAGGCATTCGGGAACATTTGGAAGAGATGCCCTCATCTGAAGAAATGGCTCAGTATGCAAAGCTTGCCACAATTCCAAGGAAAAAGAAGGGAGTAAAAATAGTAGAAGAAGTTGAAACGAGCTCTCAACCGAGAATGAGAAGAGTATGAGAGATGATGCAAGCAGAGGAAGCCACTCGAGCTTTAAAGAGGACACATGTACCTCCAAGAGCAAGGCTCGAAGACAATCCACCCATCACGAAAGAGGAATTAACAAAGGCAATGGAAATAACTCACCTGTATATGGAAGGACAGGTAAACTTACCGGTAGAAGGGCATCATTACCAACGAGCCCATGAAGACTTTGGACAAAGAAAAAGGTTGACTCAAGTTCATAGATATAGAGAAATGGGGTTGATGAGTTTTAGCTCATCATCCGACACACTCAAAGAACAAGAGCCATCTATGCTGAATGTGGACATTAAAAGTGATTCAAGGATGATGGTCAATGGGAGGAATTGAATCAAGTGCATGATGACTTTGGCATTGAAGGTGCAAAGCTCGATTACATGCCAAATAACACTATCAATAGCACCACAAGGCACGAAGCATCTCAAGAAGGCATTCATATGATCAAATTAAATAAAGAATCAAACATCCTAATCAAAGAGACTCTATAGCAGGAGAGTTCTTGGTAAAGAACCCCAAGGAAGAAAAAGTAGAAGACACAGTAAAAGGGTCCAAACCCTTCACACCAATAAGGGTAGTAGTCGAACCCTCTCTGTTGGATGTCACATTCTAAGGCCGTGCTACTAAATCGACCACTAATGAAGAGGAAGTAAGAGACCAAGAAGTACAACTCCAAATAAGACAACCGCACAATGAGAAGATACATGTGGAACAAGGAAGAGACATGTCAACAATTGATGAATTCAAATGCTTAGTAGCTCCACAATGAGAAGATACATCTAGAACAAGGAAGAGACATGTCAACAATTGATGAATTCAAATGCCTTTCTCTACATGGTTGAATGTGGATGTATCTTAGCTCAAGCGGATAGTGCAACAAATGATACAAACTACTATGGATACTTAATAGCTAATGCTTGAAGCTGATGTAGACTATAACAAGGCCATGAGAGAGAAAAATCAATCCCAGGTAATAAGTAAAAACCTATCTGCAAAATTAATTCAAGCTCAATAGATGCTCTTGGTCAAGGAATCAGAAATAGAAGAAGAAAAATGCAAAAACATTACGTAAGCTATGGAGAACAAACATCTTCGAGATCAAATAAGAGAGCCACAAAGCAAATATGAAGATGCTGAAGCAAAAAAAATACGAATGTATGCTAGAAGTAAACTCCTTGAATCTCAAATCAAGGTATACATGGATGAAGCCGATAATCTAAGGAGCAAGAACAAAGAACTGATGATGGCCTTACTATGCAACCAACCTATAGAAGTTTTGGAAATGACAGAAAGCAACACAAAAGCATCGGAGGATGGAATAGCAAAGTATGAAGATCAGCTGAAGAAGGAGCAAGCCATCATAGCAGAATTTGAAAAAGATATATGGTCGACACTAATGAACTTAGGAGAAAATGGAAGGTGGTAGAGAATAAATTCTTAGTACAATGCAATGAAGATGCTAATCAACTTGCTACCATAGGAGAGGAACTCCTGAAGAACAAAGAAGAAGTCACGAGAGCCACCGAAGAACTCAAAGCCAAGGATGGACTAATAACTACATTGAAAGATCAATTAGAACAACAGGTAAACGTGGGGACACCAGTAGTTCCATGTGAAGAGATGGATAGGTATGTGCTTGAAGATGAAGAGGTGTTGCAAAATCCTTGATCTACACCAGCCAAATGAACTCCAGGAATATATGGTGGGCCCTTTTATCTTTCCAATGGATGTATTAGACACCCTATGTACCTTGGAAGATCACTCTCAAAAAGATAGATCAAAACAGATAAGTTGGAGTTAGCTCAGAGGTGAAAACTTGCTATTCTTGGTTCATACACCTGTCCAGTGTTTTACATAATTCTCTGAGCACAGCAGCAATTAGCTCAATTCCTCTTGGGTAAGTCTAGGCAACTTAAAGAGCTAACTTTCAAGAGTAATCGCATCAAAAATAATGAACCACACACTGAGAATGAGTTTTAACAAGTGATGACATCATCCCGATTTTCACGGGCTGCTACAGAAATAGACCAGTGAGCAGACAAATCAACATAACTATAACTGTAGAAATTCAATGATTATGAAAATTTGTATGGTTATACTAGACAGTAAGCTGAATCCAACAAGCTTTAAAGAATTGAATTGGGATAAGTAACCACTGAGAAATGACTCTGACAAGATGAGTGAAAAAGTCGGGTACCTGACAGAGAAGTGAAGATGAACAGACCCTGTTGACTTCAAATGAACATAACTGAAGATTACAACATCCAAATGACATGAAAATTTATGAGCATATAGTAGACTTATAGAGCTAACTTTACCAAGTTAAATCACTGAAAATGATGCACCAAGCTCAGAGAAAACATCTCTGCAAGCTGACTGAGAAAACTGAGAGTAATGGCAGTGAGTAGTACACTTCACAAGAACATGGAAAGATGAACTCAAATAATCATGAAAATGAAAGTATATTTCTTGTACAATACAATGAATTACTGATACATATGTGTGCCTTGTAATCACACCTTGATATGGCATAAAGCTCAGCTCTTGGAGGTCTTCATTTACGTCTCTCTAACCACGACTAAAATTGCAATCTATTTATAGTTGAGTTTGGGAGGCTAACTTCCCTCAATCACTCTCCAATCAATCAATGATTGATTTGATTCTCTACCTACCACAAATCACGAATTCGTGGCTCCTCTTTCCATTCTTGATCAATTGGACTCAACCACTTAAGATTCTCTTACTTTTACATTAAGTAAACTCTTCAAAAGTTACAAGAGGTAGTTCACAAGTGAACTTTACATAGTCTTCTTTTAAAGCTTCTTCTAAGACTTTGTGAGACTCAAGCCAATACTTAGGCTTGTCATAGACTTGCTCCAACAGCTCCCCCTCAAGCCAAGTATGCTTGAGGTCTTCAATCTTCCAAGATTACGTGCAAACCAATCATAGCCTTGAATTTGCAAAGCTTTGTACCATCCAATGCTTTGGTTAGAATATCTGCACATTGTTGATGAGTGGACACATATGATATTTGAATCTCTTTGCTTAGAACCTTCTCTCGTACATAGTGATAATGAACTTCAATATGTTTAGTCCTTGCATGAAAAATAGGATTAGCAGCCAAGTGAATAGAACTCATATTGTCACCAAAAATAGTTGGAGTTCCAAAATCCAATCCAAGATCTTTGAATAATGTCTTCATCCACATAGCTTCTTGTGTAGCTATAGCAAGACCTCTATATTCAGCTTCAGTAGAAGAGAGAGCAACTCTGGGTTGCTTCTTGGATGACCATGAAATAAGCTTTGAACCTGCAAAGGTAAGATAACCTGAAGTGCTCCTTCTATCTTCCTTGGAGCCAGCCCAATCTGCATCACAAAATAGCTTCAAACCTAAATCAGATACATAAGGATAATAAAGTCCTTCATTTATGGTTCCTTTGAGATACTTGAGAATCCTTTTGGCACCATCCATATGTGGTTTCCTTGGTGTGTGCATAAATTGGCTTAGCACACTCACACTGTAACATATATCTACTCTTGTCAATGTGGCATAGTTGAGACTACCCACTAGACTTTGATATGATGTGATGTCCTCTATGAGTTCACCTTCATGTGAGCTCAATTTGTGATTGACCTCCATTGGAGTACCTGCAATCTTACAATCTTGCATCTTGAATTTTGCCAACATGTCCTTAATGTACTTCCTTTGAGTGAGAAACAAACCATGATCTTTGTAGACAACTTCCAAACCTAGGAAGTAGGTAAGTGAACCCAAATCACTTATCTTGAACTCTTCTCTCATCTGATCTTTGATCTTCTTCATACCATCTGCATCATTTCCTGTCAATATAATATCATCTACATATACACATAGGTAGATGACCTCGGAATTACTCTTTTTAATAAAGAGTGAAGGATCTGCCTTGCTTGGTTGAAAGCCTTTGTCCTGCAAGAATGAAACAAGCCTGAAATTCCAAGCTCTTGGAGCTTGCTTGAGACCATACAATGCTTTGTTAAGTTTACACACATAATCAGGATAAACTTGATTCTCAAAACCAGGTGGTTGTGCCATATATACCTCTTCTGTTATCCAACCATTCAAGAATGCATTCTTTACATCTAGTTGAAGTATCTTCCAATTCTTGGAAGAGGCAATACTAAGCAAAACCCTAATAGTGTTTGCCACAGGAGAGAAGGTCTCCTCATAATCAATTCCCTGAGTTTGTGCAAAGCCTTTTGCTACAAGCCTTGCCTTATACCTGTTAATGGAACCATCAGAATTCTTCTTGAGTTTATAGACCCATCTTGAGCCTATTACCTTCATGGATGAAGTCTTGGGCACCAAATCCCAAGTGTTGTTTTCCTCAAGTGCTTCAATCTCTTCCTTCATTGCATGCTTCCATTCTGTTTTTGCTTTGGCCTCTTCAAATGATGATGGCTCCTCTTGGTTTATGTCCTGTGCTATGTAGATAGAATGTTTAGTTACTAATGAGGTGTCAAACCCATACCTTTCTGGTTTTTTCTTTTCCCTCATAGATCTTCTTAGGCCATGATGTGATGATTCTGCCTCATGTCCAAGATCCTGCAATTTTGTTTTACCTTTAGACTTCCATGCTTTGATCTTTTCCATGTGAGATTCTTCATCATCCTCTAAGGTGTCTTGTTCTTCAATCTTTGATTGTTCTCTACCAAGCTTTGGAAAATCTTCTTCAAGATCATATGGTCAATTGATCTTCCCGCATGAATCTTCATACCATGAATTGTTCTCATAAAAAACTACATCTCTGCTTACCAAGAATCCTTTGTTGGTAGGGTTGTATAACCTGTAGCCCTTTTGATTGTTGTCATATCCAATAAACACACACCTTTCTGCCTTTGGATCCATCTTGCCTCTAACCTGTGAAGGAACATGAGCAAAAGCAATACATCCAAAAATTTTACAATGATCTAAACTTGGTCTTCTTCCATTCCAAGCCTCATATGGAGTCATCCCATCAAGGGATTTTCAAGGCAACCTGTTAATCAAGTAAGTGGCTGTAGATACAGCCTCAGCCCATAAGTAATTAGGTAAATGCTTTTCATTTAACATAGACCTTGCAGCTTCAACAATTGTCCTATTCCTCCTTTCTGCCACTCCATTTTGCTCAGGAGTGTACCTTGTAGTTACCTCTCTTTTGATTCCTCTTTCTTGAAGAAAAGAATCAAAATCATGGGAGAAGTATTCTCCCCCTCCATCTGACCTTAGCCTTTTTAGTGATTTACCTGTTTGATTCTCCACAAGAGCCAAATATCTTTTGAAACATGAAAAAACTTCATCTTTGTGTTTCATAAAGAATAGGATAGTCCATCTGCTGCAATCATCAATAAAGGAAACATAATACCTTGATCCAGATATTGAAGCTTCCTTGCTAGGTCCCCATACATCTGTATGAACCAACTCCAAGAGATATCCATGCATATAACCTTTCTTCATGAATGGTAACCTGTGAGACTTTCCAAATTGACATGCACTACACTTATAAATCATATGTTGTTTTGACAAATTAGGAAGTCCAAGTACACTTTGGTCCCTGCAGATTTGCTTTAATGATCTTTCACCAATATGTGCTAACCTTTTGTGCCATACTTCCAATTCTGTGAGTGTCTGACTACCATAATTAAAGAGAGCAATGTTTCTAGTGTCCTGTAATTCAAATGTGAACAATCTACCTGTCTTTTCACCTTTTGCAATTCTTCTGAATCCTTGACTTGGATCTTCAACAAATGCTCCTGCTTTTGTGAACATGACTTGCAACCCTTTCTCTACTATCTGCCCAACACTTATCAAATTCTTTGTAATGGTAGGGACATAGAGTACCTTACTGAGTAGGTTGATGTTTCCATCAAGTGCTTTGACATTGCCTATTTTCTCCACAGGATGTTTTGTATCATCTCCTGTTTGTACCTCATGCTTATTCCTTGGATCTTCTAAATCTGATAGGAGTGCCACATTTCCTGCCACATGATTTGAACAACCTGAATCTATGTAGAAAACATGCTCATCAGATTTACCTTGTGGCATAGCCATGTTCATGATCAATAATGAATCCTCTTTGTTTGAGTCTTCTGTGTAGTTATTGTAGTCTCTCCTTCCTTTGTAGCCTCCTTGATAGTTTGAATGATTGTAGTTGTTGTAGTTGCCATGATAATTGTTGAACCTTCCTCTTGAGTATCCATAACTTCCTCTATTGTATCCTCTGCCTCTTTGATTCCTGGAATTCCTAAAGCAATTTTCAATTGTATGATTAGTTAGTCCACAAATAGAACATGAGTTGGAGTCTTGGGATCTCCCCCTGCCTTGTCTACCTCCTCTTCCTCTACCTCTGCCATGTCTTCCTCTACCTGCATAGTTAGCTTGATATGTACCTGCTTCATCATCCACTTTCTTTGCCTTTCCTTTGTTATCTTTAGACTTGCTTTTATCCGTGTATAAAGCTGAAGATTGATTACCTTTAGAGCTTTCTCCATTTTTGATAAGCTTTGCCTCTTGAGTAAGTAGTTGTCCAATGAGTGTGTTGAAATCAGGTACATGCATGTCCATGTACAAATCCATAGCTGTGGTGAATGCTTCCCACTTTTCATCTGCCTTCAAGCCATTGATGACCTGCCTTACAATTTTCTCTTCATCTATTACCTCTCCAATGCTTCCCAATTGATCCGCTATGTCCTTGAGCTTTGTGACAAAATCAGTCACATTTTGTTTGGGAGCCTTCTTGAGAGTTGTGAAATCCAGCCATAGTTGATGCTTCCTAGCTTTGGTACTTGAAGAAAAGAAAGCTTCAAGTGCATCCCACACTTCCTGAGATGTCTTACAACTTCTAATGTGAGGCAACAAAAAATCTAGGATAGAGTTGAGGAGATAAGACCTTGCAAGTGCATCCTTGGAGCACCATGTGCTCAATCTTTCTTTCTCTTCTTGTGTTGGTTGACTTTTGTTCCTGAAACTTGGCATAACTTCATCTCCAGCCACATAACCATATAAACTTCTACCTTGGAGATAAGCTTCCATCCTTAATGACCAAGCTGAGTAATTACCTCTATCCAATTTGTCAATTGATGAAGGAAATCCATCTGCCATGTTGTCCAAGCTTGCTCTGATACCACTGTGAAGAGATGGATAGGTATGTGCTTGAAGATGAAGAGGTGTTGCAAAATCCTTGATCTACACCAGCCAAATGAACTCCAGGAATATATGGTGGGCCCTTTTATCTTTCCAATGGATGTATTAGACACCCTATGTACCTTGGAAGATCACTCTCAAAAAGATAGATCAAAACAGATAAGTTGGAGTTAGCTCAGAGGTGAAAACTTGCTATTCTTGGTTCATACACCTGTCCAGTGTTTTACATAATTCTCTGAGCAGAGCAGCAATTAGCTCAATTCCTCTTGGGGAAGTCTAGGCAACTTAAAGAGCTAACTTTCAAGAGTAATCTCATAAAAAATAATGAACCACACACTGAGAATGAGTTTTAACAAGTGATGATATCATCCCGATTTTCACGGGCTGCTACAGAAATAGACCAGTGAGCAGAAAAATCAACATAACTCAAACTGTAGAAATTCAATGATTATGAAAATTTGTATGGTTATACTCGACAGTAAGCGGAATCCAACAAGCTTTAAATCATTGAATTGGGTTAAGTAACCACTGAGAAATGACTCTGACAAGATGAGTGAAAAAGTCGTGTACCTGACAGAGAAGTGAAGATGAACAGACCCTGTTGACTTCAAATGAACATAACTGAAGATTGCAACATCCAAATGACATGAAAATTTTTGAGCATATAGTAGACTTATAGAGCTAACTTTACCAAGTTAAATCACTGAAAAGGATGCACCAAGCTCAGAGAAAACATCTCTGCAAGCTGACTGAGAAAACTGAGAGTAATGGCAATGAGTAGTACACTTCACAAGAACATGGAAAGATGAACTCAAATAATCATGAAAATGAAAGTATATTGCTAGTACAATACAATGAATTACTGATACATATGTGTGCCTTGTAATCACACCTTGATATGGCATAAAGCTCAGCTCTTGGAGGTCTTCACATACGTCTCTCTAACCACGACTAAAACTGCCATCTATTTATAGTTGAGTTTGGGAGGCTAACTTCCCTCAATAACTCTCCAATCAATCAATGATTGATTTGATTCTCTACCTACCACAAAACACAAATTCGTGGCTCCTCTTTCCATTCTTGATCAATTGGACTCAACCACTTAAGATTCTCTTACTTTTACATTAAGTAAACTCTTCAAAAGTTACAAGAGGTAGTTCACAAGTGAACTTTACATAGTCTTCTTTTAAAGCTTCTTCTAAGACTTTGTGAGACTCAAGCCAATACTTAGGCTTGTCATAGACTTGGTCCAACATTCCACACTCCACAATGGCTACTGAGGAGACTGGGGTACGTCCTCTTTCTCCCCCCATGCATCATTCACCAATAAGAGAGGAAATAGGGACCCACATAGAGAGACATAATCGGGCTATTACAGAACTAAGGTGACATGAGCGTGCACTACTGGTGGCCTAGCTTACTGAAGAATTTGAAGAACAAGTGCTCAAAGTCATGAAAGAAGCAAAGATTGAAAGCAAAAATCTAGAACATGTTATGAAGCCTTTCAATGTACCGTATGGGTTACTCAAAGAAGAAACATGCCAGTACATAAAGACAACCCCCAATAAAGAGCCAGATAGCAACCTATAGTTAAACATGCAGACATTTACCTATACACAAGAGTGATTTGATAAAGCAGATCCTATCTGGAGAGGAAAAGTTTTGGAAAAGAATCCTACATTATGGCTACACTGGGAATTGGCATCGTATGTACTTCAAGTCAATCCCTCCTTTTTCCCACTACCCCGAAGATGCTCTTGGACACAATTTAGGGAACCATAGCACCAGGGAAGCTTAAATAATATTACCAAGTCCACCACGTAATTACTTACCAATAGAAGAGTACATGGTGAAAACAATCGAATTTTGGATTGCCAGATATGCCTCAGTACCGGATTTAGCCATAAAAATGACTAACAAATTTTTGAGTATGCTACTTACAGTAATAAAGGTGTTTCAACATGTGCAATATACATTTTTGAACTTCATCAGAATTAACCAAGGATTGGATGCTCTTGTTTTTTATGTATTTACTATCACAAGTCGATTAACACTCATGGCCATATATTCAAGAGTCATGTTTTTTTGAAGTCCACATATGCAGACATTGGAAAAGGCATTTTTTATAGGATTTTTTGAAATGGACTTAGAGATCTTTGCAAAAATATCTTTTTACCTAAATGCACGATTGGTGGCCTATGAATTAAGCTTCTTTGTAGATCATAGACAAGCACCAGATGATGGAGTAAAGTCGAGCCAATGGAAGGAATTGATGATATGTCAAGCAAATTTGGTTAACCATAGAGAGCAGAAAGTCTTACAAACATATGCAGGTCGTCACAAAAACCCTGTTGAGGATGACTGAGTTCAGGAGAAGGGACGTGTGAAGGGGGAATCAAGCAAAAAGAGAAGAAGAAGGAGATCAAAGATTAAAACGGCTCACTCAAAGAAAAAAGCCCATAAAGAAAAAGAACAACCCTCTACCCAAAGCCCCGCAGGGGCACACATCAGGCAACCAAAGAACCAAGTCCTAAGGAATGGAAATAAAGAAAGATAATAACCAGGACTTTTCATGGGAGGTCGCACACAGCTTCCTCATCCACCAGGTGCATGTGGTGGAAAGAAATGAACATGCTAGGCATGCAAAAGTGACAATAAAAGTGTAAGTGGCTAAATGACTGTTGCCGCCAACCATTTGTGACGACTGCCTATTTTTGAGTATCTAATTCAAAACTGGAGGCCAGTACCATATTTGAGCTACCCCTCCAATTTTGGGCAATCAATGGGCGCATATTCAGTGAACGTGGGAAATCGGCAAGGCCCTCTTGGCCTATTGGAGCCTATAAAAGCAATGGACTAGTACTCATTGGGGATATACATATATACGTACGGGGCTTGTTTTCGGCATCTCTTTTGGTCCTCTCTTTGCACTTTGTGGCTACAAGCCTACTATAGGAAGTCACTCTGTGGGAGGATACAGAGCGTGGGCTTCCCAGTGGAAGGCTAATAGCACTTTAGTGTGAAGCCCTCTTGGCCTATTGGAGCCTATAAAAACAATGGACTAGTACTCATTGGGGATATACATATATACGTACGGGGCTTATTTTTGGCATCTCTTTTGGTCCTCTCTTTGCACTTTGTGGCTACAAGCCTACTATAGGAAGTCACTCTGTGGGAGGATACAGAGCGTGGGCTTCCCAGTGGAAGGCTAATAGCACTTTAGTGTGAAGAAGTGGCTTGGTTGTTTCATTCAATGTGAGCTAGTGGTATTACCATGCTCTTTCCCATAGAGCAAGTCTTCATATCTATGTACTGATCAATGCAAGTCTTCATCTACTTGTGTTCACTTGATCGGACGAATATCTTGTATTGATTCTTTCAGTTCTGGGTTGGCATGTTAGCACAAGCATCAACTTTTGAAGCATTTCTTTTGCCTATATTGTAATCATCTATTCGGAATAAGGAGTGGTTCCATCCTTCACAATTGTCATTTGCCATTAATCGTCTTTTTGAGTGTCTACATTACTGCGCAACTATTGAGACTTGCTTGCTCACAGAAATGTTAACGGGTATATTTCCCTAAGGGGAACCTCCCTTGAGTAGGCGAAGTAGTGGAAGTGCATATTGTCATCTCCTGCTAAAAGTAGATACCCCAGTACCTCCTCTTCACTCTCTAAATAGCTTTTTTGAAGCTTTTAGATTTAAAATAAAGCACACAAAAAAAGGAATTTCAAGTAGATTAAGGATCAATCATTGTAGTATCTTATTGATCAAGGTTAGCAAGAGCCCCTGAATGGTGAAATCTCCCGTATGTTTTGAATCTCAACGGTAGTTGATGTCTCAATGGGAAAATGGTGGGTCTGGATGCTCCGGTAGGTAGACAATAAGCTTGTTTACTAGAAGAATATGTAGCTCAATATAGTGGGGTGGGCAATGGTAGTTAACATGTTCCTCATCTCTTTGATTTTGTATTTCCTGACCTCTTTGAGATCAACGAACAAGGAATTATCAAAGATGAAGAGAATCTATAAACAAGCATCTAGATGGAAGATCCCAATAAGAGAGGACTACCAAAATTGAAATGATAGGTTTGCGCAAGCCCTAAAGATGCTATATTCTTAGGCTTTTGAGATATTGAAGGTATGAGCAATAAATTGGCAGACATTAAATTAAATTGGTAGACAAATGGATGATCGAATGTTGTAGTACTTCCAACACTTCTTGGCTTGAATTGCTTTTTTCAAAAAAGAATTCTCTTTTACTCATTAGCATTTCTAGATGGAAAGGCCTCGATCTAGTTACCTTGTTGTTCTCCCCTTTTTGTAATTACTACCAAAGGCTCGAACCTCATGTGCTCATTGTGGAAGAGCTGGATAAAAAGGAAACCACACTATAAGATCAAGGGAAATTGGAATTGGCCATCTAGCACTAGAGAAGAATGACTCTATTTGGTTTCTAATCAAAGGATTTAAGGTTGTTGAATAGGACAACCTCCAAAGATCATAGAAACTATAGATCAAGGGTTTTCAAACTTGGAAACACCGTTAGAACCAGGAGAGAAGATAGTCCTCATTGGAAAAGTTTACACTGAAGACTCACGCCATTTAAGTTATAGGATCAACGCTTGGCAAGCCTGGAGGTGTTGCCTTCTTCTTTAAAAGGATCCTCGAAGATTGAAGGTTTAAGATGGCACAATGTCAATAGTTTGAAAAATATGCTAAATATGGAGAAGATCTAGGAGATTCATGTTGTATTGAGAAGGAGATGGTGAAAAAACTTGTTGTAGATAAAACGGGAATTCAAGTTTATAAACAGTGAGAGACAATGTTAATGTGGCGAATTCTACACTAGGGAATTCGGAGTAACGTCAAAGCTAATATAGTCAACGTTCCTCTGTGCTTTATAATACCTTGAGAGGTGAAGGCCTCTCCAAGGAATGGAAAGAAAGATGCGTTATCAACGTTGGAAACCCACGCAGAAAATGATCGAAAGAAAGGTCGCTCAACCATGGAGGTAGAAGAATGAAGAATTGTAGTAAATCTCCCCCCTGTCGACACCGTAGAGAGTTTCTAATAAAAAACCAACCTAAAACGTAAATGGGCCCCAGAGACAAAAAAATTATCGACTTTTTTGTATCTCTCAATGAACCTCTTGTAATTTCCTCTTTGCTTATAAATTAAGCCATCTCTTGTAAAAGAAAATAATAATAATAATAACGACGAGTAGGTGCGCTTGCAGAACCTCTAACGTTCTGATTTAGCAATATGTCTTATGCTTACTTAAGAGAATTTAAACCCTGAAAGATTGTCATCCACAAATATGCAGTGGTTTTTTTTCTTTAAAAGTTTAATTTTCTTTTAAGATAATAAAAAGAAAATTAACCGCATGTTTTTGAGGTTCAGGAAATGCTTTTCTCAATGATTGTTTGACTAAGTCACCATGGTCGATTGCTTTTCAGACTGATTTTCGTGATAATAAAGTTTTCGTAGGCATTTGTCGTTTGCCCGATCATTATGTCAATTGACAGCTCTGATCTTCACTAATGTAATGTGTACAAACGCATACGACGCGAACCAACAGATAACATCTGGTATCTGTGTGTATGTCGTGTGTGAGAGAGAGAGATCTGTATAAAGAAACGCAATTATGAAGAGCAGCTATTTGATTCAGATCTCTAGAATGAGGTATCAAGCGCACAAGTGAAAACAAATGTTGAAGTTTAATACCCATATTGGCATCCAGAAACAGTATATGCGTCTGCTTTTATATATATACATATATATATATATATATATATATATATATATATATATATATATATATATATATATATATATATGTGTGTGTGTGTGTGTCTGTGAGTGTACTGTGTGTGCGAATCTCTATGCGTCGTGTGTTTGTGTGTGCGTGTGACAAATTGCAAGAATGTTTTACGTGACACAGCCTATGAGTGACTGCATTGGCCTTGAATGTTATATCTTAATTTAATGTTCATACTCCACTTATTAATGAATAAACAGCGAGAAGTCGAGGATCCATGGTTCGTAAACACTTCGCGGATCAGTGAGGAAGAAGGCTCAAGACCTTGAGCGCAGCCTCATGTAGAACCCTTCCAATGTTCGCATGGTGTGTGAGTTTTTATTTCAATTTTGATCTTGAGTGGAAGAGTAGGTGGGATGGCTACACTTTCAAGAATACAAAACTAAAGAAAGAGCAAGACGGCCTACTCTGAAGAGCATGATGTTAAACCTACAACAACAGCCTTGACAAGTGAATCCACGCATGTGCACGCACGTAATGTTGAATCCACGCATGTGCACTCCCAAAATGTTAGATAGTAGTTCGAGCCCGTGTAACTTAGTGGCTGACACATTGAAGCTGTGGAGAGAAGTCTTGAGTTCAATTCTTGGCTAGACATGTTCATGAGTCTCTCATGATGGTTGTCTCTAGCATATGAGGTTGGGTGTGTGAATGTGGTTTTCCAATTCATTGTACTCTCAAAAGCTAAAAATGTTAGAGAGTATTTTTTGTAAACGAACTCTGCACAGATGTGAAGTTGCATGGTTCGTACACTCAAAGAGCTAGATCTTCAGAAGATACTCTGCTGCTAATGCAATGCCGAAGAAAAGTATGACTCTGAGAAAACTAAGAGAACCGAAGAAAAGCAATGCCCAAGAAAATCGGGATACCCAAGAAAATGTGATTACAAGAACCAAAAATTCTAAGAGCCATCCATGTCTTGTTGTTTTAGTGGTTAAGTCTTTGGTCTCTTGAGGTGGTGATCCGGAGTTCAATACTTGAGCTGGACATGTAATGGTTTTGATCAGTCTAAATCAATTGAAACCAGATGTAACCTTGTCTAACCCCTACTTTGTGGGATATGGGGTATCCTACAGGTATTATGTCCATTCACCTTTACATTTGTTCTTTCAAAGTTAAAGCTCAAGGGAGTAGCTGCTTACTTACATTTAGTTACAACTTTGCATTCCATTTACAACATGACATTCAAGATGAAGTGAAGCATAAGATTATGAACATAGAAGGATTGCTAGACGTTCTTCATTTTTTTAACTACCTACTCCAAAGGTATTCATAAAGGAGAGAGTATAATAAAGCAGAGAGTATAATAAAGCAGAGAGTACAATAAGCGACTCCAAACGTATTAATAAAGGAGAGTCTACAATAAAGGAGTGTAGAAGAGAAAAGGACCTACAAAGAAGTTCAATCGCCCTGTTTCTTTTTGAAAGGGGAAACTACTAGAAATAATAGGGTTAATAAGGTTAATAATAGCTCGATCACCTCGAATTAACTACTAAGGTTAATAATGGCTCAATCACCTTCATGTAGTAGCCATTTAGTTTATAGCTTGTTGTTCTCCAAAACAAAGACTCTATGGTGCTTGAAGAGTGGAGGCCCCTTACCATTTCTGCCTCTTCTATCGATAGAGTCTAGGGAGGACTTAATAGAAGATTCTTGATGCAAGCTATCAAAGTTTGGAGAGCACCGAAATCTTCCAAAGGACCTCACTTTTGATCACGTTCCAAAGGGTTGAGGAGAAGTTGACCGCCTTGCCCAACATGGACTCCTTCCAATGGGTAGACTAATAAGTTTTTTCTTTATCTTGGCTTATCTTTGATAGGAGTATTGGTTTTTTATTAGCAACGCACTAGAGCGCCCTTTTTTACGACCCTTCACTCCTACAGCATCTAAGTTCCTCTCACGATGTGATACATTTTGGATTAGGCGCTTCCTATCTATTCAAGTAATTTATCCTTTTTCTTAAGAGGCACCAATCATCGTATTTCACTCTGTAACACCTCTTATGATGTCCTCAAATCTTATGCACCTTTGGTCCTTCCATTATTAAAATTCTTTGGCCTATTTCTTTTGGCTTTTTGGAGGTCCTCATTTTTAGTTAACCTTATGCAATCTATCATGAATTAGATCGAGTCATTTTGCATGATGGAAGTCACCCCACTTCCAATCATTGGTAAGAAAATACTCCACTTCCAATTATTGGTAAGCAAGTACTCCTTCTTCATCTTACTCCAAGCTGTCCAAAGGGAGGGCACTACTGTAGATCCCATAGGGGTAATTGGGATTGGCGAAAATAATAGGGTAGGAAGTCTAAGACCTTGTCATCTTGGGGTTCCCGACAGCGTGAGGATTTTTCTATTTCGGAATATCGAATCCAACAATGATTCACTATTGTCTATCCAAGCTCTTATCATTCATTAGGACATGAGTTTGATTGTCATAGCTTCCATAGCCAAAATATCAAGACCACTTGCCTCCTTAGGGTAACTGCAAATCTCCCATTTGATTGTAATCATTCCTCTCTTGATGGGTCTCACATCCACAAAAATTTTCCACAAATACTTTTCATTTTCATCAACTCTAAATTGCACGGCCTCTAGTACATAAGAAAGTAAATGATAAATAAAACATTCATTTTTTTGAAAGAAAGTTAGGCCGAAACCTAATTTGCCTGAGCCTGAATATATTGAAAGAATGGTTGTAGAAGTGAAGGGCATAGTACCCATGAGACCCCCCATGGCCCACAAAGTAGGGCTTAGACTATCTAGGCATCACAAGGAAAGGGCTGCCTAAAGTCATCTAGTTTCAATAGCCCCAAGTCATTACACAGGTAGACTAGCTATAGTAACCCAAGCATGCCCAGCACCTTGTAAGGATTGAACACACCTCTCCTCTCCGTCAAGAGGTGAATGTCCAAACAACTCACCAACGGTTCGTGGACAAAACATTCATTGTTGAAGACATCGAAGGGAATGCGCTGACTGTGAGCAGGTTGCCTGAGATCTGAATTCTTCTAACTTTTTCCGAATGAAAGATACTACATGATTGAGATTCGCAAGCTCTCTCTCTCTCTCTCTCTCTCTCATTAGTGTGCAAAGATTATGGTTGAAAGAGCGAATCCGTAGTTGAAGAAGTGTCTCGGTAATGTCTAAAATCTGCCATGAGAGTGAAGGCTATAGTGAAAGTAGCCCACCCACTCACCATACTTGTGGCTCAAGAGAGCTTATATTCTCCTGTCCGAAGAACGCTTTCCATTTGGATTTGCAATGACATAAGGTGAATACCTCGATTCGCCCCACACACAATCAAGCATGCGTCTCATTCATATCTACAAAGGATATGAAGACATATGGCAAACATCGAGAAAAAGTGACAAACTACACTCAGCGGGTCTAGGTGAGTAGACCCTATCAATTTGTATATATATATATATATATATATATATATATATATATATATATATATACACATATATATATATATATATATATATATATATATATATATATATATATATATATAGAATATATATAAAATATATATAAAATATATATATATATATATATATATGTGTGTGTGTATGTGTGTGTACACGCTGAAACAAGAGTTCTCATGAGTGCCGCTGCTCAATGTCCAATACATGTCAACCAGCATGGTTTATACGTCGAAACAGGAGTTTTCATAAATGCGATTGCCCAATGTCCAATACATGTCAACAAGCATGGCTGGATAAAAACAGATATGTGATTTGTGTACCCATGATAACCATAGGTATGTTGTAGTTTTCTTTGAGTAGTTTAGAGAGGTTTTAGCTTCAATTCTTAATACACGAATAAACTAAAACTAGTTTCTACATGAAGCAAGAAATCATGTGATTTCTAGTAAGAGTGGAGAAATTTGAGGTAGGATAACGTTGATCACATTAGGGAACGACATAAGTACATCTCTTAATGCAGTTTATATGGAAAAAAAAGTACATCTATTATTAACTAAGTTGACAAAGGTTAATGTCAAGCTAAGTTTATATTCGTCTATAGTCATAGACAAGCGAGCCACTTAGCCCAATGAATGGATGGAAGGATGAGGTCTTGGTTTCCACTCCCACAACGGTGGTGGGACCCTGTTTGCCACAAGACTCGTAGATCATTTTAGAAACATGCAAATCATGTTAATTTGAGTTAACTCAATAAGAATGAGACGAAAGATAGACTTATCACACAGTGAACTTGAGTGGGCTTTCACACCTTGTGCAAGTAGTCATGGTAACACACGTTAACTCAAGCTTATACCCCTAGTTGATACACTATATAAGAATTCATTAGGATCATAATTCCAATTGATATCTAATGTGTGGGAATCTGTGATAGTGATATCAGAGCTGAGTTATAGTGATGTTAGATTCTTGGAAAAGATGGTTAAGTCCCTCAAAGGTTGCACACTAAATTTTTCCTTGCATCTCATTTTTGTAAATCATTTTGTAAGGTCTACAAGCACAAAGAGAGTACGAATCATCCCTAAGGATATATCTGTGGCCCTTTAAGGCACATGAATGCCCATATGCAATTCAATTTTTTTTCCATGCACCTAGGACAACCTGCAAAAGCTGACCATGCACTTTGGTGTCTATTCTCTTGGTCGGTATGATAACTAGAGCTCATACCTTGTTCTTAAAGCTGCTCGTTTACCATATTTACATCCTTTATGGAATGAATCAATGTTTCACAACCTTCAAATGAATCAATGTTTCACAACCTGCACAAGTATAAATCTTGTGAGGAGTTGGTATGATAGGTTCTAGAGATGAGCTCCTGTTGCATAAAACGAGCTCTACACTTACCAATCTAACTTCAGGGATGCTTAATAGAATCATTTAGCTCTACAATGATGCACTTAGAACCACCAAGTCCTTTGCAACATCATTTTCAAATGTTTGCATCAAAATAGATAAGTTGCATATGCAAGAAATATGAAGAACCTTCTATTTTGGGAATAGAAGTGCTCAGTGTTATGCTCAGAGGTCACAACCTAGTATGAATTGACTAGAGAGATTTTTCACACTTGTAACTAGAGTGTATAGATAACTAAAGAAATTTATTTCATCAATTTGGTTGTACCATACATTGAGAAATAAATCTAACAAGTTAGGGGGTCATCCTGACTTTTTAGGATCTAAAAGGTATGCAAACACAGTCACCTTCCTTAATTCATATCTCAAGATGTGCTAAAAAAAACTTGATGAAAATTAGCATATAAGCACTAAACACTTCACGCTAACTAGTCCAAGTTGAATTATATAAAATAAGAGAGTACACACATAGAAATTGTTTCAACAATTTCACCGTAATGAAGAAGATGCAATAGTACATAGTAGATAGAAATATACTTGAATAAATATATCAAAATGTGTACATATGGTACAAGGGATGTGTAGTGGAGTTCACATAGATGTGAAGGTCATAATGAATAAAGATGCATTTCTCTGCCTTTGGATCTAGTTTTCCTCTTATTTGTGAAGGTATGTGTGCATATGCTATGCACCCAAAGATCTTGCAATGATCTAGGCTAGGCCTTCTTCCATTCCATGATTCATATGGTGTCATCCCATCTAATGTTTTTGACGGGAGTCTATTGATGAGATATGTGGCTGTGGATACAGCCTCTACCAATAAGTAGTTGGGTAATTTCTTCTAATTTAGCATTGACCTTATAGCCTCTACTATGGTTCTATTTGTCCTCTCTACCACTCCATTTTTCTCTGCAGTATACCTGGTAGTAATTTCTCTTTTGATTCCTAGCTCTTGGAGATAAGAATCAAAGTCATTGGAGAAATATTCTCCCCCTCCATATGACCTTAGTCTCTTTAAGGTTTTCCCTATTTGATTTTCTACAAGTGCTAGGTATTTCTTGAAACATGAAAACACTTCACCTTTATGCTTCATAAAGTATAGTATTTTCCATATGCTAAAATCATCATAGAATGACACATAATACATAGATCCAGAGATTGAAGGCTCCTTGCTTTGCCCCCATACATCTCTATGAACTAGCTCTAATAGGTCTCCATGAATGTATCCCTTCTTTGTGAATGGTTGTCTATGTGACTTACCAAATTGACAAGCACAACATTTGTAGATCATGTTTTGTTTGGATATGTTTGATAGACAAAGTACACTTTGATCCCTATCGATTTGCTTTAGAGATCCTTCACCTATGTGAGCTAACCTCTTGTGCCAAATTTCCAGTGGCTACCATAATTGAACAATGCAATATTTGTGCTATCTTGGAGTTCAAATGTAAATAAACTACCTGATTTCTCTCCTCTTGATATTTTCTTGAATCCTTGGTTTGGATCCTCAGCAAATGCTCCATTCTTTGTGAATATGATGTGCAATCCTTTCTCAACAATGTGATATACACTCACGAGATTTTTGGTGACAGTTGGCACATACAATTTCTTGCTCAATAGGTTCAAATTACCATATGAAGTCTTCACACTGCCTATCTTCTCCATTAGATGCCTTGTGTCATCTCTTGTTTGGAGTTCATGTTTATTCCTTGGATCCTCCAAGTCTGAGAGTAGAGTTACATTGCTTACTACATGATTTGAGCAGCCTAACTCTATGCCAAACAACCAAAAATACGCAGATAAACAACAAATGTCTTGCAACCATGGAAAGCCTCATATGAAGTGATAGACTGTAATGCTTCCATGTTGAGCCAAAAATGCATTAAAGTTAGAAGACATATATTCCTACCCTCGATCAAAATCGAGGGTGCCTATTTTACATGTTCACAAATTTTCAGCCAAAACCAAAAACTGTTTGAAGCACACTAACACTTTTGACTTTTCTTTCAATGGATATACCTATGCATGCTTGGAAAAATCATCAATGAAAGTCACGAAGTAAAGATAGTTTCTAAAAGAGGGTGTATGCATAGGACCACATACATCATTATGAACAAGCTGCAATTTCTATGTAGCTCGAATAGAACCATCTTTTAGGAAGGAGGAACGATCTATTTTTCCCAAAATACAGCCTTCACATACATGTTGACCAGGTGCCTCAAGTTTGGGCAAAGCGGACACCATTTCAGATTTTTGCAAGCATAGCAAACTATCAAAATTCAGATGACCGAAGCATGCATGCCAAAGCTTAGCATCTGATATAGCCTAACAATCATGTACTTTACATGCTCAATCATTCAGAGATTTTTCATAATCTATGAGCTTACATAGCCCATGAGATAAAATGCTAGAAGCAATAATCACGTTGCCATTTTACAGATCATGAACTATACATCTATTATTAATAAATTTTACAATCAAGCCAATCTTGGCTAAAGCCAAAATTGATAACAGATTCTTCTTGATCTCTAGCACAAATGAAGCATCTGACAATGTAAAAGAACTACCATCAGTAGTAGTGACAATGATCTAACCAACTCCCATAGTAGGATAAGAGGAGTTGTTGGTGCATGTAACAGTATTCCCTATAAGCACGCTCGAGTGAAGAGAAGAAACTACATTGCGAGGAAATATGTTTGGTCGCCCCACTATCAAAGTACCAAACATCTGATCTACTACAGATATGGACTACTCATGAGAAGATGGGTCAAAATTGCAAAAAGTAGTAAATGCCAATTCTTGATCTTGCACAAGATTAACAGACTCTAATTTTTTTGTAAATGCCTCTGCAACAACAATTCAGGCCTCTTTCTTCTTTGCCTCTTTAGCAGCCAATTTTGGACAGCTCTTAATGACATGATCATTTGCTTTATAGTATTTGCAAAACAATTTCTACTTTTTTATTCCTTCTCATCTTTGTCTTCCTTCTTCGACTATGTAGAATCAACAAATTTTTGCTTACTAGTAGAAGAGCTCCATTTTCCTTTGCCCTTCTGACTAGTCAGGAAAGCTTGATCTATAAGACACATAATAGACTTGTTCTGCCTAAATTGATCTTCTTGCAATATAACAAAAACTAACTCTTCAAATGTTAAGGCATTTGGATTGCCTTTCATCATCAAACAAAGAGTAGAAGCCAAACTTTGATATGAGTCGAGAAGACCATTCAGAACAGTCTGCACAAGTGAACTGTCATGAAGGAGTTCATCAGCAGAAATCAATTGTTCCTTCAAATCCTTGATCTTTGTCAAAAAACTGTCCATAGAATCACCTTTAGTCATGTGCTCCTTGATGAGGTAAACAAAACTTGTTGGGCTTGGGGAGACAAGTTAGTTATAGGTAGCAATGATTAGGCTATTGAGGTGCACCCTGACTGACCTCTTGATGAACGTTAATCATCGATGGTGAATGCGACTAGGTAGGAATTTTTGAGGTTGCCATACCACATTATGACTCAGAAAGGGACTTAAAGGTGAGATTTGAAAATCCGGTTTGGTAAGCATGTTTGTGACTAGTCAGTTATCTCATATATACTATTTATACCCTAGAAGGTTATGATGAATGGAAGACTGATCTATTAGCTTCCACGGATGTGTTTTTTTGTGTTTTTGTGTACGCATGATGTGAAGGATGGGTGGGAGATATCCTTTCTGGCTCTCTCTAAGTCTTCAGACATGGGAAATGACAAAAAAAAAAAAGAGAAAAACAACAAAAAGAACAAAAGCGTGTATATATGTGCACCAGCATGCTATGATAGGTTAGTAGGAAGGACGAGTCATCCTATCCGGGTGATCAGGACCCCAGGTGACGCTAACTTCATCATAGGCTTGGATTGTGATGTGTATGTATATCTATTTTGTGCTTCATGCCATAGTGGGTTGACACGTGAGTGGAACTATCTTGGTCGGGAGATCGAGACCACAAGCCGCACCTAGCTTCGGTATGGGTTATCACATATATATGTGTGTGTATATCATGTATATGTTCGTTGCATGCTATGTTGTGTTTATAGATGGGTGGAACAAACCTGATCGGGTGGTCATGACCATGAGTTGCATCCAATTACAACATAGGCCAACTCATGAATTACAATAAACAAAGAAAAAGAAAAGTTCCCACTCTTGAGGGGGAGAGACAAAGAGGAGGAGAGTCGTGATTGCATGGATGGATGTGTTTTTTTGCATGTGTGTATTTACCAAGATGAGATGTTGGCTATTGATAGATCAATCGGCTCAAGGCCAACACTGACGATACCATAGTTATTATATGTACCTGATTGGTTAGCTATAAGCAAATTATCGAATTTGGCTCTGATAGGTCCATTTTAAAGGCATGCAATGTGGTATGAACTCCTTGGAAATTCTTCATCTATGTCTTGTTTCATTGTGGGTCATCTGTTTTTTGGGATGTGAGTGAGGCTTCATTTTAGAAGGCCTCATTTTTGTTTATACACACATGGCGAGTATAGAGGGAGTTATCAAAAATAGATGCACGAGTACATGTTTTTGTTCATTTCCCTTTTTCGTATGTTTTTTTTTGGATTCACCTTTTTGATGAGTTTGCATGTGATAAGAGCATGATGAAAGAAAAGGGCTTCATCAAGGTATTTCTGGTATGCACACATTTTTTATGAGTAATGTTATGTGTGTTTTTTGTCTACAGGTTTGTAGGTGGTCCTTGAGGATTGGTCCATGATCACATGATTGATACCCCTTTTTTGGGATGCTCTTGGAGAGTTTCAGTTATGATTGAGTCACTCAAGTTTTTCGGGTTTTCATTTTTTTTTGGGATTGTGGGAAATGTATGGAGACATGTGTTGTTGAGTTTTTGTTGTAGCATAGAAGGAAATATGGAAAGAGTGGTGCATAAGCAGCTATGAGTAGGTTTACGAGGACATCCAATCCTTGGTACGATGGATGCCGGTATGTGTGTGCATGGATATAGGTGATGATGTAGATGGTAAGATGCATTGAATGTTGGAAAAGAATTTCTATGCATAAGGATTAGGGAGGAGTGAAGAGCTTGAAATGTGTGTGTGCAATTTTTCATGATGGCATGGTTGCATGATTAGATTAGGAAACTTTATGTGAACTAATTGTTTGAATGAAGTGGCAGGAGAAATGCAAGATTGCTGAGGTGGTGGGGATGCTCATCGAGGACGACTTCGCAAGCAAGGAAAGGGGAGTATCTTGCATGGGAAATTCTATTGGTTTTAAATGATTGATACGGTGTTTATGAGTGATGAAATTAACCGAACATGCCATTTTTTTCAAATAATCAAGAAATTTTTTGTGTATTTGCATCTTTGGACATGTGTCTGCATGGCAATGTGAGTAGGGTTTTTGATATCAGGATTGCATCAAAAGAGTACCTGTTGGTATTCTTGGGATTGCACTTGAGGGGACCCTTAAAGTAGGTAATGAACTTGTAAGGATGCATGGTAAATGTGGTAGTTTTGATAATGTGGGTAAAGAACCTAAATGGGATGCAACTCCATGATGTCGTCTCTTGGAAGACTATTGCATCTATGTACACCCGGCATGGATGCTGGTGCATCAAAATTTCTGACCAAGTATGGGAAGTCTGATCTTGATTTCAAGGAACAACCAAATGATGGGAGCAATGTATTGAGTGGAGATGCACTTGGAAACCTTGACAAAGACTTTGTGGAAGATGTTCATATTGTTTCCATTGAGGACCCATTTGATCAAGACGAGTGGAAATCTTTTGTTGGTCTACAACCATCAATGAATATCCAACTTGTTGGAGATCATCTTCTTGTTATAGACCCAAGGAAAATTTCTAAATCTCTTGACAAGAGTTCTTGCAATGCTCTCTTAATGAAGGTGAATTAAATTGGATCAATTATAGAATCTATCTGGGCTACTTTGGACTCAAAGGATACTAGTTGGGGTGTTATGGTAAGTCATAGAAGTGGGGAGACTGAAGATACTTTCATTGTACATTGGTCTGTTGGCTTGGCAAGTGGACCGATTAAAAGTGGAGCTCCATGCCGAAGTGAGTGTTTGGAAAAATACAACCTGCTTCTACGAATTGAGGAGGAGTTGGGGACTATTCATTATGCTAGTGTGAACTTCCAAAAACCGTAAATTTTTAAATCTTATTTACGGATGAACAGAGGAGAGAAGCTTCTAAGGGGGAACACATTTTCCTATACGCCAAGCAAATTGGTAGTTGCACAACCAAGATAGAGATAAAATTTTGTAGAGTAGCTTTTTAAAGGGGTGAGTCGTTCTCCAAAATAGTTAGAGGGGTTATGCCCCATTAGTTCGCATTGGAGGTGGAGTGGGTATCTATGCTTGTTAGGGGGGGAGATGTTCATTTTTCTTTTGATTCTTCATGTGTGTTTTTCACTCTCTATGGGCTGGGGAAAATCATTAAGTGTAGAAGATAAGTTCATTCCAGTCACTATCAACGAAAAAGGGAGAGCATCTACATTCAAGGTTTTGCTTCTTTTTTACTCGCCTTGGTTGAGAGAATTACAACACAGAGTAGAGCTAGTGTGCATTTGATTTAGGAAAGAGAAGGAGATGAGCGAGGAGAGGAGATCGAGGACGTGTGTCTTGGATGGAAGCACTCTGAGGGACAAAATGTAAAGGATCTGGGGAGACAAATACACATTGAGGATGGAGAAGATGAGGAATTGAATCCATGATCAAAGCTATTACTACAACACATAAAGAGGGAGAATACTAAAGTCATTTGGAAAGGGTAAAGAAGATAGGCTTACTGGCATAGAAAACCTCCGGTTTCGCAAGATTCTATTTACTTAAGTTTTTATAGTCTTGCTAGTCATTTGGGTGTTGTAATGTGACTAGGAAGGGTTTCGTAGAGGGAAAATGGATGCGTCTAATATTGAATACATGCTGATGTCCTACTTCAAGTAGAGCTCATGTGATGAGTGATCTAGTTAACATTTATCTATGCCTTCATCAGTTTTTTTTATCTTGAAGAACCTAAAGGAAAGCATGAAGTCCAGACAGGTGATGAAACTAGGCACTCTGTTAAGAAGATTGGAAATGTTAAAGCATCTGATGGTAACATGAACCTCTTAAGTAAAGTATTATATCTTCCAACCATAACAAAAAAATTAATCAGTGTTGGGTAGATTGTTGAGAATGGCTTATAGGTTCGATTCACAAGGCAGGGAGCATATGTGGAGGACCCTCAAAAAGGCTTCAAGAGGATTGCAAAAGGTGAGAAATTTGGTAGACTCTTTACATTTTTTTTGAAGTTGAAGATACCAGAAGTATTGCTCTCTTCAATTACACAGATCAAACCCTATCTGAATTAGAGATATGGCATATGAGACTAGGTCATATAGGTGAAAGGACACTAAAAAAAATATGCAAGGATCAGAGTGTGCTTGACATTCCAAATATGTCCAAGAAACACATGATTTACAAATGTGGAGCATGCCAATTTCGAAAATCACATACGCAACCATTCAACAGAAAAGGATACATGTATGAAGACTACTTGGAACTTGTGCACAAAGATGTGTGGGTCCTAGCAGAGAGCCATCAATTTTAGGATCAAGGTACTATGTTTCATTCATAGATGACTATAGGAGATGGACAATACTTTACTTTATGAAGCATAAAGATGAAGTCTTCACTTGTTTCAAGAAGTATTTGGCATTGGTTGAGAATCAAATAGGTAGAAGCTTGTAGAGGTTGAGATATGATGCAGGCGATGAGTATTTCTCACATGAATTTGACTCCTTACAGGACAGAGGCATAAAGAGAGGGGCTATAACAAGGTACACTCTTGAATAGAATGGAGTGGCAGAGAGAAGAAATAGACTAAAATTAGAGGTTGTAAGCTCAATGTTGAATGAAAACAAACTTCCAAATTAATTATGGGCAGAGGCTATTTCCAGAGCCATATACTTAAATAATAGGCTTCCATCCAAGTCCTTGGATGGAATGACACCTTATGACACATGGAATGGTAGGAGACCTTCCTTAGACCATTGTAAAATATTTGGGTGCATTGCTTCTGCACATATACCCTCATAGATTAGAGGAATGCTTGATCCAAAAGCTAAAAGATGTATATATCATTGGCGAAGACCAAAATCAGAAAGGATGTAGGTTGTATAATCCCAGTAACAAAGGATTTAAAATTAGAAAGGATGTGGTGTTTGATGAAAATAACTCCTAGTTTGAAGATGATTGCATGAAAATAAAGCTACCTTATGACTTGGAAGGTGATTTTCCAACTCTCACTCAAGAAAAACCACAAATATCAGAAGATGTCAACTCATAAGATGAAGAACAAGTTGACTTCAAAGCTTGGAAGTCCAAGGGCAAGAAAAAATTCAAAAAATTGGAAGACATCCTAGAGTCATCCAATCAAGCACTTAGAAGATCTCAAAGGGAGATTAAGAAACCCATAAGGTATGGCTATGACACATCACTAGTCACCAAGCATACTATATACATGGCTAAAGATTGTATGTTACAGGAGCCTTCTTCATTTGAAGAAACCAATAAGAAGGAAGAATGGAGAAAAGCTATGCAGGAAGAAATTGAAGCGCTTCAAGAGAACAATACTTGGGATTTGGTTTCCAAGAAACCAAGGATGAAGGTAATAGGATCCAGGTGGATTTACAAAGTACAAAAGAATTTAGATGGCTCAATCAACAGGTATAAACCAATGCTAGTATCAAAGGGGTTTGCTCAAACCCATGGAGTGGATTATGAGGAGACCTTCTCACCTGTGGCTAAGATGCCAACAATCAGAGTTTTGGTAAGTATTACTACTTCAAACAATTGGAACTTGTATTAGTTAGATGTTAAAAATGCATTCCCTAATGGATGGACCTCTAAAGAATTCTACACGGCCCAACCATCAGGATATGAAGACAAGGACAAACCAAATTTTGTATGCATATTAAGGAAAGCACTTTATGGTTTAAAATAAGCTCCTAGATCTTGGAACCATAGACTAGTCACATATATGTAGAACCAATGTTTTGTTGCTAGCAAAGCAGATTCTTCTTTGTCCATTAAGAAGATTAACTCATAACTTATTTATCTATGTGTTTATGTGGATGACATTACCACTACAGGGAATAATGCCAATGGCATCAAGCAAATCAAAGCCCAGATGATCGAAGAGTTTAGAATGAATGACTTTGGGTTGTTAACATACTTTCTTTGATTAGAAGTTGTATATTCGAATTCTGTGTCTTTATTACTAAGAGGAAGTACATTCATGATATGTTGGTTCAATTTAAGATGGAGAACATTAAAGTTGCAGGTACACTTATGGAATTGAATCACAAACTTAGCTCTCATGAGGGAGAACTACTTGAAGACATTACATGATATCAAAGGATTGTTGGAAGTCTGAATTATGCAACCCTAACAAGAGTGAACATATGCTATGCATTAGGTACATTAAGTCAATTTATGCATACACCAAGAAAACCCCACATGGAAGCTTCCAAGAGGATATTAAAATATCTAAAGGGTACCATAAATGAAGGGCTATTTTATCCACTTAAATCTAACTTGGATATCAAGATATATTCTGATGCAAACTTGGCTAGCTCAAAAGATGATTGGAGGAGCACTTCTGGCTACTTATCTTTTGCAAGTTCAAAGCTGATTTGATGGTCATCAAAGAAACAACCAAATGTGGCATTATCATCAATTGAAGCTGAATATATAGGCCTAGCAAATGCAACACAAGAAGCAATGTGGTTAAAGCTACTCTACTCAGAATTGGGAATATATACCTACACTCAAAATATCTTTGGAGATAACAATAGCTCAATTCATTTGGCTACCAATCCTATATATCATGCAATGAATAAGCACATTGAAGTGCATTATCATTATGTGAGAGAGAAGCTACTTAGCAAGGACATACAATTGTCCTATGTATCAACCAATTTGCAATGTGCAAATATGCTCACAAGAGCTTTGGATGAAACTAAGATGAACAGGTTCAAGATGATGATTGAATTGCAAGAGATTAAAGAAGATTGAAGACCAAGCATATTAGGCTTGAGGTGGAGCTATTCGTGCAATTTACTCCAATCATAAAATCTTGATCATTAATCCAAAACATGATATGTATATTCATGTGTTAGCACATGAACTATCTCTTGTAAATTTTTTACATTTCACTAATTGTAAAAGTACATAGAAGGATTCACTTCCAATCACAAGTTATTAGGAAGAATCTTTCACGAATTAGTTGGTGAGTTAGCTAAAGACTCACTTCCTAAAGTTGAGACATTTTTTGGTAAAGAATTTAAATTTCGAATTCAAAAAAGGCTCCATCTTCAGCTATAAAAGGAGACTCAAAAAGTCACGTAAAAAAAGTGCCCAATTGGAAGAGTTTTTAGAGGGATCTTTTGTTGATGTTGAGCTCATTTTATAGCACCCAACATTCTCCTCACATTGTGCAATGTTTCATTGCGAATGACATTGTAATCTATGTGCATTAATATATACATGTTGATCATATCTCACTATCTCTTCTTCATCATGTTCATCTTAGAATAGTGAACTTCGTAGACCTAGTTCTCAATGTATACTTGATCATTTGATGTGATTTAAAGTTGTATAGACTCAAAATATTGTCTATTTGATGCTACAAAGTTTCATTGTCATTGCGTGCGTCAATCTTGAGATACCTTCAAAATTCTACTAACTAGTTTGGATATTATTGAAGCCCAAAAATGTCAGGATGATCATTTGATTTGCTAAGCTTAGTTCTCAGAGTACGCTTGATCATTTTTAGTGAAATAACTCGTTATTGGTAGCTATCTAAGTTGTAGATAGTACCCAAATGAATTTGATCAATTTCTAGCAGATTAAGAGCACTATTCATTGTACTCAGCAGGTGTAGAGACAAAAAATAGTAAGTTTTAGCCCATAGTTGAATCTCCTACTCATCTGTTTTGATCCATTGATTAGAGGATCATACATCAAAGCACTTAGGTGTTTATTTGTGGTTTCTGGGAATCTCAAGGGGTCTACTTTACATCCCTCAACTTGTTCTTGGATGGTGTGAAGCTGGGATTTGTAGCACCACTTCATTTTTGGAATCTATACACCATCTCCTCTAACATTTAAGATTCAAGCTAGGAAAAGAGCACCACATGGCAGATTAGGGGTCATGGAATACTGTAAGTGAAGAGGAAGGAGGCATTAATGATGAGTTGGTGGATAGTACTCTCTTTCTAGTGGCAAGTCAAATTGATTGGTATGATGGTATTCTACATTTTCTCACTAATGAAAAATTTCTATAACACCTAACACCAATAGAAAAGAGGAGATTAGTCTTTAAATTCAAGTCTTACTCACTTGTAAATGAAAATTTGTATAAATACTATTAGGAAAGTAGTGAGAAAGTGTGTTTATATAGAGTAGGTAATGTTTTTGCTTGAAGCAGCACACAGCAAAGGGCATCGACTCACAAAATCATCCACAAAGGACTATAATGGCCACATATCTACAAAGATGCAATCAAATATTCTAAAGAATGTGATATCTACCACATATGTGCTCCTAGGCCACTAGATTGAATTTCCAACCATTAGTCATCTCCATAGGATGGCTACCTTTTGAACAATGGGGTCTTGATTACATTGGTCCGATCAGTCCAACATGTCAACTAGGGGTAAGAAGTATATTCCAATGGCCACATGTTGTGAAACTAAGTGGATAGAAGCTAAGGCCAATATGGATTACACAGCCTTGATGGTGGCTATGTTTTTGTACAAATGTATATTCTCAAGATTCGCTTGCCCACTTGAAATTGCTAGTGATAGGGGCAGACACTTTGTAAATCAAATGCTCTAATTTATCTTTGACAGGTACAAGGTCTTTCACAAAAAGTCATGTGCTCACCATTTGAGAGAAAATGGGCAAGTAGAACACTCAAACAAAACTTTGATTGGGCTGCTACACAAAGGGGAGCCACTTGCGAGAGTCTGTTTCACTTAGTATATGTTAAATAGGCATTGGCACACTTTGAATTTATTATCACAAGATAAATGAAAGCCAAAACCATTGGAATTGAACCTCCCATTACAAGACTTGTGGCATTAGAAGAATACAAGGAAGGAATGATGCAAAAACTATAGGGAACATAAGAAGAGTGCAAATGATTGCATGAGAGGTATCTTAGGGCTAACGAAGTATACGAAGGTTCTTTGGTTTTGGTGCATCAAATCCCACCATTTTCAACCAAACTGGCACCCAAATGGACAGGACCATACAAGATGATGAAGGCACTACCACAAGGAGCATTACATCTAGAGGACTTGTAGGATGAGAGGATGCCCCTGGTCAACATTTCTAGGGTAAAGAATTATGTGAATTAATTCAAGTTGAATGAAATCCACTCATTTCAGCTCATTTCATTTCTTGCACTTCCCTTCTCTTCGTATTAATAAGCAAATAAAAGAGTAGTTTCACTGGGGCAGTGCAAATCCCTGATGTGGGGGTCTATAGAGCAGAGAATTTTGAGCTCTGTTTTTCCTTTCAATCTTATATAGCATTGTCCTGAGTATTCGTAGCATAAGGACTGGCATGCAATCAAATAGACAGATAGATGATTAATTCATAGAGAGGATTTGATGGTCCGTGAAGTCCTATGTAAATCCTTGGCTTGTTGTATGATTTAGTTAAGAAATGCTCTCCCCCCTTCCCTCCCCTTTTTTTCCTCTTTCTCTCTCTCTCCTCTCCTCTCTCTCTCTCTCTCTCTCTACTTGGGCACCCTGTGCTCTGTGACCAAGAACCCCACCACTCTATGACCTACAAACCCCCACTCCGCCATCCATGAGCCCCCCCTCTGCACTCTACGACCAGCGAAACCCGCACTTTGTGACCTCCAAAGCCCCCACTCTAGGACCCATACACCCCTCCATGACCCATAGACCCTCCACTACACAACCCACAAAGACCCCACACTGTGACTCACAAACCCCCCACTCCGTGACTTGTGAACCCCCCACTCCCTAACCTAGAAACCCCCACTCTGTGACCAACAAAACCCACATTCCATGACCAATGGAACCCCCACTCTGTGATCCACAAATCCCCCCACCTCCGTGACCCATGAACCCCCCCACTCTATGACCCACAGAATGCGTGCTCCGTGACCCATGAACCCCACTCTACGACTTTGGAACCCCCCACTCCATGATCCACAAAACCCCCACTCCATGACCCCCAAACTCCCCACTTTGTAACCTGCGAACCCCCCCAGTCCACGACCCACGAACCCCCCACTTTGCAACTCGCAAACCCCCCACTTTGCAAGTCGCAAACCCCCCACACTGTGACCCACGAACCCCCAACTCTATGACCCAAGAAACCTCCCACTCTATGACCTAGAAACCCCCAAATCCATGACCCCCAAACCCTCACTCTGGGACCCACAAACCCCCCACTCCACAACCTGCAAACCCTGCACTCCATGACCTACAAAGCCCCCACTCCATGACCCCCCAACCCCCCACTCTGCGACCTGCAAACTCCACACTCCATGACCCACAAACACCCCACTCCATGATCCACAAACCACCCAGTCCATGACCCATGAACCCCCTACTCCATGATCTGCAAACCCCCCACTCCGTGACCCACAAGCCTCCTACTCCGTGACCCGTGAAACCCCTGCTCCAAGATCCATGAACCCCCCACTCAGCAACGAGCGATCCCCCACTCTGCTACCATCTTTAGAGCATACTCACATGGAGAGAGGCAGAGCCTGCTAACTCGACCATATGGAATAGAAGCATGACCCTGTCAGCTGTAAAAATGGGCACTAACCCACCGAGGTGGAGAGTTTTGTGTGGCGAAGGGGATTCTTTCTTAGATGCCTGTTTTTCTTCTTCCTACCTTTGACATACATCGTTCCAAAGAGAATAACATAAAGGAGATAGTTTGATTTTGTCCGCCTGATCAATTTCTTGTGGGCATCCGACTTTATTGCTATTCTGCCACACATGATGGACATCTTCAGTTCTATGAACTCATCACTAAGTGGTTCTTCTTTAGAGACGACAAATGGACAACGTATTCTCTTGGATTTCTCACAAAAAGATTCTCGTAAATTACTTCATGTGCAAAAAAGAAAAGATCAATGTTGCAAACAAAATTATACATGGTATCTCTCTACATGAGCCTCGTCTCTCTCTCTCTCTCTATCTCTCTCTCTCACTCTCTCTCTCGGCCACCCCTCATGCGTGTATGATCCCTTTCTTCTTTCTCTCTCTCTCTCTCTTCTCTCTCTATCTCTCTCTCTCTCTCTGTCATGCCATCTTCCCACCCCACCATCCGCACACTACCACACGCCACCCCGCATGCAACCGTAGCCCCCTCGCCTCTCTCCCTCTGCCAACCCTTCCCTGCCATCTGCCGTCTACTTCAACCCACCCTGGAAGCCCCCCGTCTCCCATACAAACTACCAAACCTCATCCACAACTCTCCACCACCCATTGGCCCTTACACACTCCCACCATTCCTCTGCACTCCCACCACTCCACCGGTTTCCAGCCTCTACTACCCCCATCTCCGCAGCATCCCGCTCTCCCTACACACTCCATACCCCTCGACGTGCAGCACCTTCGGCCCTCGATAGTTCCATGAACAAGGCCTTCAACGGCCCATCTAAGTTTGCCTCCTTCACCTCGAGACAATGCTCAATTGTGTTTTAAAGAGTTATATTGCCAACGAATGACCAATGGATATTCGGGATTAATGCATTGAGCATGTGAGTGCGGTGATTTTTTGACAGAGGCAACTAGATGAGACTGAATCAAATAGGTAATAAGAGAGATAAATTTTGGGGATCATAGTGGTTATTATGACTCTCATTACAACATGTTGATGATGAGGGTCGGTAAAGAGTAGAAGAAATAGGAACGCAAGCTGATGAAACTAATTGTGGAAGCAATAGGAAAGAGTGAAGAGGTGCAGAGCTACTAATGCACTATATCATAGTAGGTTCTTGGTTACAATATTGTCACCATCGCAAACAAAGGTCATAGCCAATCAACACACATTTCTTTGCCTTTGGATCCAGTTTTCCTCTTATTTGTGAAGGTATGTGTGCATATGCTATGCACCCAAAGATCCTATAATGATCAAGGACGGGCCTTCTTCCATTCCATGCTTCATTAGGTGTCATCCCATCCAATGCTTTTGATAGGAGCCTATTGATTAGATAGGTGTCTATGGATATAGCCTCTGCCCATAGGTAATTAGGAAACTTCTTCTCATTTAATGTTGACCTTGCAGCTTCCACTATGGTTCTATTCCTCCTTTCTACCACTCCATTTTGCTTAGGAGTATACCAGGTTGTAATCTCTCTTTTGATTCCTCTCTCTTGGAGATATCAATCAAAGTCATAGGAGAAATATTCTCCCCCTCCATATGACTTTAGCCTCTTTAGAGCCTTTCCTATTTGATTTTCTGCTAATGCAAGATACTTCTTGAAACAAAAGAACACTTCATCATTATGCTTCATAAAATATAGTTTTGTCCATCTACTACAATCATCAATAAATGAAACATAATACCTAGATCCAAAGATTGATGGATCCTTGTTTGGCCACCATACATATATGTGGACTGGCTCCAATAGGTCTCCATGAATGTATCCGTTCTTTGTGAAGGGTTATCTGTGAGACTTGCCATATTGACAAGCACTGCATTTGTAAATCATATGTTTATTGAAGATATTTGGTAGACCAAGCACACTTTGATCCCTACTGATTTTCTTCAGAGACCTTTCACCTATATGAGCTAACCTTTTGTGCAAAGTTTCTTATTCTAATAATGTTTCACTATCATAATTGAACAAAGCAATGTTCCTAGTATCTTGGAGCTCAAATGTGAAAATTCTACCTCCATTTTCTCCTCTTGTTATCCTTTTGAATCCTTGATGTAGATCCTCAACAAATGCTCCATTATTGGCGAATCTGACCTGCAATCCTTTTTCAAAAATCTGATGAACAATTATGAGATTTTTGGTTATGGTTGGCACATACAATACCTTGCTCAATAGGTTCATATTACCGTTCGAATTCTTCATATTTCCTATCTTCTCCACTAGATGCCTTGTGTCATCTCCTGTCTGTTACCGTTAGTATCCATGTGAAAGGCCAAATGGCCACCAGACACTTCTTTGTATATGTTCTTTAATAAAACATATAGTGGCTTTCCAAGGCTTATGACTAAGGCGGCGACCAAGGCATAGACCCTGGCATACCTTGTCATCCGAGTCACTGAAGTCATCGTTGGCACCATTGGCTGCACACGAGGGAGGACGTCGATGATCAAGGAAGATAGAGGTTCCTGATACTTCTTGGGAGGTCACCCTTCCTAGTACTGTTCCCCCCAGAGCTCGCTTAACCGTGGCAATCTCTTGCCACTAAGCTACACTCTTGTGGTGTGTGAAGAAGGGGAAAGACTAAGGTTGAAATTACCTTGAATATGTTTTGTCACTCAAAGCTTCATTCTTTGCTTTCAAAGCCTATTTTTGAAGCATTTTGGGTGTCTTTTGGAGCCATTTTGGAGTACTGTTGCACATAGTTCTCTTCACACAGGTCCAAGAACATCAAGAAGAGTGTTCTTTAAACTTCTCCGACAATAAATATCAACCTTTGGGGCTATGTTTTCAGCCACACTCATAAAACTACAAGTTTCTGGAAAGGTTTTCAGTTTTGGTGGGAGCAGCCGTTGCAAATTTTATGCAGGTTTTTTTAGCCTAAAACATCATATTTGACAGACACTTGCAGGTGTTGTTGGTTAGCTTTTTGGTTGTGCGTTTAGCCTCTTAGTGTCATTTTACTGCATATATTGAGCACATACACAACATGTACACTTATGTGGATACCGGTTATGTACGTCCATGTGGTCATTGATATAGCGATTACGTTTTTGCATAAAGCCTTTTACGTTTGAAAAAGAGGGTCGTGGTGAGGTTTTCTTAGCTAAGAGACACCCAAATGTCGGGGTCTCTTTGGTGATGCAGGTGGAAGACTTACCCAACCTCGCCATAGGAGATGTATGATAGTTGTTCATAGGTGCTCGATAAGCCTAGTTGGCTTCTATTGGGTAACTGATTATATGCAGTGGAGTCAGTGATTCACTATGCAGGTAAACATGTCAGTACTTGCAGCTTTATGATATTTTGACACTGGTCATATGCTCATTTTGGAGAGGATACTCTAGCAAAATTTTTCTAGATTTCTGGTTTAGTCAACTATATAGTGGTCGATTTACTCCTTGATACACTTATTTGTTGGTGTTTGGACTCTTCTAGCTCCATTATCATTCTACTTAGTTCTCTACCATCATGGCATCAGAGGTCTCAGACACATCAGGTGGGTCAGGGTCTAGTGCCAATGTTCTGAGGAGGAGCTATAACTCGTAGGGCAAAGACCATTTTGAGATCTAAAAATTTGATTGCACAAACTTTTCTCTATGGAAGAATCAGATTAAAGATGTGCTGATTCAAAGGAGGCAATGGAAGCCAGTACATGGGATTTCAAAGAAGCCTGCTGACATGGATGAAGATGATTGGGATGAGCTAGATGAAATGGCCATGTCTACCATTTGCTTGCAGTTGGCAGATAATGTTTCCTTTATAGTATTAGACTGTGAAAGTGCAGAGGAGCTTTGGAAGAAGTTATGCAATACACATGAAAAAGAGACCACATCAAATAAAGTGTATCTGATGAGAAAATTATATGACCTTCGCATGAAGGACATAGATAGTGTTGCTACTCATCTAAATGAGTTTGATGCTATATTCTCCCAGTTAGAGGCTCAGAAAATGGATATGGATAATGAAATAAAAGCAGTATATCTATTATGCACCTTGCCATCATCATGGGATACATTTTGCACAACTATTAGCAATAGTGCACCTAGTGGTAAACTCATCTATGATGACATATGTGGATCACTCTTGAGTGAGGAGATTCACAGAAAATCTATGGTTGGCACTCGGAGTGGAGATGCATATAATGTTCATGATTCTTACCAAGGAAAGAATCAGCAATGTGGCAGGAGCAAGAACAAGTAAAAGAATGATCAACAGAATAAGAGTAGAAGTAAATCAAGAAAGAGGGATATTTAATGCCATTATTCTCATAAGAAAGGACATATGAAGAAAGATTGTGATGCGTTAAAGAATGCTAAAGGTAAAGGATAGAACGTTGATGGGCATGATAAATAGTTACGTGCACCATCTACTTCGAATCTGAAGATTGAAGAAATTAATGCTATTTCTGATGATGCTGATGTGTTAACACTTGATAGTACTATGTCAATTGAGGCACTTATGGTTGATTCTCTTTCCCACACATGGTTGCTAGATTCTGATGGTTCTTTCCATGTGACACCATAGAAAGAATGGTTCTCTAATTATGCAGCAAAGTCTCTTGGTACCGTGAGACTTGGTGACTCTTACCAGTGTGATGTTGCGAGGATTGGAGATGTGGTTATGTAGTTCATTGATGGTTCAAAATTTAGTATGCATAATGTACGCCATGTACCTCAGTTATCACGCAGTTTGATGTCAATTGGTCAACTTGATGACCTTGGTTACAAGGTGGTCTTCTATGCTCAATCATTTTGCATATCAAAGGGCAATATGGTTATTGCAAAAGGGCAATATGGTTATTGCAAAAGGAAGCAAAGTTGGCTCACTTTATCCTTTATTTGTATCTCAGAAAGAACAGTTGTTAGCTGTTACTGAACAACCTATGGTTTGTATTTGGCATGGTCATTTGGGCCATATATCTCATCGTGGAATGGAAAATCTTTCTCGTTCTGGCTACTTACCTGTGTTATCTTTCTCTGATTTTTCATTTTGTGAGCATTGTCAATATGGAAAGGAAACTAGAAATGTGCATACAATGCACATTGACTCTTCAGTTGAGCCTTTAGACCTCATTCATACAGATGTGTGTGGTCCTATGCCCACTAGGTCCTTAGGTGGCTCTCTTTACTTTGTCACTTTCATAAATGATGCTACTAGAAAAGTTTGGGTATATCCTATCAAATCGAAGGATGAGGTATTCCCTACTTTTAGAAAATGGCTTGCTTCAGTTGAGACTGAAAAAGGAACTAAGCTTAAGGCTTTACGTTCAAATAATGGGGATGAGTATACCTCACATGAGTTCAACCTTTTCTGTCAATCTAGAGGGATTCATACAGAGTCTACAACTCCTTATAGCCTAGTACAGAATGGTGTAGCTAAGAGGATGAATAGATCTATTCAACATAGAGTAGTCTCTATGTTGCATCATGCAAACCTCTCACAAGGCTTTTGGGCAGAAGCAGTATTGACTGTAGATCATGTGATTAACCTTTCACCTAGTACTGCCAAAGGTTTGAAAGTGGCACAAGAGTTGTGGACAAGGAAGCCACCATATTCAGATCATCTTAGAGTTTTTGGGTGTGAAGCATATGTTCATATACCCAAGAATCTTAGAAAAAAGTTGGCTCATAAGTCAAGGATATGCATTTTTCTTGGATATGGTCGAGAAGGACAATTTGGATATCGCTTATGGGATCCTAAAACATGGATAGTGATCAAAAGTAGTGATGTCATTTTCAATGAGTCTAAGATGCAGAAACAAACCATTAAGGAGGTTGAAGTGAGAAGAGTGGTGTTTGAGGATACTAGTCCTCCGGTTAGCATGCATAAAAATGTTGCACATAGGGATGTTCAAGAGAATGTCCATTCAGATCAGTCTTGACATGTCCCTGTTCAGCAACCATTGAGAAATTTTGCACGTGTCTCACATCAACCTAATAGATATGTTCCAGGTCTAGATTTTGTTATGCTAATAGATGTCGGTGAGCCTTCTTGCTACAAAGAGGCTATGCAGACAGAGGATCATGTCAAGTGGGAGAGTGCCATGAAGAGTGAGTTGGATTCTATTCACAAGAATGGTACTTGGGATTTAGTACCTTTGCCAAAGGGCATGAAAGCTTTACCATGTAAATCGGTATATAAGCTCAAAATTCACATAAGATAGTGCTTCTCCAAAGTATAAAGCACGAATCATTGGAAAGGGTTTTAAGCAACAACGTTGTGTTGATTTTGAGGAAATCTTCTCCCCAATGGTCAAGATGACTGCCTTGCACATGTTGCTTGGATTTGTTGCAATGGAGGACTTAGAGCTAATCCAAATGGATGTGAAAACTACTTCTTGCATGGAGATCTTACAGATGAGATCTATATGGAACAACCAGAGGGTTATGTAGTTCCTCGCAAGGAAAGTCTAGTTTGTAAGCTCAAGAAGAGCTTCTATGGACTTAAACTGTCCCCTAGACAATGGTACCAAAAGTTTGATGCTTTTATGAAGTCTCAAGCCTATTCTCAAAGCAATGAGGATCATTGTCTCTACACAATGCTCAGATGGCAGCTTGATATGCTTGATACTTTATATCGATGATATGTTGATTGTTGGGAAGTCCTCTTATGATTTGTTAATTCAAAAAAAGAAGTTGGGTCAGACCTTTGATATGAAGGATTTGGGGGATGCCAAACATATTGTTGGCATGTGCATTACTCGTGATTGGAGTAAAAGATGCATATACTTGTCTCAAAGTGAGTACATATCGAAAGTACTTCACATGTTCAATATGCAGGGTGGAAAGGCATTGAGTACACCTTTACCCATATATGTGAATTTGATCAAGGATGATTGCCCCAAATCAGATGAGGAAAAGGAATTCATGACCAAAATTCCCTATCAATCTATTGTTGGTAATCTCATGTACGCTATGGTAGCTATGAGACTAGACATTGCATTTGCAGTGGGGGTTGTGAGTAGATATATGTCTAATCTTGGCAAGAAACATTGGGAAGGATTCAAGATGATTTTGAGATATCTGAGTGGTACTAAGGACAAGTGTCTATGCTTAGGTAGAGGGAAAGCATCCATTATTGGTTACACAGATTCTGACTATGTTGGTTGTTTAGACAATCTTAAGTCTACATCAGGGTACTACATTTTTCATTTTGCTGGAGGTGCTATCTCTTGGAGATCTCGTCTTCAAGAATGTACAGTTGTTTCCACCACAGAAATAGAGTATGTTGCAGCAATTGAGGCATGTAAGGAAGCATTGTGGCTTTCTCGTCTTTCTTGTGATATGGGTTTACCTTAGCATGTACCTTGCTTGCCCAATGATAGTGAGAGTTCCATTGCTTTGGCTAAGAATCCGGTCTATCATGCAAGGACCAAGCACATTGAGGTGAGGTATCACTTCATTAGAGATTGCTTAGCCACTGAGCGCATTATTCTTGAGAAGGTTTACACTCGAGATAATGCTACAGATGCTTTGACTAAATCTCTACCACAGGATAGCTTTCGACATTGTTGTCACTTGATAAGTGTTACTTGATTCTTGACCTTACATAGTCACTTGTATACTGTGTAACATGCCCATCAGGTGGGAGGTATAGTTTGTATACTTACACTCAGGTATTCTTTATCATTCTTTATTTTCTCTCTGATAGCTACTCTGGCCATATTGGACTTTAGTGGGAGATTGGTACCATTAGTGTCCATGTGAAAGGCCAAATGGCCACCGGACACTTCTTTGTATATGTTCTTTAATAAAACATATAGTGACTTGGTCAGTCATAGAGTATAAGTTTAACCGCATTTGTAAGACCTCATAAGTCTGTCTTCGTACTCCCTGCGTATTGTGTTTTCTAGGTATTCTGCAGCCTCTATGCGGAGTACTGTGTGTGACCTTACGAGCTCGGTTTTCTACTCCGAGCATATCGTCTTGGAGCTCTCTTCAAGGAGAGCACACTGTGGTTCATTGCCATCAAATTACTTCACTATCTAGACTTCATGTCTATTCCTTGGGTCCTCCAAGTCCACGAGTAGAGCTACATTCCCTGCTATATGATTTGAACAACTTGAGTCTATATAGAATAGATGTTCATCTGCTTTACCTTGCTTCATGGTCATGTTGCAACTCATGGGGGTCATCCCGAGATTTCAGGAGCATGAAGTTGTGCAGAAATAGTCGCCTTTCTCACTTCATATCTCAAGATGGACTAAGCCAAGAGTAATGCAACTTGATAGCTAGATAGTAATTATTTAAAGCTAACTATACCAAGTTAAACTATAGCAAATGATGCAGTATACACAGAGAAATCACTTCTACAAAGTCATTGAAATGATGAAGATGCAACAGAGAACAATAGATAGAGATGTACTTGAAGAAATATATCAAAATAAGTGTAATAATGAATGTATGATACAAAGGAAGTGTAATGGACTACTCATACATGAGTTGAGATTAATGTGAGCTCAATGATGTAGCTCAAAGTCTCTCAAAAAATGGCACTCTTGCCCCACGACTAAATCACAACTACTTTAGGGGTGATTGAATTGGTTTTTTCTACCATATAAGTCATGGGTTCAGCTTCCTAGCTTTATGAGATTCTTCGTTGCTTTCACATTTACATTTTATCCATGGTGAATACAATTAAATGTATAAGTAGGGGTTCACGTGTGATCCTCTATGTGACATACAGAAATTGAGGTGTAGTCCTAAGATAATAGCCAAGCACAAAGGCTTGCTATTTGCACCAACAAAAATGACATTTAGTAGAAGTCAACTTCAAACTTGTTTTTAGACACTGTTCAAAGATTTCCTTCAGATTTTCCAAATGATCATGAAAATATTTGGCTATTGTTCTTCTATCTGTGCCTAGGAGCACCAAAACCTCATCCATAAAAATGTAGGGAAAGGTTGGTGACCATTTTCCCAATATCAAATACATTGTTCTATTGAACAAAGTAGGTGCATACGTGTGTAAACATATGTGCTGATGGAGTAACAAAGGCCATTTTTTCTCTATCTTCAAGATGAATAAGTATTTGGTTGTAGCCAATAAAACCATCAAGATAACAAGTATGCCCAACAACGTCTTCTAGTACATGTTTTGTGAATGGTTGGGGGAAACCATCTTGGACAGTCACCTTATTTAAAGTGCAAAAATCTACACATACTCTTATTTTCCGACTACTTTTCTTAGATACAATGACCATAGATGAAAGCCACCTTGAATGTTCTATAGGAACAATAATACCTGCTTCCTCTAGTTTTGTTATTTCCACCTTGAATGCCTCTACATATTTTAGATTGAGTAGATAAGGAATACTTCTTACAGGGGTAGATCCCTCAACTAAAGGTATTCGATGTAATCCAAACTGCTCTAGAATCCCTCATACATCCTTCTATGATCATGAAAAGTCATTTTTATATGAGAAAAGAAGAGAGTTTACCTTCCACAATAGGAAATAATAGTGCCACAATCATGAGGCTAAGTGGACTATTTGAGGGTTCTCTTCATCTCCAAAGTTTACTTCTTGAACAAGCACTTCAAGGGTGGTCTCACTTGAGAGATCATCAGTATAGTAGGCTGGGATGGAATTCATCTTATGTTCCTTAATGCCTTGTTTGGTCCATCCTTCAAGAATATCTAAAAATGGAAGGTCTTCTCTACTCTCGGGCTCCAAAATAGCCCCTTCAAATGCTTCCACAATTTTGATATTTTTTGACCCTCTCGTCTTCTCACACAACTCTATCAATGGTAAATTTTCATAAAATTGGTGCATTTTGATCCAATGGCCCAATATGAGTATTTGGACTCCTAGGAGCTAGTTGCCCAATTCTCATTAGGTGCAGGTCTAGAGGCGGTCCTTCATAAAAATTACCCAAAATTAGGTGCCTAAACTGGACATTTTGGCTTCCTGAAAATTCTTGCATCCTAGTAACATTTTTTGTGAGGTGCCCAATTTGGGTCACGAGAAGCTCTATTTTCACCTCTACATCTTGTTTCTTTTAATGAATTAATTTATCACTTTCATTATTATTCAAGTGAAAATTTTCATCTTTCATCTTTTTTTGGCCTCCCTCTCATTCTTCTGCAAATTCTTAATTTATTTCACTAATTTCAATTGTGCAACATTTTGCACCGCGTATCATCCAATCTAATAGATTATCTTCTTCCTCGGTAATAGAAATCATTATGTGAGTACCCACTGTACATCTAGTTGTCTTGATGGTGTCACATCCTTCCTCCAAATGAATATACAACTGATTGTTAATCTTTGTGAAAATCCATAACCTATTCTCTCCTCAATCCTCTGGTGCTTTGGCTTGCCTTAGCCAAGGTCTTCCCAAGAGTAGAGAATAATAGGTCTATGGGAGGGCAATAACAACAAAATCTAAAAGAAACTCACAACCTTGAATGGTCATTTGTACCTTCTCAATGATGCCCACTAGTGTGAATTGATGTAGATCTACCAATGTCACAATACAAGGGGTTGCCTTTGTGAGGTCCAATTTTAATTTCTTCATAGTAAAAGCAAGCATCAGATGACACCTAGCAAAATTTGACTTCTTATGGAAAGGAACCTTCTGAACTTTGATAGTCTGCCAAGGATGCAGAGGGAAATCAACCATGAACCCATATATGCTTGGTGGAGAACTTAGATAGGCAAACTATATGACCTTCAGTAAGTCACTTCTCACCTTTGAGTCCATTTTTATGAGTCGAAATAGACTCACCTTGTGATGAATCCCTTTCAAGATTTCTTCAATGTTTACCTCTTGTGTGTCTTCGTTAGAGGTGGGAGGATGGTCCTTTAGTGAAGTCCTCACCATGTCATAGGCTTCTTCAATAGCCACTTGATCCTCCAAATCAGCCTTCTTCCCTTCCTTTTTTCCTTGAATCCACCTTGCTCCTCACAGCGGGTTGCTATTGCTTATCTGGCTCTAGTTATCATAGGTGTGGATGATGAAACAACTTAAGATTGTGTAGTCATACCTTCTATTTTTGGAGAGACTTCAGTCATATGGATTGGAGGAGGGTGATTTCTAGGGAAATCGCTTGTATAACGATCTTTAGCATCTCGACAATGTTGACAGGGAGGTTTGTCTTCTAGTAAAGAGCGTCTATTATGCATATGACCATATTCTCCACAACGGTAATACATTAAAGTTCTACTATTCCTTGGCACATTTGGACGGTTTTCCTCTCTGTTATGCACATTTGAAGTACCAGCATAAAATGAATTAGGAATTTGAATGTTACCTCCTTGTTGGCCTCCCTTGATTTAGTAGTAGTCCCTCACCTCATGGCCACCCTTGCCACAAAACTAGCAACTACCTTGGTAGGAGAATTCATATTTGATTGCCCACAGTTGTTGCATGTAGTACACTAACCTACTGTTAGCGGCCGCCGGATCGGAAGATTGTATAACCGAATCTTGTTCGCACGAGTGAAAAAGTAGTTACAAACAGTTTGTAAAAAAGTTATATAAATCAAGAAGACGCGTAGAGACGGGTACGGGACGGATCACCAGACTGTCTATCTGGGTGACTGATCGGGCGTTGTCTGTAGTGTCATTTGCATAATCTCCTATATTCTGAGTTTGTGTCGTCTCTTGTCTTGTCGGCCGTCGACATCTGTTCTGTTGTTAACCAGTGAGACGATTCGTGGAATCACCAGACTGTTCGTCTCGGGGATTGCCTGAACGCTGCTATAGTGTTATTGTCTAATTTCTGCGTACTCTGATTGTACTGTGTGTATCTGTGTTTTGTTACCTATCGACCTCTGTTGAGGCTGAGAGTTCCACTCACAGCTAATAGATTGTGGACTGTTGTCTGAGTAAGTTGTTTGTGAATCTCTATTGAGTTGTGGTGTTAGCTCGCGCATTGTGTGTTACCCCTTCTGGAATGTCTGCTAGTGGTTGGTGAAATCTGAGCAACTGTAGTAGCATTCTGGTATTCAGATCTGTGTTGTGTTGTCTGCAATGTTGGAATTTGTCTTCATATGGTAAAGTTAAGTGCAGTAGGGATCTTTCTAAGTTGTGAACTAAGCCTTCAGTACTGTGTGGTTGAACTCTCAAGTTCTCTGTGTCTACGGTGTTGCCTGACTGTTAGATCCAGTCGGTAAAGGTTAAGGATTACTCTTGTTTCCGGTATTTCCAGTAAGTTTATGTGTAGCCGCAACATAGCATCTTGCGTATTCGATACCCGTGGTTGAGCTAAGACTGTGACGGTAATATCGAAGTACAACAATCTTTGATAGTGCTCTCAGCATTAGTATAGTGATGGGTGTGAGCAATGAGTTTGGGAAATAAGTACAGGGCCTCTGTCTAACAGACTCCTTCCACTCCCAAGAACCCAAGAATCACTTAAACGCACTTCTGATAGTTAGAAGGAACCAACAGCATTTAACACAGCGTTTAAACACTGGCGCCGTCTGTGGGAAGGTGGCATCAAGATTGCCGTTTATCTGTCGAAAGTGTTATCAAGATTGCCGTTTATCTGTGGGAAGGTGGCAACAGATCAGATTGTCGCAAACCTGTTATGGAAACGTGACTGTAAATTTTTTGATCCAGTGAAACGTATCCAAAGAACCGCGAGCCTAGGGTACTTAAGTTGCTAAAAATGACTCTGGGAGGTAGAAGTACAACTAGGTCTAACTCAGTTGTCAAGAAAGTAAAGAACGTTAGTAGTGATTCCGGTCATATTCCAGTGGAACGTGTTACGCCTCTAGTAAATTCTGGTACTATTTCGGCACAGTCTGTCGAAGATATAGTAACTCCAGAATCTACCAGGACGCAGCCTGAAGTTAGTCTAACAACATTGGGTAAAGATTCAAATTTGTTTACGACTAGAAACACTTTAGCCAAAGAAATTAGTGAAGGCGAAAAAACACCTTGTTTTGGCAGAAATTCGACACATTCCGGTGATATTTCGGTAACAGTTACTGAAAGATCGCAGTTTTCTGGCGGCGGTTTACCATTTTTGGTGAATCTTGAGCCCAGTCACCGCTATTGGGAGTAAGCTTCCCTACATTTGACATCAAGAAGGAAGGTAGCTTGTTCGAAACCGAGATTCAAAGCATACTGAAGAGGATTATCGAACCGAAAAGTGCACAGACTGATACAGACTCCGACGGTTCAGATATTCAGCCTCGGAATACAAGAGGTAGTCACCATACAACCATCAGCACGATGAACGAACAACAACAACAACTATGTCTACCCAGGGCGACTCCAATGGGAGTAACGTACACCAAATTCGGTGGATTCCCAGGTGATGACCCCGATGCTCATGTATGCACATTTGAGATAAGCTACGCAGTACTCAACCATCCATCTGATACGGCGTATAAGGCTATTGTTTTCCAATCGACATTGGTCAACGAAGCAGCTAGATGGCTTACAGAATATGATATTAACCATTTTGGCACCTATGAAGCAGTAAGGGATGCCTTTTTGCAGAGATTCAAGCTAAAGAAGAATCCAGCCGAAATTTTTGACTACCTGCAAAACAATAGACAGAAGATAAATCAAACAGTACAGGAATATGCCACGCTATTCAGGACTCATTTGAGGCAGTTACCACCAACACATGCCAACCTATCGGATGACGTTATTACTCAATGGTTCATCAATGGCTTGACTCCACAACTTAAACAGATTATGATCATACGCTGTGTAGGAGCTATGACGCTAGATGCAGTGATCGCAATGGCTTTGCAATTGGAAAACAAGGTTGGAGGATTTATAGAAGATCTGGAGTGGTTAAAAGCAAATAAAAATTCACCGAAGATCCGACCAGACAGATGTACTGCACTACCTGCAAGAATTCAGGCCATACTAGTGCCACTTGTGCACTTAATCAGTTGTTTTGTGCTATCTGCAACACTACCGGACACACCACCGAAAACTGCACATATAACGCCAAAGTGTAGGGGACAGTGACTATCAATGCAATTATACAGGAACCAAGGCAGCCAGCCAATCACTATGTTCCTCCACAAATGAGAAACAACTAGCAACAAGGATATCGAAATTACTGAGGACAGAGAAATAATAACTATAATGCAAACCGCTGGCAGACCGGATCGCCACCGGAAAATCCCAATTTTCCACCACCGCGCTGCCATTTCTGTGGTGAATTTGGTCACATTAGAAGATTTTGTAAGGATGCAGCTGAGTATGATCAGAGGAAGAAAGAATGTCAAAATCCAATGGCTAATATGGTACAAATCACACCAGTAGAAATGCACGCTGCGATAATTCAGACCCGCTCCGGTAAACAACTGCAACTAGCAGCAGAAATATTTGAACCAGGCATACGTGAACAACAAAGAATGTACGATAAATCTAGTCAATGGACCACCGCATAACCTCCAGTCTTCCCAGATCCTATTCCGGTATCCCAGACTCTGTTAACCGAAGAAGGAACACAAAAACAGAATTCCAATTCAGTAGCAGGCACATCATCTTCAGCAGGCGCATCATCTTCAGAACCCGTTGAAAATACAATCCAATCATAAAAGGCCTGGGAAATTTTATCTAAGGCATCCATTACTCTTCCTCTGGGCCAATTACTTGCACTAGTACCAGGGGTTCGACAACAATTCCAACAGCAGTTTAGTCCTATTCCTTCTTGCATTCCAACGACAGCAACAGTGCAACCGGAACCTGATTCTATGGTCGATCATTCAGTTCCTTTGATTACGGTATGGTATAAAAATCATAAAATCACACAGGTACTAATTGATGGAGGATCTGGTGTCAACATTGCTACTGCTGCATAGTGTAAAAAGTTAGGGTGGACCGAAATCGAACCAGTTCAGTTTTTTATCAAAATGGCCGACCAATCAAGAGTCCATCCCATAGGACTTGTACGAAATGTACCAATCACTTTACAAGGTACAACATTTAATATGACCTTTGTCGTACTAGATTTACCGGAATCCACTCTTGATTATAATCTCCTTTTCGGCCGACCTTGGCTGAAGCGCGATAAGGTGATACAGGATTGGTCTGCACAGGAACTCACTTTCAAGGATAATAATCGTAAATACGTTGTAAAATTAGATGCTATACAACCTTGCGAGTTGCATGCTAGACCGTATTTTGCGGAACCAGTTCATATGATAGATGGGTTGTCAGATGATGAAGAAGAAGAGTTTCTGAAAAATAACATTGACTTGATCTCCCTAGGAACTGTTGATCTACAATCTGTTGTAGATAAATGGAATCCTACAGTGTGTACGGTGATGGCTGTAACAGAAACAGATATGAAACAAGATAAGGCTACCATAGATGACACTGATCTACAACAACTGTTTAAGCCAGCTGACGATACAGAGAAGCCTCGACAATTTTATGTTCCAGAAGATCAACTGACCACTTACAATTTAGGAGATGAAGCAAATCCATGACCTGTTAAAATAAAGGAGAGCTTACCAGAATTATTTCAAGCAGATGTAATTCAACTACTTTGAGAATTTTCTGATGTATTTGCATGGGATTACAAAGACATGAAAGGCCTGGAGCCACACATCTACCAACATAGGGTCATGTTGAAGCCAGAAGCAAGACCGATAAGCAACCCAGCTATCGGATGAATCCAAACTATGCATCACAGGTAAAGGTAGAACTGGATAGGTTATTGAAGGTTGGGTTCATTATACCAGTAGAGCATGCTGAATGGATCTCACCAATTGTTATTGTGCCTAAAAAGAATAAGCAATTACGAATATGTGTAGATTATCGGAAACTGAATGCAGCTACAGTGCGTGATCCATTTCCACTCCCTTTTCTTGACACAATGCTTGATAAAGTAGCAGGACATGAAATGTATTCATTCTTAGATGGGTACAGTGGGTATAATGAAGTTAGAATGGCCGAACAAGATATACCGAAGACCGCCTTCATTACCAACTGGGGTGTTTTCGCATGTACTGTTATGTGGTTTGGATTAGGAAATGCCCCAAGTACATTCCAAAGGTGTATGCAGGAAATATTTTCTCCTTACCTTACCTCTTTTATGCAAGTATATCTTGATGATTTTTCAATTTTCGGTAAGATGATAGCACACCTGTTCCATTTACGGTGCTGCTTTGGAAGTGCAGAGAATACAGACTCTACTTGAACCCAAACAAATCAGTGTTTGCGGTTACATGTGGCAAGCTACTTGGCCACATTGTATCTGCACAAGGTATACAGGTAGACCGAGATAAAATTTCAGCTGTGTTAGAAGCTCCGGTGCCCACTATACTGAAGGAAGTAATGCGCTTCATGGGTCAAGTAAGATGGCATGGATGACACTTACGATGGCTTGCTCACTTGGCAATACCACTGAACAGATTAATCAACAAGACTCCTCGACAGTTTGAGTGGACTCACGAATGTCAGATGGCATTTAATCGTTTAAAGTGTTTATTAACACAAGTTCCCATCTTACAGCCTCCGGGCTGGAATCGCCCATTTCATGTCTTTGTTGATGCTTCAGATATAGCAATAGGAAGCGTTCTAATGCAACAAACCGATAAGTAATTTATACCATTGTACTATGCAAGTCGAAGATTGGCCCCTACTAAAAAGAATTACTCTGTAACAGAAAGAGAATGTCTAGGTTTAGTATATTCTATCAAGAAATTCAGGCATTATTTGCTGGGCCGTAGATTTACTTTTCATGTAGATCATGCTGCACTTGTTTATCTGGTTCGGCAACAGCATCTAGGAGGTCGATTAGCACGATGGGTTCTCCTTTTACAAGAATTTGACTACGAAGTCATTCATCGGCCAGGCAGTTCACATGCCTTAGCAGATTTTTTGTCTCGCTTAGATTCCGGTGTAGCTCCGGTCGGTGTAGATGACACAACACCAGCAATTTATGTCTCTGAACCAACTAATGATGAAAATACAGACCCGCCTATGCCATCTAGATACTATGATGAGATATTGACCTTTCTCACTGATGGATGCCTTCCATCTCAGACTTCTACGGCAATACGCATGAAAATCGTAGTTTTTAGCCGCCGATTTCGGTTGATTGCTGGGGAATTATACTATGTGGATCATACTAGAATTTTACTTCCATGTATTCCACCACATGAAGTTAACTCAGTTATTACTTTGTCTCACTCAATTCCTTCCGGTGGCCATTTTGTGGCATACTTAACACACCAAAAAATTCTGCAAAGTGGTCTCTGGTGGCCTACTATGTACAGGGATGTATTGCAGTTTGTAAAAAAATGTGATAATTGTCAGAGGTCTGGACAGCCGTTACCACGTCATTATTTTTTGCTACAACCTGTCCTGCCATTAGAACCTTTTCAGAAGTGGGATCTAGACTTCATTGGACCTATTACACCACCAGCAATCCTCAGTAACAATCGTTATATTTTGACATGTACTAATTATGCTACCAGATGGGCAGAAGCCTGGGCTTTACGGTCTGCTACAGCTGTTGCAGTAGCAAAGTGTCTGCTAACCGATGTCTTTCCACGTTTTGGTTTACCACTGGAACTTGTTACAGATCAAGGCACTCATTTTGTCAACAATTTAATGAAAATACTCACACATTCGTTCCAGGTCACGCATAAGTTTAGTTCTCCTTATTATCCTCGTGCTAATGGTTTGGCTGAAAGTACAAACAAAACTTTGTTGAATATGCTTCGGAAATTGATTATGGAAGCACCGGAAAGATGGGATCAACTGTTGCCTGCAGTATTATGGGCATATCAGACTACATACAAGGTAACAACAGGATTAACCCCTTTCAAACTGGCTTATTGATTAGAAGCAATAGCACCGATGGAGATAGTTATACCAAGTTTACGAGTAGCCATCAACCAGAAACTACTACCGGAAGAATCACTATCCTTTCGGTTGGATACACTCAGAGAATTAGACGAGCAACAATGGCACAGTTTTTTGACTATGCAGGAAGTACAGCTAAGACAAGCTCGAACACATGACCAATATCTAAAGACCCCAATTTTTTCGGTGGGACAACTTGTACTCTTGTACAATGCAAAGTCGAATCGCTCTGCGGGCAAATTCAAGTTGCGATGGTTTGGTCCCTACCGAACTTCTGAGCAAGTGGGCCCATCAACTTTTTGGTTGACTACGTTGACCGGAATACCTCTTCCGAAAGTCATTAACGGTTCGAAGCTACGACCGTATCAACACACGTCTAACCCGCACTGAAACGTTTTGCGGTTGGCCGCGTCTTTTGGCGTTCCCTTCACTTTTCTTTTCTTTTCTTTTCTTTTATTTTGCGTGCTTAATAAAATAAATCTGTAAATATCCGAGTTTTGATACCTAATTATGTCCACGACCACCCTGCTCTTGCCAGGTACCCACACATGCACACTGAAGTTAAGAATTATCATTTCAACACCACACGATGATTAATCATCCTTCATTGCTCTCCACTGCGACGCATCTACTTAACCTTTTCTGTTTCGTCGAAAAACGCTATTGTGTTTGTGTGATTTGTGCTCTGTGTGCTTACCCTGTGCTCTGCGTGCTTGTGTTTACTATCGTTGTGTGTGCCATGGAAGCTTCGGCTAACTACGCCGCCTTCCATGATGGACTCCCTGCAGACGTAGGAGAGTTCCTGCGCATTCGTGGGCTTAACAACTTCGCTGAACTGCCTTGGCATTCAGTGGAGTCCCACCCATTCTTGGCCCAAATCATCTCCGCTATCGCCAAAACACCTGCCACCGAGTAGAGTTAGCCGATCACCTCCCTCCCATCCCGTACACTCATCACATTCCAAGCTTTTGCAGAAGCCTTTAGACTCCCTTTGCAAGGTCGGGAAAATGGCCCAAGTCTGACAGTGCTAGAATGGTAGAGTTATTTCCTAGGCATTCATCCAACGAGTATGCGATTCTCTGCCGACCGGGACTGGAAAGATCAGCCCTCCAGTTCTTAGTAGCCATTCTCAACCTACAGAAACGCACCTATGGAATATCCCGCCCCTTCTACTCGGCCATAAAATTAGCTGCACAAGAACCAGTCAACTTCGCATCCTTCTTCTTCCACCACATTCACCGAGAGTGCGTGTCCATTATGAAACAGGTAAACAAGGGAGGCATGCCGAGATCCAGATTGCCGCACATCCTTTCATTCGTTTTTCCGGCAATACTCGCAGCACAACCACCACCCCGAGGACCTGTTCTGCGACATGAAGAATCAGTACAACTATGGGATGATGAAGAAGAAGATGAAGAGGAACTAAACCAGCTCTTCCGCAGAAAAAGGATCCGAATTAGTTCTTCTGAGAGTGAAGCACAAGGATCTGCCAAAGGAAACAAAGATGACGACAAAGAAGAAGAAAAACAGGACGAGGAAACATTCCACGACACCACAAAATCAATGCAGAATGAATCCTCCGCACAATCTTCCTAGGAGCAACAACAGGAAAATCATACTGAAGCTGACACAACATCTACCGAAGAAGCATCACAGCAATAGTCTGAAAAGAAACAACAAGTAGATGAAGAACAACTTGCGAAAGAAGCGTTCGAAAGACTGCTTAAGGCAGTTGAATCCACAGTAGCAGACACTGCACAACAAAACGTAGATCAGGTAACATCTCAAACTGTCCTTCCCACTCCCCCATCGGAACCACCCATCGACCCCATTATCCCCATCCAACCCATTCACCCTACCGAACCCACTGATTCTTCATCCTCCTCCCTCAACTACTCTCCACCGAACTCCCAACAACTGCTCATCGCCTCCTCATCCCAACCACAACCTCAACTGCCATTTCCGTCGATTCCCGTAATTTTTGAATTGGCCAACATGGGTCAATTACTCATTAACCTATCAGAGCAACTGCCAATCCAAATGAAAGAATCCACAGACAGCATCTGCAATGAGCTACAACACAAGGTGGACATTCTAGAAGCAGACATCACGCCACTGCAAGAAGAGATAGATGCAGTTAAAGCTGAAAACCATCAGCTCAACTCACAGATTGCCCAGCTCCAAGCTCAAATTGCCGAACAACAGACGATTGCCAATCAGAGAGATGCAGCCGTGGTGGAACTCACAAAGAAAGAAGAGTTATTACAGATTGCAAATGAGGAAATCAAAAAAATGAAGCAAGATATCCAGGACAAAGAAGATGCAAGGATCACCTTAGGAAACTTGCTCGAAGAAACCAGAATTCAGCTACAAGAATTAGTGCAGCAGAGTCAAGAACAACAGATGCAAGCTAAGTTAACAGAAGAAGAACTGCAACGGACAAAAGAAAACCTATCAGATGTAAATAATATGCTCAAGCATTATCTGACCAAGGAAGCGCAGACACAGAAGCTAATTGCAGATCGCAGACACGAAAAAACATCATATGAAAGAACAGTAAACTTTCAGATTCAAGAAATCGAAAGAAGAGAGAATCAATTGGAAAACCAGAAAGAAAGAGTACAAAAGATGGAGCAACAGATTGCCGAAATGAAGATTTCAAGAGACGGCTTTATCCTATGAATTTTACTTACAGGAAGCCTTTCTGCAGACCCAAGCAAAAATTTTGCTAAATGAAGCCATAGCCCTAAGCTCTGTACGTATAGATGCACAATTACTAGAACCGGACACCCTAAAAGAGTTATTAGAAACCCTCAAGAAAAAGATCACCCGTACCTTTAGATTAGCTAGAAATATGTACTTAGAAGGAATCATAGATGAGCAATAATTTTGTAAAACCTGGGGGTTCGAGTCCACCGTGCGTGCCAGAGTGTTAGCGGCCGCCGGATCGGAAGATTGTATAACTGAATCTTGTTCGCACGAGTGAAAAAGTAGTTACAAAAAGTTTGTAAAAACGTTTTATAAATCAAGAAGACATGTAGAGATGGGTACGAGATGGATCACTAGACTGTCTGTCTGGGTGACTGATCGGGCGTTGTCTGTAGTGTCATTTGCATAATCTCCTGTATTCTAAGTTCGTGTTTGTGTCTTGCCTTGTCGGCCGTCGACATCTGTTCTATTGTTAACTAGTGAGACGATTCCTGGAATCACCAGACTGTTCGTCTGGGGGATTGCCTGAACGCTACTATAGCGCTATTGTCTAATTTCTACGTACTTTGATTGTACTGTGTGTATCTGTGTTTTGTTACCTATCGACCTCTGTTGAGGCTGAGAGTTCCATTAACAGCTAATAGATTGTGGATTGTTGTCTGAGTAAGTTGTTTGTGAATCTCTATTGAGTTGTGGTGTTAGCCCACGCATTGTGTGTTACCCCTTCTGGAATGTCTGCCAGTGGTTGGCAAAATCTGAGCAACTCTAGTAGCATTCTGGTATTTAGATCTGTGCTATGTTGTCTGCAATGTTCGAATCTATCTTCATATGGTAAAGTTAAGTGCAGTAGGGATCTTTCTAAGTTGTGCACTGAGCCTTCAGTACTGTGTGGTTGAACTCTCAAGTTCTCTGTGTCTACGGTGTTGCCTGACTATTAGATCCAGTCGGTAAAGGTTAACGATTACTCTTGTTTCCGGTATTTCCAGCAAGTTTATGTGTAGCCACAACACAGCATCTTGCGTATTCGATACCCGTGGTTGAGCTAAGACTGTGACGGTAATATCGAAGTACGACAATCTTTGATAGTGCTCTCAGCATTAGTATAGTGATGGGTGTGAGCAATGAGTTTGGGAAATAAGTACAGGGCCTCTGTCTAACAGACCCCTTCCACTCCCAAGAACCCAAGAATCACTTAAACGCACTTCTGATAGTTAGAAGGAACCAACAACATTTAACACAATGTTTAAACACTACCTACATACATCCTCTGTGGTGCATAATTCCTCAATTTCATGGCGAAATTGAGCTACTTCATCATCATGATGGCGTGCAAGTGCTGGCATGACCTTCTCCTTGTTGTGACTTTCTTGCATTTTTAGTGCTTCCAACTCCCTCCTAACTTGCTTGGTAGGGTCTAATTCTGATTCATAGTTTTTTTTTAGTACGTTCGTTAGAATATAATCTAGCTTCATCAATTAGAGTAGTTGCAATAAATTTTTTTAGTGTTGCATCAAGTCTGAGATATTCCCTAAGCTTCTGCTAGGATGACGTAGGAAGAGCCTCCTCTATCCATTTCGTCGCTAGTTAATCACCTAGAGCATGTGGTAGTAGAGAGGCAAGTTCCTTCGTAGGAGTATGTAATTCATGAAAAGATTCACCTTGCCTTAGTTTCAATTTCTCAAGTTGATCTAGGGCTCACTCTATAGAGTTGCTTGGTCAGAATGTTTGGGAGAATGAATTCTTCAATGCTTCCCAACTCACGAAGTGGTTGTCTACATACTCGATATACCACTTATCTAGAAGTTCTTCTAATGTTGAAAGAAACAACACGAGCATCGCATCCTCTCGATTTTAAAGCCCACACCCATGGCATAAAGAGATAAATCTTCTTACATGATCCGCTCTATCTTCGTAAGCTGATGCCTTAAACATAGGGCACTTAATGTTCAACCTTGAGAGCTGATTCGAAAGGTCCCCCATTGCTACTTGAGCTTCCTCAAAGGTATCTGAAGCAAAATCTATCATCTTCCTAGGTTTCTCTTTTGAGAGTGGTGTAGTGGCGAATTCAAAAGTTGAATTCAAAGGAAAAGGAGCGTCTAGTGGACTATGCGCTTGGACAGAACAAGGTTGAGCTGATAGCTTGGAGCTCTTATGTGCACCATGAGGATCTTGGTCTTGCTTTATTTCGGGTCATTACTCTCTCCAAGTTTCAAAAACTCAAGAAAAACAATATAGTAAAAAACATTTGCTTCTTACAGTATCTACATATACCTTACATAATACATGCAAGGATCCTGCTAGGCATGCCAAACTGTAGAGGGAATAATTGGGACTATGATTCTAGTACTCCTTCTACTCAAGGAGAGTCCTTCGTTAGTGAAGTATACCTTGTGACATGAATTTGTAAGGGTATCACTTGACAGAAAGAACACGGAGATAGGCAAATTATGGGTACAAAAATGAGGAAAAGACCAATTTGCAAATATTCAGGATAGCATCAATAAGTCAATAAATGCACTTTAGATAATAATACAATGGTCTAGCCTTTCTGGCAATAACTCTTAACTAGAGGACATAGAATACTTAATCTAAAAGAGCTCTCCAAGAATACTCAATATGGCTCCCATGACAACTACCAGTTAACTCAGATGCCCTTAGTCTATGTACCCACCATAGAGAGGCCTCTATTCACAATGGGCAAGGTTGCACTAGTGCATAGATAGTGACCAAGGAGTAGCGTGATAGAGAATACACTAAACAAGAGCCACAATAATACAAGATGACAAAAATGACAAGATGATGGAGTCGAGTCGTGAGTCGAATATGTTCATATATCTCCAAACAAGTGCTAACCCATTTCTTTCACTGCTTATTCCTACACACACATCAATCTTGAACAATAGTGGAAGAGTGGTTACTTGGGGAGGAGTTGTGCAATTCTGGTAATGACACCCAACTAATTTTAGTTGTTTACAGCTTATGAACACTTGCAACTTCAAACTCGATCTTCCAATATATTCTTGAATCGGATAATTGACTTGATTTCAAATCCTACAACACAGAGAATCCTAGGAGAAAACATATTTTATAAGTGGTATGAGGGGAAAATGGAAGTAGATGAGGTAGACGATTATCAGAGGATGGGATGAATTCAAATTTTTAGGACCTAGGTAAATTTACCAGATTTTTAGGACAAAAAAAAGAAATGGACAGTCTTGAATAAGGGTGTTGTAGAATTTCTGTGAGGGTTTGAGGATAGATTTGAAAACCAAGACAAATTTTCTATCCTCGGGGCCAAACTTTCATGCCTACATGAGGTGAATTTAGCTCCAACCACAAACACTATTCCATACCCAAGGATGAATTGTAAAGTAGAACTGAGCTCAAATACAATCATCAAGATTATCAATGTCATCATGATTGGATGTATTTGAAGAGGTTTCATGGGTAGAGAGGTAAGTTCCTTTTGACGATCGATATTGTCCCTCTTATGTCACTCTCTGCACCTCATCCATATCAAGCTCTCCATAATAGTCATGTATTACATATAACAAGCATAAATAAATAAAATATATAAAACATCAATAAAAATAAAATAAAGTATATCAAATGTAATAATACTCATAAAATCATCTAGATGATCTCGTATTTGCTCACTCAGATGTTGATATCCACAATGTGTAGTAAATTTGATTTCTTTTTTCATAGCATAATGACCATAATCCTTTCACTACATTGAAAAACATAAAAAAGATTAATGATTAATGTTTTAAATAAAACAAAATTATAGTCTCAATAATACATATACTTACAAATGTAGCAACAAAACCATGATGGCCCATTTGGCCTAGCACGACATATGACCTATCTAAACTCTCTTTGTTGAATCATTGTGAGTTATGTAATTAAACAAAGGTACATAGATTTAATGTAAATATTCATAAATCGTATTAGAATTATAACTCACAATAATATAAACTATCTTGCATACCTTCTACTAAGGAAATGATTCTTGAAAATAGTGCCATGTCTCAGGTGATATGTTTGTTCTTCTATTATTTCTTTGTACCATACAATATCTCTTATTATTTTAATCTCAATGAAAAAAAGGATCAGTATACAAAAAAATCTTTAAATTTATAAACAATCATACACACATACACACGTACATACAGTTACACAAACATACATACACTTACACATACATATAAACACATACACGTACATGTACATACACATACACACATACACACACATAAACATACACACACATACATGAGTGTGAGAATATTCATGAATCACCATGCATGAGTAGAGACGTAGGAAGATAATTCATCTTTAGATGTTTAGAGAGGAATAGAAACCAAGAGATGTAGGAATACACTTCGTTGTCAATGCTATGAAAGGGAAAGAAAACATTTATATTATAATATTATTAAAAATAATAAATTATAATAAATATACACATATAAACACATACACTGAAATACACATATACACACATATATAACACACAAACATACACATACACATATATACACACATACATGCAGATGCATACATATACACACATATGCACACATATACATACATACATACATATACACGTTCTCGTCAAGATTTTCTCTCCTCTCTCATTCATGAAGGCCTAATGGAAACACATTCGGTGAAGTTATTCCAAATTCCCTGAGACGTCAAAGATGTATCAAGGATGTAAAAGGGAGTTCACATGCAAACTTTGGAAGAAATCAAGAAAATCCAGGGTAGCGGTCAAAGATAGTCAAATTTTGGAAATTAGGGAAAAAATTTCAATGTCTCCAAATTACATTAAAATTCATATACATTTAAATCCTATCAAAGGTAGTCTATAGCCTGAATTTCACATGTAAATGGAGTTTCTAGCACATTGATATGCCATGTGCATTTTCAAAAAATATAATTTTTCCACTTAGACCCTAAAAAATCTTGTATAGGAATTTTTGTTAGCCATATGGTTTGGCATGTATAAACATCATATGTGGCTACATATTTGTACAAATTTTCAAGGGTATCAGAGCTTCTTAGACACCTTAATACCACCTTGCAAGCTTCCAAATGTAGTCAAACGTGTACAAGGGAGATTCAGATGAGAGTTTTTTTCTACATATTCCTAAAGGAGACCTTTCAAAACATATCCCTAAACATTTTCATCTTCATCAAAGGATATTTGAAGGGTCAAAGAGCACTAAATCTAGTTTTTAAGGTCACTGTAGTTTCCTAGAATAAGAAAATTGAAGGCTTGAGGGGCTACCGCATAGCGAACAATGATTGAACCATGTTGTACAATCAGGATGAGCTCACATTCAAGGGTGGAGATGCAGTAAAGCATAAAGCAAGGAGTATGCAGGAGTTTTTTCATCAGATAAGCCTTTTCTGATGGTCAAAGATCAATAATGCAAAACTTGTTAAAAAATAGTAGCTTATCTTATCCAAATTGATATCAGCATTGATCCAACAGTCCTGATCAGCCTGAGATCCAATGGTGGAGAATGAAGGTGCCTATTTTCCCCCCCTTTGCCCTAGATATCATGTAAATAACCAATCTTAGCCATCCATTTGATAAATCCAATGGTTGCAATGAAAAGCCGTTGATCTTAGGGTTGGGAGTTTATTTTTGTAGATCAAAGGGCCCAAATTCATTCAAAAAACTATATAAACCCCCCACCAAACTCCTAGAACATCATTGTGAGAGGATCACCCTCAGTTGAGCGTATGAGGATCCAAGGTGGGCTAGTAAGAGCATAGTTCCTAGAATCAATATTTAGACTTCCACTTTAGGATAGGCTCATATACCCATTTTCTCTTTCTTTGCTCACCCTTAGTGGAGCATGTGAGTGAGTTAGAGCTGGTTTTTTGAGCCTTAAACTTCCTTAGAAACACATTTCGATCCTAGAAAGACATAGAGTCAATGAAGTGGAACCTATCCTCTTACATGTGACATTCGGTTGAACTGTCATGGTGAGAGGGTTGTGTGGGCCACGCTTGACAAGTAGAATGCTTAACTTGATGTTTCACAACATTCATGTATATGTTTGTCATAACAATATCTTCTAATTCATGTCTCTTGTCTCTTGTTTCTTAGTCTCTTATATGTTCTTATATGTCTCCTTCTATCTCTTTCTATGTGTGAGAAGGCTCTGCTATCATGCATTGAACCAATGAGGATGATTCATTGAGATTGAGAGGAAACTTTTCTATTCATTCATAAATCATGACCCAAGTGCATTCATATCACCCACAAACACCCATGCATATGTTTTAGTTTCAAAAGTGTATAAGAAGCTCCATTCTTGGACCATTCTTCCTTTTGAAACTAATTCATGTGTGTGGTTTTAGTTTTTTTCTCATCATGCATACATTCCATCGAAAGAAAACTATGCATATGAATTAAATTTGGAAAGTGTATAAGAAGCTCCATATTTTTGGACCATTCTTCCTTTCCAAATTGATTCAGGTGAATGGTTTCTTTTGTCCTCAGTATTCATGTTCATGCGTTTATCTTGCATTCATATGTTCCTATTTCTGTAATCAAATTAGGACATCTCTTCTCCCCATACCACGCTTCATCTTCACCTTCACATTTTTTATTACATAAACCTTCCAACACTCACTAGCTTTATACACTCTGCATGTGTCGCGACCGGACCCGATCCACCCGGATTGCGATGACCTCAGATGTGAAACGCTTCATGGCATTTGCTTCGGATCTTGTTGGGAGCTTGTGATCCATATCCTTTGTTTCATATTTTTTATCCTCATCATATCATCATCATTCTTGAGTGTTGCACTAGATTTCTCACAATATCATGCACATCCTCGTTGTGAAGTAGACACATTTGTGAGAGATGTAGAACATCGTGCATCACTTGCTTATTCACATAAGATGGAGGTAGGATTTAAATCCCTTATTGTTGAGAAACAAGGCCAATAGCCTCTTCTATGTTGAGAGAGAAGGGAAAGTTCTATGGCATCAACATCACCAGCTACTTAGATTTGTTTGAAGAGCAAGATATGATTTTTGGTCTTCTTGAAGATCTTTTGATATCATTCTTTGAACAAAGTGTTGATAGCTCTATCATAAACCGTGTCACTCAATATGATACTCTTCCTTGGAGTGGTTTCAGAAAGGAGATGCTCAAAGAATTCTATCTTGAAGATTATAACCAACCTAATCGGGATGGATTCTTACGATGAGTCAATTCCCCAAAGCCTAGTAGCACTATTACTCACTTACAAAATGACTATATTAGACGCTATGAACAACTTCCTAATGATGATAAGATAACTTTGGAACCTGATCTTGTGATCAATTTTCTTAAACTTCTTCATCTTGAATTTTTTAGGGAAATTGAACAATGATTAGAAGAGCCGGATAAGCGCTATGGTCTTACTAACAATTGGCAAACGGTATGTAAAGTAGTAGAGGTTGTAGCCCATTGACATCAAAGATAATCCATGCTTTATGAGCAAACTAGTCTCCCTCAAGCTAGCCTTCCACAAGCTAAAGAGCAAGTTAGAGAACAATCACATGCTATGCTTTTTGACTCTACTCCTATTTCTCAAATGATGGAGCATAGTCAAGGTTTTAAAGTAGAACCAAATAAAAGTGTAGCTGAACAATCTCAAGTGGAAATTCTCACTAAGCAAATGGACAGTCTTATTTCTACACAATCCAAGTTGTCCAAGACTATAGATGCTTTACAATCTAATTACATAAACAATTTTCAAAATCGCATGAGCCCAATGTCTTTTCAAAAGCCTAATCAACATGTTATAGCTCCCAATCAAAATCTACAAGTAGCTCCTACTCAGGCATATCAAGTTCCTCCAATGCATAATCATTCAATGCAAAATCCTCATCCTCATGTGCAAAATCATAAAATGTATCAAAACATGTATCCTCAAGCTTCCCAAAAAACTTTTAAAAATCCTCGAAATCAAAATTTTCAAAATCATCAACCGTATACTATGGAAGCTCCTGTTGCACTATAACTACCACATGTTGCTCACCAAGCTCCTGAAATACATCAATTGCCTTATCAAAATCCTAATTATCCTATTCAAGCAATGCCTTATCAACAAAATCATCAATTTCAAAATTTCCCAACAAAAACTTAATCAAAATCCTCAAAATCAAAATGGTTTTGTGTGTGGCCCTCGTAGGTGTCTTTGGTGTGAATCATTAGAGAAATTTTTGAAAGATTGTGAACTATTGAAGGCTTCTAAGGAGCAACGAATAGTAATAGACATAGACAAGAAAATTTGTGACTATCGATCTAGGCTACCTTTGCAAGGAAATTATGGTAAGGGAGGAATGAAAAAACACTATGAAAATATAACCATAACGGATGCAGGAACTAGAGGGGTGAAACTAGAAACTCTTGATGAACAAGAAGTACAATCGAGGAAACCCACAAAAGAAGTTGACTTATTTGTAGAGGCTTTAGTAAGAGCATGAGATGAGATTAGGAGAATAATGGCTTGGGAGTCACCGATAGAAGATCAATCTCTTATTTCTCACATATCCAATGTAGAAAAAAAAATAGAGATGAAATTGAGCCTAGTGAAAGAAGAGTGACTTGAAAACAAACATCAGAGGGAATAGAAACCATCATAGAGCAAGGGGAAACATCACAACCCAAAGATAAAAAACAAGAACCACAACTCAATGAACAAAAATAAGAAGAGAAACAAAAACGTAAGAAGACAAAGCAAAGAAAAATGGAACCAAACACTTTAGAGAAACAAGAACATTCAAAACAAACTCAAGGCCAAACACAAGAAGATGAACAAGAACAAGATCCTGAGAAAAAACAAAAGAAACCCAAGAGAAAAACTAAAGCCATGTTCATTTCAAAATTTGAGAGAAAAATAGATCCTATGGAGATTCTAGTCACATTTTACTTAAGATTCAAGTGACTATGTCTTTAGAACAAGTTTTCGCTATTGCAAAACCTCTTTCTAAAGATAAATTTATCGGCTTAATTAAAAGGAAGAGGTTTTTGCTACTGATATGCAAGATCTCTAGATCAAGATCAAGCTATGAATGAAGCCTTAAAGTTTGATGAATCACATTAAGAGGACTTTGATGATGATGAAGTAAATGTAAATAAAAATTTCTTAGGACCTATTCAACCTGACCATGAAAATCATGAGAACAATCCTGAAAGTCACTTTAAAAGAAAATTTTGGTCTAGAGGTACATTAGAGATGCATGTTAAAATAGAAAATGATAAGAACGCTATCACTGTATATGCATTAGTAGATTTTGGCTTTGAAATCAATGTGACTTCAAGAGAATTCTATGATAAATTTTGATGGCCCATAGATAAAGATTGTGGATGGCATATGAGAACTCTAGATAATGGTGTAGGTACCCTGTATGGAGCTTGTGCAAGTGTGCCCATATCCATAGGAGGAATCACAGAAGAATTTCAAGATAATTGCTCCTGAGAACTCTAGATAATGGTGTAGGTACCCTGTATGGAGCTTGTGCAAGTGTGCCCATATTCAAGATAATTGCTCCTATGAAGTTCTCTTAGGTTAGACCTTTATTTGTGAGATTCGTATGGAAACTAAAGCCATGGATGATGGGTCTACCTATGCTAGAATTAAGTCTAAGGATGGAATGCAATCGCTTGAAGTCATGACAGTAGGAGTAAATCATCCTAGGAATCGATTGTCATTTAGAAACAAACCTATTGTTACTCAGGGTCATGAGCATGTTTGTAGTGATTGTGCACCTCGATTCATGTTTGGAGCTACATATGATCAAAATTTCGGATACAATCCATTGTTGAGCGGGAGAACAATGGATAGTGGTTTGACATCTCGTAACCAACCAACTTGTACAATAGTTTGTCACTTTGTTTTCCACATTCTAGATTAGATTTTCCTCATAAGAGTCAATTGTCCAAGTCTTTTATCCAAAAAACCCAAAAAAAAATATACAACCAATAAAATCATGGATCATGATGAGAACATTGAGCATGTGATTGAGATATCTCATTGTCTCTCTACTCTTGAGGAGTTAGAGTTATGTCTTCAACAAAATTCTAGTTCCCATATTATTCTTCTTTCTTCCCTTGATGAGTATGCTCTTATCCAAGAATATGCTCTCAATGTTGAGAAGTGCTCAAAATTTAACCAAACACATGATGCCTTAGTTGAAACAAAGTACAAAAGTGTAGAAAAAGAAATCAAACCCATAGCTCAACCATTACCCTAAGGAAGTAATGAAAAAAATATTGATGTGAAAAACAATCCAATTCTTCACGATAAGAAAAACATAGGAGATACGTTCACACACAAGTGAAAATTGGTAGAGATGATGACTTTCTTTTACCAACAGAGAGAGATAAATTTGAGAGAGTCATATGAAGCCATGGAAAAGCCTTTACTTTGTATCCTTATGAGATTGGTTGCGTAGATCCTAAGCTAGTTGCACCCATGATAATCTTTACTATTCCACATATTTCATGAAATCTTTGCCCTATACCAGTTCCAAAGGCTCACTTACCTGAGCTAATGAAACTACTTAAGGAGACAATAAACATGAGAATTTTTGAGCCATCTTCTGCACCTTATTCAAATAGATAGTTCACTGTGCCTAAAAAGAATGGAAAAGTACGTTCTATTCAAGATCTCCAATCCATCAATAAAGTCACCATAAGGAATGTAGGAATAGGACCCATTATAGATGAGTTTGCTGAATCATTTTTGGGACATTATATCTATTCAATGGGTGATTTATATTCTAGGTATGACCAATTCCAATTAACAATTGATACTTGTGACATAACCACAATGAAAACTATTTTAGGCTTAGTGTGAATGTGTACTTTACCTCAAGGAGCGACTAATTCTATGGCTCATATGATGAGTGCTCTAAATATGGTCTTACATGATTTTATCCCTCATATAACCATGCCATTCATTGATGACATTCCAATTAAAGGGAGTGAGGAATGTGTAAAGGATATTACTTTGGATTCATTTGGATGTCGTAAATTTGTTCTTGACCATATCTCTGATTGTGAACGGATATTTCAACGATTTGAAGAGGTAGGTCTCACATTTTCTATAGAAAAATCTGTTTTTGGTGTCAAGGAGGTTCTTATTGTTGGACATTTATGTGGTCATTATGGTCGAAATCCATACCAACAAAAAGTTGATGCCATTAGCAAGATTTATGAAACATGTAGCAATGTGAGTGAGGTACGCAAATTTCTTGGTGCTTGCATCTTTTATGTTATTTGGATCCCACACTTTGCTCATGTTGCTGATTGTCTCTATGACTTATTGAGGAAGAAATAAAAATTTATTTCGACTCACAAACACACGTAAGCTATGCATAAATTGAAGAAATTGTTGCTTGAAGCTCCCATACATAAGCATGTAGACTATTCTGTTAACAAACCAATTATATTGACTCTTGATACTAGTCCTATTAGTATAGATTGGATCATAATTCAAGATGATAGTGATGGGAATAGATATGCAATCGGGTTTGGGGCTAAAATTTTACATAAAACACAACGAAAATATCCACAGATCAAACGACAACTATGGGGTATGGTAACAGCTTTGAAAATAGACAAAGAATATTTCATTGGAGCAAATGTCAAAGTTGAGACTGATTGTTTGCCTCTCATCAGAATGATAGCCAATTGTTCATCTCCTGATATACCCATGCTTAGATGGATCTCATATATTAAGATCATAAATCTTGAGTTAGTTCATTTTCCAGGTAAGTCAAATTACGTTGCTGATATGTTATCAAGAGCTAGATTTGATGATAATCTTGAAAGTGATCTAATGAAGAATATGAACTTAGTTGACTATGTTCCACATATATATGAGTATGAGCAATTTCATGAGTCTGAGTACGAAGTGAATGGAGAGACATAGGAAAGTATTTGAGTACACTGCAACCATTACCTAGCTGGACTACAACTTTTTCCTATGTAATGGTTATCTTTGGAGACATGCTAAGGATAAGTTTAAGAATCCACAACAAATCCTACGAAATTGAGGTCTTTAGTTGCAAGTAATGAAGGAAATGCATGAGACATTATGGGCAAGTCATAAACGATTTTTTGGAACATATGAAAAAATTAGAAGTACCTATTATTGGCCTAGGATGTATGTTGAAATTAGTAGCTATGTTTCTATATGTTCTACTTGTCAACATCTTTCGTCAATCAAACATAGAGATCCTTTGCATCCTACTTATCCACCTTGTATTCACTACAAGTGGGTAGTAGATCCTGTAACTATGCCTAAAGGTATTGACAAAATGCGTTACATTGAACTTGCAAGAGAGGACTTAACTAATCATGTAGAAGAATGTTCACTACGATCTAAGACCACATCCAATGTTTGCAAATTCTTGCTTAAAGATGTCATAAGTTGCTTTGGGTACATAGAGAAAGTAGTTGCCGATCGTGGAGAGTTAAATGTGAGAGAAGCTAAAGAGTTCTTTGAACATCATAGTATTTGTTTGTCTCTCACTACTACATATAATACAGTGGCTAATGGTAAAATAGAGAGAGGGCATCCACCTATTGTGAAAGCCATATCTAAAGCATGTAACTGTGACATCAAATAGTGGCCTAGATTTTTACCTTTTGCACTTTGGGCAAATAGAATGACATGCACACATACTACTGGGTAAATGCCTGATGAACTCATGTATTGTAAAAAAAAATTGTTTCCAATTCAGTCTCATATTTTTGCATGGTCAAATTTTCCTTGGTCTGAAAACATGTCTAATGATGATTTTTGAGTTTGCGCATTAAATAGTTAGAACAAGGTAAATTAAGACTTGATGATGCCGTTGAAAAATTATTTTGATAAAACTCATCGATTGCATCCTAAACCAATTGAAGTAGGAGATTGGGTGCTCATTCATGATAGTACATTTGACTCTCAATATGATGCAGGCAAAAAGATCACTCAACAGTGGTTTGGGCCGTACAATGTATCAATGGTCAACAACAATGGTATGTATGCTCTTTGTGAATTAAATGGTGTTGCACTAAAAACTTTGATTGCAAGTAAAAGGATAAAGCCAGTCAAGAAACGTGATAATGACAGGTACATTTTGGATGAGGACGTTGAAGAAGATGACAACAATGAGGCCAATTCATAAAGTGGAGTATCCATGATTAAAAAAAATGAAAAACTAAATATATATATATATATATATATATATATATATATATATATATATATATATATATATATATATATATATATATATATATATATATATATATATATATATATATATAAGATCATTAATTTTTCAAGTTCATGTTGCTTTGTTTTTTTCAAGTTCATTCCACTTTTTTTTTCCATTCTTGCTTGTTTGTAATTTCACTTCATGCATGTTTCTTTTCAGTATTTGCATTGCATTACATATCCACATCACTTGAGTAAAAAAGGGCAAATGATGATTTCTCTACCTGTGTAAAATTGTATCTTAAGTAGTAATTGATCCACTAAGAAACGGGTTATAATCTAGGTTTATGGAAACATAGGACATGTAGATTTGGAGGTTTATTTTGGTGACATGACTTTCATATATAAACATGCATAAGTATCCTGTATCGAAAGCATAATTGTTGAAATCGTGGCTCCTGCTACTCCATGTTTCTATATCCTTAGTCCACCTCACAACACTTGTATCAGAGTTCAAATGACTATTCTCCATCATCAAAAATGGTTGTACCTTGTATCGGGGTTTAATTTCTCCCTATCATTAAAAAAAAGTTGCTACATGTTACTAGGAAGTTTACACTTTCTTCCACCCCAAAAAAGTGATCATAACCATAAAGTCACCGAATCATCATTCAAAAAAAAAAAAGAGAGAGCAAGCCAATGGAAGCTAAGGAGGCATAGCAAAATAAATCACGGGCTATAAAGGCAGATTTATGCATTAGTGGAGTTTAGTTAGATTTCCTTGCATGCTATTAGAGAAAGAGCATATTTATATATATGTAGGAAAGAGGTTGATTTAAAATAAGTTAAAGATGAAAGATGTCTCTTGAAAATCCTAAGTCTTTGTTTATAATCGTATTTAAGGTAGATTGCTTTATGAAAAAGGTACAAATTTTTCTTCAAGATGAGAGGAACTAATGAATGACTCAATACATCACTTCCACTTTATGTTCATGCTTGTTTGTTTTCTTTCTTTACATGTTGTCAATGTTGCCTCTTCATTTGCATATATGTTGCCTATTTGTTCATGCATATTCATGTTGCTTGTTTCAATTCTTTCTTTCATGCAAATTTTGCTTCATATCATAGTGCCTACTCATTTATGAATATGATCAATTTTTTCTTCCATATGCTTCCTATAAAAGAATTTGATGCCTGGAACCTTTTTTTTTCAGAGATACTAGAGTGGTGCTTCCGGATGAATCGCAGGTTTTGTGGGGGTGAATGTGATCGAGACTTTCTCTCCTCTCTCATTCATGAAGGCCTACAGGAAACACATTCGATGAAGGTAGTCAAAATTCCCTGAGAAGTCCAAGATGTATCAAGGATGTCAAAGGGAGTTCACATGCAAACTTTGGAAGAAATCAAGCAAATCTAGGGTAGTAGTCAAAGGTGGTCAAATTTTGGCAATTAGGGCAAAAATTTTGATGTCTCTAAATCACATGAAAATGCATATACTTATAAAGCCTATCAAAGGTATTCTATAGCCTAAATTTCACATGTAAATGGATTTTCTAGCACATTGATATGCCATGTGCATTTTGAAAGAAATCTAATTTTTTCACTTAGATCCTACAAAATCTTGTATATGAATTTTTGTTAGCCATATGATTGGCATGTATAAAGATCATATGTGGCTACATATTTGTACAAATTATCAAGGCTATCAGAGCTTTGTAGACACCTTAATGCCACCTTGCAAGCTTCCAAATGTAGTCAAACTTATACAAGGGAGATTCAGATGGGAGTTTTTCCTGCATATTCCTAAAGGAGACTCTTCAAAATATAGCCCTACACATTTTCATATTCATCAAAGGATATTTGAAGGGTCAAAGAGCACAAAATCTAGTTTTCAAGATCATTGCAGTTTCCTAGAATAAGAAAATTGAAGGCTTGAAGGGTTGCCACATGGCGAACAATGATTGAACCATGTTGTACAGTCAGGATGAGCTCACATTCAAGGGTGGAGATGCACTAAAGCATAAAGTAAGGAGGATCCACGCGTTTTTTCATCGGATAAGCCTTTTTTGATGATCAAAGATCAATAATGCAAAATTTGTTCAAAAATAGTAGCTTATCTTATCCAAATTGATGTCAGCACTGATCCGACGGTCCATATCAGCCCCAAATCCAATGGTGGAGAATGAAGGCGCCTATTTTCCCCCTTTTCCCTAGATATCATGTAAAGAACCAATCTTAGCCATCCATTTGATAAATCCAATGGTTGTAATGAAAAGCAGTTGATCTTAGGGTTGAGAGTTGATTTCTGTAGATCCAAGGGCCCAAATTCATTCAAAACACTATATAAGCCCTCCTCCAATCTCATAGAATATCATTGTTTGGCATCCATAGAGCCCTTGCTAGCACATGGTTCCCTTGAGACGATCACCCTTAGTTGAGCGTGTGAGGATCCAAGGTGGGCTAGTAAGAGCATAGTTCTTAGAATCAATTTTTAGAATTCCACTCTAGGATAGGCTCATAAACCTAGTTTCTCTTTCTTTGCTCACCCTGAGTGGAGCATGTGAGTGAGTTAGAGCTAGTTTTTTGAGTCTTAGACTTCTTTAGAAACACATTACGATCCTAGAAAGACATAAGGTCAATGAAGTGGAACCTATCCTCTTACGTGTGACATTCGATTGAAATGTCATGGTGAGAGGGTCGTGCGGACCACCTTTGACCAGTAGAATGCTTAGCTTGACGTTTCACAACATTCATGTATATGTTTATCATAACAATATCTTCTAATTCATGTCCATTGTTTCTTAGTCTCTTACATGTTTTTACATGTCTCCTTCTATCTCTTTCTATATGTGAGAAGGCTCTCGAGTCATGAATTGAACCAGTGAGGATCATCGATTGAGATTGAGAGAAAAATTTTCTATTCATTCATAAATCATGACCGAGGTGCATTCATACCATCCAAAAACACCCATGCATATGTTTTAGTTTTGAAAGTGTATAAGAAGCTCCATTCTTGGACCATTCTTCCTTTTGAAACTAATTCATGTGTATGGTTTTTGTTTTTTTTCTCATCGTGCATACATTCCATCCGAAAGGACCTATGCATATGAATTAAATTTGGAAAGTGTATAAGAAGCTCCATATTTTTGGACCATTCTTCCTTTTCGAATTGATTCATGTGAATGGTTTCTTTTGTCCTTGTCATTCATTTTCATGCGTTTATCCTGTGTTCATATGTTCCCTTTTCTATAATCAAATCATGACATCTCTTCTCCCCATACCGAACTTCATCTTCACCTTCATATTCTTTATTACATAAACCTTCCAACACTCATTAGCTTCATACACTGTGTGTGCCATGACCGAACCCAATCCACCCCGATTGCGATCACCTCCACAACCTCATACATTTATGATTTTGTAATTGTATGTAATAATGTGTATGTGTGTATATGTGATTATGTGTGTATGTATAATGAGTACATGTGAATGCGTATCTGTGTAAAAAATCATAGTGTTAATATCTAGAGCCTCTTTTTGTTACAGAATCAGATTTTGATCAATCACAAGATACTCCACCATTGTAACCATGCAATGACTACTTACTATAATAATATCAAACTTTTAATTCTAATATTTGATAGATACAGACATCGATGATATATACTTTTTTCTTGTTATATTATAATCATATTCTGATCAATCAGAGGGTACTCCACTAGCTCCTACCCATGAAATGACTTCACATGTGTCATCTCATAGGAATTATGATGATTTTTACTCTCAAGATCATACTATACATTAGTGTAATCTTTACTATGGCATGTATTGAAGGCCATGATTTGAATGTATTGAACATAATAGCGAATGCATGCAAATATTGATTAATGCGTATGAATAGAAACTTCAAAATCTCTAGGTAAAAGATGGGGAAACAAAAGATATAGACGTAATCTCCATAGTAGTGAGAATAGAGATATATCTTCGCGTAGGTAGTGGCTATATAATGGGTTGCAACTAGCCAATGCAAATAATGAACGAATCTCAAATGATGAGAGGGAGTTAATGATGGATTTTTAAAGAAAGGTAAATTGATTCTACTAATATTCTATTTTTGCACATGTATGTATATTAGTTTCTCTTCTAATAATTTAATTTTTATTCTATGCCCAAATGTTCACTAATATGTGGGCTTATGGACAACATATTAGAATCAAACCTATTGGTTCTTTGCATAAAACAAAGGATTCTATCATTGTTGCTTCTTTCAAGCAATTATCACATGTTAGTTCAAAAGATAAAAACCTTATAGATAGCAAGCTTGGTTACATAGGAAATATTGTTGGTGTGTACAAAAATATTGTTTTGTATTTGCAAATAGATAAAAGAAACTATTATTTTTATGATATAATTATTATTTTTTAAAGCATATATTAATGACATTTTACTGTTTTTATATTTTTATACGCTTTTTTGAAGGTTGATTGGTTTTAAGCCAAATATAAAGGTAATAGTTCCACATTGAGAAGGGAATTATCTACGTTTTGGGCAATGAACTCTTCAAAAAGAATGCGATTAATAAGAGAATTGTATATTCTTCTTACACATATTGAACAAGCATTTTTTTTATAAAAACTATGATGCCCATCCTTGGTGGGAAGTCATTCATGTTCAACCTAGAGGTGGGTCATTGTTGGAAAACTTTATTGTTAAACAGATCGAAGAAAGTCATGTTGATGGTTCACAATTAAATATTGATTTACCTGCATCTCAGAGAGAAATTAGAATCATTCTAGATGACAATGATAATAGTCTACTTGATGAGAACGATAATACTCTATGTGTTGACTCTATAGAAGATGAAGAGAAACTACCAAAAATCGATATTAGTCCATCAGTTGATGATGTTGTTAATGATAATAATAAACTAAAAATAGAAGAAATAACTGAAATTAATAAAGATAATAAAAATAAGACTATATTGATGCCTTACCAAAATGGTGATAATAATGAAAACACATGACTAAATTAGAGAATACATCCCCTTCAATTCATTTGGAGTACGAAATTATTCCCATCATGTTTTTAAATAGAGAATCAACAAAAGAGAGGTTATGACCATAGACTACTTACACGTCTCGAACAAATGAATAAGATACGTTTTTTATAGGTTTCTAAATGGTTCAGAAACCAATTGGGGATTTTTTTTAGGATTTTTTTAATGTTTTGAATATGAAATGGATAAGGATGAAAATCTTCATGAAACATATCCATGACTTAAAAGTTCGAAAATTATGAGAAAAGGTAATAGGCATAAGTGATCAAGGAAAAGATAGCTATGCTAAACTAGGATTAAAAAGTAAAATTAAAATTCAACAGCAATAGAAGATTTTTTGTGTTAAGTGATGTATCATTTAAGTCACATGTCTATTACATAAACAAAAAAAGAAACAAATCAAGGTTTTAAAGGAAAATTTAAAGATGGAGAAATCCTATTCTATAACTAAGTTGTGGTGAAAACTTGAAATGATGGGAAAACAAAATATCAATAGTTCAAAGTAAAGCAAAGCCACGAGTCTTGATAGCCACGAGTTAAAATTATATTTAATGACGAATAAGATAGAATCATAATACACGTAATATATCTGATAAACATAAAAACAATCAAGCTTCATGAGTATTTGAGACAGAAAGAAAATTAGATTGAAGGTACATATATCTAAAGAAATACTTTTACGTTTATTTATGTACTTTAGTTTCTCAAAAAACTAACTTTTAATGTTCCTTTTGATAATGAAATCTAAATAGAGAACCAATTTCACCTTCGATTTAAGATGAGTTCAATGTGCTGATTGCATCGACAACTTTTGTTTACTTTCACGATCGGCATTCAATATCCCAAACCAAAAATTAAATGAAAAGAAGAATTTTCTTCGACAATGGTTCTTGTAATGCGTGCAATTTTCCTCCCTCTCTCTCTCTCTCTCTCTCTCTCTCTCTCTCTCTCTCTCTCTCTCTTTCTCTCTCTCTTCCCCCCTCCCCTCCCGCAACTGCCTCCCCCGCAGCCCCCTCCTATCCCCACCCACTCCCTCCCTTCCCTCCCGCAACTCCCTCCCCTCCCACAACTCCCTCCCCCACAGCCCCCTCCTCTCCCCAAGCACTCCCTCCCTCCCTTCCCCGCAACTCCCTCCCCCGCAGTCCCCTCCTCTCCCCACCCACTCCCTCGCTCCCCTCCCGCAACTCCCTCCCCCGCAGCCCCCTCCTCTCCCCACCCGCCATCCTAGCTCTCTCTCTCTCTCTCTCTCTCTCTCTCTCTCTCTCTCTCTCTCTCTCTCTCTCTCCCTTCCTGCAACTCCCTTCCCCGCAACCCTCTCCTCTTGTTGGTGCAATTCAAGCCATCACACTTGGCTAGGACAATTGATTTGAAAACTCTACATAAGGGAAGACCCATAGGAACTTATGCTTAAAGTTTCTTACCATTTTACTCTTTTGTAAAAGTCTAGAATGACTTGGCATCTCATGTAATCATACCTACTTGAGTAGAGTCGTGGAAAAAGTTGTTGAAAGGTTGAAGGAATATCTCAATCACCTTTTAGGTGAAAGATTCTAGGAGATAGATTTGAATTCAAATTCAAATCACCATCCAACTCCTATAAAAGCTACATTGAAAAAGTCGCGGGTGGTTCTACTAATCCCGAGGCTGTTCTGTACTATCCATTGAGTGTGTAAGGTCTACATCATAGCCTACACCTCTGAGTACCATTGTGCTATGTTTATCATGCCAATGGGAATGTACATTCATATGATATAATACAAATACTTACATTCATCATCTCTGTTTTGTCTGAGTTATCTACTCCAAGTCTGTCAACTTCAAAGGAGCATATCTCAGGATCTACTGAACCAAATCAAGAGTTTAATAGCTCGTTGGAACCATCTCAAGGTCTTCTACAAGCATACAAAATTTCAGAAGATTTCATTCCGCCATCTTCGAGAAATCGGCTTCGAAGTCACCTCTGGTCTATCTCCGCAACACTCCTAAAAAATCGGGGGTAATCATAATTTTGCTAAATCAATTTCTCTGGATGTGGTTTATCATTTCTTCTCATTCCACTTGCAAATGGTAGCCTATTAAGGTACTTTAATACTCCCAAAAGGAATTGTTTCAATTGCAAGTGTGCTAGTCACACTGAGCATAACACTGAGCAGGTATCATTACAGAAATAGCAAGTTTTCTAGAAGTTGTGAAGTACAAAGTTGTCTGTTTTGATTTGGTCATTACACAAATCATTTGCAAAGCACATATATGCTTTTTTGGTATCATTTGAAAGATCAAGGTGTGTACTAAGCATTTCTGGAATCAAAAGGAGGGCTGGTGTGAAGCAGGTATAGCAGCACCAACTCATTTCTTGAGTGCATCCAACCATCACTCCCAACAGTGGTATCAGAGCAAATAAAGTAATCATGGGAGATGGATTTCCTTCATTAATTGACAAATTGGACAGAAACAACTACCAAGCTTGGTCTCTGAGGATGAAGACCTATCTACAAGGAAGGAGCTTATTTGGATACATATCAGGAGATGAGGAATTACCCTCATTCAAAACTAGAGGACTACCTACAAAGGATGAACATGAGAGGCTCAACCAATGGTGTGCAAAAGATGCTTTGGCAAGGTCTTATCTCTTAAACTCTATATCTGATTTTCTTTTACCACATGTAAGGAATTGTAAGACTTCCCAAGAGACTTGGGAAACCTTGTCAAACTATTTTTCTTCCAACACAAGGGCCAGGAAGAATCAACTGTGGATTGAATTCACAACCCTTAGGAAGCAGCCCAAGCAACCAGTCTCAGAGTATGTGACTAAGATTAAAGATGTGGCAGACCAATTAGCAAGCATTGGAGAGGAGATTGAAGAGGAGCAAATAGTCAGGCAAGTAACAAATGGACTCAAGGCAGATGATAAGTGGGAAAGTTTCACCACTGCAATGGACCTCTATATGGACATGCATACCCCAGATCTCACAACACTCATGGGCCAACTATTTACACATGAAGGAAAGTTTACAAAGGCAGGAGATCAATCAAAAGGTAACAACCCCTCTGCTCTCTATACTGATAAGAAAGTTAAGGATAAAGGTAAAGGGAAGAAACAGGATGAAGAAGGCTCTACCTCCCAAGCTAATTATGCAGGGAGAGGTAGATCATCTAGAGGAAGAGGCAGAGGAGGTAAGTCAGGTAGGGGGAGACCCTACAACTCATCACCTTGCAACATTTGTGGATTATCCAATCATACCACAGATGAATGCTACAAGAACTACAAGAATGAGAGAGGAAGAGGCTACTCAAGAGGTGGATACTCTCAAGAGAGAGGCAGATTCAACCAACATCAAAGCTACAATGGATACAACAATCAATACAACAACAATTACAACAACAACCACAATGGAAATTACCAAGGTGGATTCAGAAACAGAAGAGACTACAACAACTACACAGAGGAGCAAGATGACTCCCTATTGATCATGAACATGACCTCCAAGGCAGGTACAAATGATGATCATTAATTTTATATTGACTCAGGATGTTCTAACCATGTAGCTGGCAATGTGGCACTACTTTCTGATCTGGAAGAACCCAAGGGCAAACATCAGGTACAAACAAGTGATGACACTAAACACTCTGTTGTTAAGATTGGAAATGTGAAGACATGTGATGGTAACCAGAACCTATTGAGCAGGGTACTCTATGTACCAACTATCACCAAGAATCTAATGAGTGTTGGCCAGATTGTGGAGAAAGGTTTGCAGGTCAAATTCACACAACATGGAGCATATGTGGAGGACCCAGGACATGGATTCAGAAGGATAGCCAAAGGGGAGAAATCAGGTAGATTGTTTACCTTTGAGCTAGAAGACACCAAGAATATTGCTTTGTATAATTACAAGGATCAGACACTTGTTGATATATTTAGGTAGTGATGTGTGTGAACACTCTAGGACCGCCGCGGCACTTTTTTCCCTCTTTAGGAGGTTTTTTTCCCCCGGCTTGTATATACGCCTATTGCCCTAATGGGCTACTTATCTTTGTACATTCTCTAGTAATACATTCAGTCTTGTGTGTTGTGCTCCAAGCTTCTTCTTCCTCCTTGTGCTGTTTGCGTGCTTCCGCAGACGTCTAACTCCAACAATTGGTATCAGAGCAGGTCGTTGCTTCTTCTAGGGCGCCGTCGACACTCCTCCGTTTGTAGTCTCAGATTCACACAAAATTTGGTGAGCTCGTTTCGGCCTCCGAACGCACTATCACAGTGCTTGTGCAGGCTATTTCGTCCTTTTGTGCCAAAGGTATATACCAGTTTCTGTTCGCCAGTTTAAGCGTCTCGAAGTCTGCTACAGGTCTAGCAGAACTCGTCTGGGTAGTTCTGTTCAACTTTTTGAGATACAGTCAATTTTCTGCATCAAGGTATTTTAGTCACCGGCCATGGCTGAAAGCAGTGATGTATTCCGTATGTTGGCTGTTGAGGATAAGTTGGATGGTACCAACTACCCATTATGGGCTTATATGATGCGACATGTACTGGTTGCAAAAGGATTGTGGAACATTGTGCAGGGTGTTGAAAGACGTCCTGTTACACCTGTAACGACAGGTACTGCAAATACAGGTGTTGGAGCTGATGAAGATGGTGTCGAAGATGATATTCCGCAGATTCCTGTTTGTGCTGCTGTTTCTGTTGCACCTACTGCAGAGCAGATTTGTTGGGATGGCAGAGATGCCCAGGCACATGCATTGATAGCTTTGTCTGTCAAACGTGCCATTATTCCTCACATTCGCTCTTGCAGAACAGCAAAGGATGCTTGGGATACACTTACCACTTTGTACCAGGCTAGGAATGAGGCTCGTGTTGCTTACCTCCGAAAACAGTTGGAGAGTGAGCACATGAATGAAGGTGATTCGATGGACAGTTTTCTTACAAAGATCAAAGACCTGAAGAAACAATTGATTTCTGCTGATGAGGTTATACCAGATAGCTCACTTGTGCAGACCGTTCTGAATGGCCTTCCTGATTCATATCAGAGTTTTGCCTCTACTCTTCGATTGATGATGAAAGGCAATCCGAATGCCTTGTCATTTGAGGAATTAGTCTCTGTTCTGTTGCAGGAAGATCAGTCCAGGCAGAACAGGTCCATTATGCGTGTTGCAAATCAAGCTTTCCTGGCTAGTCAGAAGGGCAAAGGAAAATGGAGCTCTTCTACTAGTAAGCAGAAATCTGCAAATGCTGCACAATCGAAGAACCAGGATAAAGATGAGAAGAAATCAGAAAAGCAGAAATTGTTCTGCAAGTACTGTAAAGGAAATGATCATATTATAAAGAACTGTCCAAAACTGGCTGCTAAAGAGGCAAAGAAGAAAGAGGCTGGAATGGTTGTTGCAGAGGCCTCTACACCAAAAACAGAGTCTGCAAATCTTGTGCAGGAAGAAGAATGGGCGTTTACTACTGTCTGCAGTTTTGACCCATCTTCTCATGATCAGTGCATGTCTGCAGTAGACTCAGATGTTTGGTACTTTGACAGTGGGGCGACCAAAAATATTACCTCGCAACGCAGTTTCTTCTCTTCACTCGAGCCTGCCCCTACAGGGAATACTGTCACATGCGCCAATAACTCCTCTTATCCTGTTATGGGAGTTGGTAAGATCATTCTGACTACTGCTGATGGTAGTTCTTTCACTTTGTCAGATGCTTTATTTGTGCCAGGGATAAAAAAGAACCTGTTATCAGTTTCTGCATTAGCCAAGATTGGCTTGGTTGTGAAATTCGTTGATGACAGGTGTACAATCCATGATCTCTCAAATGGCGATGTGATTATTGCTTCTGGCATTTTATGTCGTGGGCTGTATAAGCTCATAGACTATGAAAGATCTGTGAATGATTCGGCATGTGCAGTTCATGATTCTCAGGCTATGTCAGATGCAAAGCTTTGGCATGCACGCTTTGGTCATCTGAATTTTGCTAGTTTGTTACGCCTGCAGAAATTTGAAATGGTGTCCTCTTTGCCCAAACTTGAGGCACCTGGAAAACATGTTTGTGAAGGCTGTATTTTGGGCAAAATGCAGCGTTCTTCCTTTCCAAAAGATGGTTCAGTTCGGGCTATGCAGAAATTGCAGCTTGTACATAGTGATGTCTGTGGTCCTATGCATACACCCTCTTTTGGAAATTACCTTTACTTCGTGACTTTCATTGATGATTTTTCCAGGCATGCATGGGTATATCCACTCAAAGCAAAGTCCGAAGTGTTCATGTGCTTCAAACAGTTTTTGGTTTTGGCTGAAAATCTGTCAGCATGTAAAATGGGCACCCTCCGTTCTGATCGAGGGGGGGAATATATGTCTTCAGATTTTAATGCGTTTCTGGCTGAACGTGGGATAAAACACCAGTGTACAGTGCCGTATACACCTCAACATAATGGAGTTGCTGAACGAAAGAACAGGTCACTCATGGAGATGGCGAGGTGCATGGTCAAAAGTCAGGCTTTACCACATAGTTTCTGGCTTGAGGCTGTCATGTGTGCAGCATATGTACTGAACAGGTGTCCCACCAAAGCGTTGCAGTCTATCACTCCATATGAGGCTTGGCATGACCGCAAGCCATCTGTTGCTCATCTGCGTGTTTTTGGTTGTTTGGCATATGCATTAGTGCCTGAACAACATCGCAGAAAATTGGATGATAAGGCAGTAAAATGTATTTTTGTTGGGTACAGTTCTGAAAGTAAAGGCTATCGTCTGTATCATCCACAGACTAAACGCATTCTGGTTAGCCGTGATGTTGTCTTTGTGGAAGATGCTATTCAGCCATTGCTTTCATGTACTAAGGAGACATCTGTTAGCTCCAAGGGCATGTATGATACTTTGATGCCTCTTTTTACAGGTGGACAGGCTAACGCTGGTCCTAATGAGGCAACTTCTCAGCCTTTGCAGGTTTCATATGATGATGCAGATCATTCCATTTCTGATGCAGATTTACATGATGCACTTGTTGATGAGAGAGCTGATATTGAACAGGCAAAAACTATGCCAAAATGGCTGGTGCAGACTTTGCGCGACAGCAAACTAGATGCACCTTTGTCATATCGTACTCGTTCAGGCTCTCATAGTACCTCCTTTGCATCAGATTGCTATGCTATGGCTGCATCTAGTCTCTGTGATGAGAATGAGCCTGTTTCTTTTGATGAAGCACAAAATTCAGAAAATTGGATGGCTGCTATGCAATCTGAATATGATGCTATAATGAAGAATGGTACATGGTCTTTATGTGACTTGCCTCCTGGCAAGAAGGCCATTGGCACTAAGTGGGTATACAAGCTGAAGCGTAAACCTGATGGTACAGTTGACAGGTATAAGGCTAGGCTTGTTGCAAAGGGTTATGCGCAGGAAAGAGGCATTGATTTTGATGAGACCTTTGCACCTACATGCCGTATGACTACTGTTCGGAGCATTTGTGCACTTGCAGCCCATCATGGTTGGAATGTACATCAGTTGGACATTAAAACAGCATTTCTGAATGGTGACTTGCATGAAGAAGTGTATGTTTTTCAGCCCCGTGGCTTTGTGCAGAAAGGGCATGAAAACCAGGTGTGCAGGTTAAAGAAGGCGTTATATGGTTTAAAGCAAGCACCACGTGCTTGGTATGAGAAAATACATGCCTATCTAATTGCACATGGTTTTGAGAACAGTCCAACTGAAAGCACCTTATATGTTAAGCGTGCTAATGATGTGCTTCTGATCATTGTTGTCTATGTAGACGACATGCTGCTCACTGGTCCTCTTGAGAAGCATATTGCTGATTTCAAGGCTGATTTGCATGCCTCATTTGAGATGTCTGATTTGGGGCATTTGCATCACTATTTGGGCATTCAGTTTATGCAAGTTGATGGTGGAATGGCTTTGTGTCAAACGAAATATATTGACACATTATTGCAGCGTTTTGGCCTTGAAGACTGTAAGCCTATTGCCACTCCTATGGAGACAGGTTTACGATTGAGTCTTCATGATGCTGGAGATGCATTTGATGCTGTTCTCTATCAGCAGGCTGTTGGATGCTTGATTTACTTATGCATTACTCGGCCAGATATTCAGTTTTCTGTCTCACAGATGAGCAGGTTTATGCATTGCCCAAGAGTCACGCATTGGAAAGCGGTTAAGCGCATCTTTCGCTACTTGAGTGGTACTCGGCTACTTGGGTTGTTTTATCCCAAGGGGGGATCACTACCGCCAGATTTGCATGCTTTTTCTGACTCAGATTGGGCTGGTTGCTATGACACTCGTGTGTCCACCAGTGGTTTTTGCTTCATGCTTGGTAGCTCATGTATATCTTGGTTGAGCAAGAAGCAGCCTACTGTGGCCACTTCCAGTTGTGAGGCTGAGTATAGGGCAGCTTTCACAGCGACTGTTGAGTGTGTGTGGCTCAGACGCCTTATGGCTGATTTGGGTGTTGGCCAGTCTTCTGCCACCACCATCTTCACTGATAGTCAGAGCGCATTGGCAGTTGCGAGGAACCCTGTGTTCCATGCTCGCACTAAGCACATTGAGGTGCATTATCACTATGTCAGGGAGAGGTTCTCTGTTGGGGAGATCAGCTTGGCATATGTGCCCACGCAGGAGAACATTGCAGACCTTTTCACGAAGGCTCTGCCTAGGGAGAAGTTTGAAGCTTTCCGCAAAGCTTTGGGCTTACTTCCTTTTGTGGAGTGATTTCCACATAGTTCGGCACTTCCTTATACATGAGTGCCAGCTCCTTGTTCACCGCATCACTCCTAGGGGGGATTTGTTGATATATTTAGGTAGTGATGTGTGTGAACACTCTAGGACCGCCGGGGCACTTTTTTCCCTCTTTAGGAGGTTTTTTTCCCCCGGCTTGTATATACGCCTATTGCCCTAATGGGCTACTTATCTTTGTACATTCTCTAGTAATACATTCAGTCTTGTGTGTTGTGCTCCAAGCTTCTTCTTCTTCCTTGTGCCGTTCGCGTGCTTCCGCAGACGTCTAACTCCAACAACACTTTCAGAGTTAGAAATATGGCACAAGAGATTAGGGCACATAGGTGAAAGAACTTTAAAGCAAATGTGCAGGGATCAATGTGTGCTTGGGATACCAAATGTGTCCAAGAAACACATGATTTACAAGTGTGGATCATGTCAATTTGGTAAGTCTCACAGATTACCCTATTCAAGGAAAGGTTTCATGCATGAAGACTACCTAGACTTGGTACACACAGATGTTTGGGGACCTAGCAAGGACCCTTCTATTTCAGGTTCAAGGTATTATGTGTCCTTCATTGATGACTATAGCAGATGGACCATTTTATACTTTATGAAGCATAAAGATGAAGTGTTTAATTGTTTCAAGAGATATCTTGCACTTGTTGAAAATCAAACAGGAAGAAGCTTGAAGAGGCTAAGGTCAGACGGTGGAGGAGAATACTTCTCCAATGAGTTTGAAGATTTCTTGCAGGAAAGAGGCATCAAAAGGGAGATTACTACAAGGTACTCACCTGAACAAAATGGGGTAGCTGAAAGAAGGAATAGACTCATAGTAGAAACAGCTAGGTCTATGCTTAATGAAAAAAAGTTACCAAATTATCTTTGGGCAGAGAGTGTATCCACTGCCACCTATCTTATAAACAGGTTGCCATCCAAATCACTTGATGGCATGACACCATATGAAGCTTGGCATGGTAAGAGACCCTCTCTGGATCATTGCAAAATCTTTGGTTGTGTAGCATATGTGCATATTCCCTCACAGGTAAGGGGAAAGCTAGACCCCAAGGCTGAAAAATGTATCTTCATTGGTTATGATTTGAACCAAAAGGGATACAGATTCTACAACCCAACAAACAAAGGTTTCAAGGTAAGCAGAGATGTCATCTTTGATGAGAATGACTCATGGTATGAGAATGAATGCAGGAAGATTAGTCTACCCTATGACATGGAAGAGGATTTCCCAAAGCTCACCAAGGAGGAATCAATTCAGAAAGAAGATTCAAGCTCAGATGATGATGATACAATAAATCTTGAGGAGTTCAAGGCTTGGAAATCCAAAGGAAAGATGAAGATGAAGCAACTAGAAGATAAACCAGAATCCTCAACTCAAGCAATGAGGAGATCTCAGAGAGAAAAGAAGAAGCCTATCAGATTTGGGTATGACACATCACTTGTAACTAAACATTCTGTATATCTTGCAAAGGACTTGTTGAATGAAGAACCAGGTACCTATGAAGAAGCAATTACCAAACCAGAATGGAAAGAAGCCATGGATGAAGAGATGGAAGCTCTCAAGGAAAGTGACACTTGGGACTTGGTACCCAAGAAAGACTCTATGAAGGTGATAGGATCCAGATGGATCTACAAGCTAAAGAAGAATTCAGATGGAACCATAAACAGGTACAAAGCTAGGTTGGTAGCCAAGGGTTTTGCACAAACCCAAGGCATTGATTATGAGGAGACATTTTCTCCTGTGGCCAAGATGCCAACTATTAGAATATTGGTGAGTGTAGCTGCATCCAAGAATTGGAATATGTACCAATTAGATGTCAAGAATGCTTTCTTGAATGGATGGATATCTGAAGAAGTCTACATGTCACAACCACCTGGCTATGAAGATCCAAAAAAGGTACATTATGTTTGTAAATTGAAGAAGGCTCTGTATGGTTTAAAGCAGGCACCTAGAGCATGGAATTACAGGTTGACAACCTACCTCCTAGATCAAGGATTTGTGATGAGTAAAGCAGATACTTCTCTATTCATAAAGAGAAGTAGTACAGAGGTAATCTACTTGTGTGTCTATGTTGATGACATCATCATTACAGGCAATGATGTCAATGGGATTAGACATATCAAAGGACAGATGATGAAAGAATTCAAGATTAGTGATCTTGGATTATTAAAGTACTTCTTAGGTCTTGAGTTAGTCTACACCAACTCAGGTATATATATCACTCAAAAGAAGTATGTACAGGATATGGTCAAGAAGTTTGGTTTGCAGGATGCTAAAGTCTCTACTACTCCAATGGAGGTCAACCTAAAGCTAAGTTCTCATGAAGGAGAAGAAGTCCAAGACATCACAGGATACCAAAGTATGGTAGGTAGTTTGAACTATGCTACCTTGACAAGAATTGACATAGCATATGGAGTTAGTGTGCTTAGTCAATTCATGCACAAACCAAGGGTACCTCACCTAGAGGGAGCAAAGAAGATCTTGAAGTATCTGAAGGGAACTCAAAGTCATGGTTTGTACTTTCCTTATACATCAGATATTGACATTAAAGTTTACTCAGATGCAGATTGGGCAGGATGCAAGGATGATAGGAGAAGCACATCAGGGTATATTTGTTTTGCAGGAGATAAGCCTATTTCTTGGTCAGCCAAGAAACAACCTACAGTGGCATTGTCATCCACTGAAGCAGAGTATAGAGGGCTTGCCAATGCCACTCAAGAAGCTATCTGGTTGAAGCTTCTATATACAGAGTTAGGTCTATACACTAGACCTCCAATTATCTTTGGAGACAACACAAGCTCTCTTCACCTTGCAGCTAATCCAATATATCATGCCAGAACCAAACACATAGAGGTTCATTACCACTATGTGAGGGAGAAGTTACTTAGCAAAGAGATTCAATTGACATATGTGTCTACTAATATGCAATGTGCAGATTTACTCACTAAAGCATTGGATGGAAGCAAGTTATGCAGATTTAAATCTATAATTGGATTGCAGGATGTGATTGAAGATTGAAGATGAAGACTTAAGCCAAAGTGTTTGGCTTGAGGGGGAGCTGTTGGTGCAATTCAAGCCATCACACTTGGCTAGGACAATTGATTTGAAAACTCTACATAAGGGAAGACCCATAGGAACTTATGCTTAAAGTTTCTTACCATTTTACTCTGTTGTAAAAGTCTAGAATGACTTGGCATGTCATGTAATCATACCTACTTGAGTAGAGTCGTGGAAAAAGTTGTTGAAAGGTTGAAGGAATATCTCAATCACCTTTTAGGTGAAAGATTCTAGGAGATAGATTTGAATTCAAATTCAAATCACCATCCAACTCCTATAAAAGCTACATTGAAAAAGTCGCGGGTGGTTCTACTAATCCCGAGGCTGTTCTGTACTATCCATTGAGTGTGTAAGGTCTACATCATAGCCTACACCTCTGAGTACCATTGTGCTATGTTTATCATGCCAATGGGAATGTACATTCATATGATATAATACAAATACTTACATTCATCATCTCTGTTTTGTCTGAGTTATCTACTCCACGTCTGTCAACTTCAAAGGAGCATATCTCAGGATCTACTGAACCAAATCAAGAGTTTAATAGCTCGTTGGAACCATCTCATAGTCTTCTACAAGCATACAAAATTTCAGAAGATTTCATTCAGCCATCTTTGAGAAATCGGCTTCGAAGTCACCTCTGGTCTATCTCTGCAACACTCCTAAAAAGTCGGGGGTAATCATAATTTTGCTAAATCAATTTCTCTGGATGTGGTTTATCATTTCTTCTCATTCCACTTGCAAATGGTAGCCTATTAAGGTACTTTAATACTCCCAAAAGGAATTGTTTCAATTGCAAGTGTGCTGGTCACTATATAGCAAGGAATTGTTTCAATTGCAAGTGAGCATAACACTGAGCAGGTATCATTACAGAAATAGCAAGTTTTCTAGAAGTTGTGAAGTACAAAGTTGTCTGTTTTGATTTGGTCATTACACAAATCATTTGCAAAGAACATATATGCTTTTTTGGTATCATTTGAAAGATCAAGGTGTGTACTAAGCATTTCTGGAATCAAAAGGAGGGCTGGTGTGAAGCAGGTATAGCAGCACCAACTCATTTCTTGAGTGCATCCAACCATCACTCCCAACACCTCTCCCCACCCACTCCCTCCCTCCCCTCCCGCAACTCCCTCCCCTCCCACAACTCCCTCTCCCGCAGCCCCCTCCTCTCCCCACCCACTCCCTCCCTCCCCTCCCCGCAACTCGCTCCCCTGCAACCCCCTCCTCTCCCCACCCACTCCCTCCCTCCCCTCCCGTAACTCCCTCCATCGCGGCCCCCTCCTCTCCCCATCCGCCACCCCACCTCTCTCTCTCTCTCTCTCTCTCTCTCTCTCTCTCTCTCTCTCTCTCTCTCCCCTCCCGCAACTCCCTCCCCCGCAGCCCCCTTCTCTCCCCACTCACTCCCTCCCTTCCCTCCCACAACTCCCTCCCCCGCATTCCCTCCTCTCCCCACCTGCTCCCTCCATCCTCTCCCTCAACTCTCTCCCCCACGGACCCCTCCTCTCCCCACTCGCCTCCCCAGCCCTCTCTCCCTCTCCTCCCGCAACTCCCTCTCCTGCGGCCCCCTCCTCTCCCCACGTGCCACCTCTCTCTCTCTCTCTCCCTTCCTCTCTCTCTCTCTCTCTCTGTCTCTCTCTCTCTCTCGCTCTCTCTCTCTCTCTCTCTCTCTCTCTCTCTCTCTCTCTCTCTCTCTCTCTCTCTCTCTCTCTCTCTCTCTCTCTCTCTCTCTCTCTCTCTCTCTCACCCCCCTCTCCTTCCGCAACCCCCTCCCCCGCGGCCCCTCCTCCACCCACCCGCCACCTCCCTCTCTCTCTCTCTCTCTCTCTCTCTCTCTCTCCCTCTCTCTCCCTCTCCTTCTGTAGCCCCCTCCCTCGTGGCCTCCTCCTATCCCCACCTGCCACCTCCCTCTCTCTCTCTCTCCCTCCCTCCCTCCCTCCCTCTCTCTCTCTCTCTCTCTCTCTCTCTCTCTCTCCCCCTCTCCCTCTCCTTCCGCAGCTCCCTCCCCTCCATACCTCCCTCCAACCCGTGCCCCCTCCTCCACCAACCCCCACAAGCATGGTTATGCCAAAGGTCACGATTAATATCTTTAATGGAAAATGTTGGAAGAGATTGTTCCATTTTTCTCACAATTGTGATGATTCGTGAAGTGGCATGTTCTGAATAAGAGTCAGGCGATATTTCTGAAGATGGGTTTGTGAATCCTCTTACTTGTACAAAGGATGACCCTTGTTAGATGAAACTCAGGTGTCGCAACTCAAGGAACCTTTTGCAAAAGAGAAAGATTTGATGGGTATGTTGATGTCTGCCATATGGGAGCGGATTTCTTTTTCAAACCGTGGGATAATTATGGTATATCAAGCTTTTCAGTAAAAACCTTCGCCTTCAATCTGAACACATCATGGATTTGGAATAGCATTTTTACTAAAAAGTAAAGGGGCGTTGCCGTTAGTAACAATTGCCTATTTTTAAGGATTCAATTCAAGACTGGTGGCATATTTGAATCTACTCCTCTAATTTTGGGGCAATCAATGGACACATGATCAGTGGACGTGAGTGATCGACAAGGCCCTCTTGGCCTATTGGAGCCTATAAAAGCAATGGATTAGTACTCATTGGGATATACCTACAATCGTACAAGGGTCCTTTTTTTGCACTCTGTGGCTATAAGCCTACTATAGGAAGGTCCTCTTTTTGCACTCTGTGGCTATAAGCCTACTGTAGGAAGTCACTTTGTGGTGAGGATACAGAGCGTGGGCTTCCTAGTGGAAGGCTAATAGCACTATAGTATGAAGAGAGTGTCTTGGTTTTGTCATTCAATGTGAGTCAGTGGTATATTCATACTCTTCCCCTTAGAGCAAGTCTTCATACTTTTTATTGATCAGTGCCACTCTGCATTTAGTTGTGTTCATTATACTGATTGGATGAATCTCTTGTATTGATGTTGTTTAATTCTCGAGTGGCACGTTAGCTCAGAGCATCAACTGTAGAGCATTTCTTTTGCCTATATTGTAACCATCTGTGTGAACTAAGGAGTGGTTTTGTCCTTCACTATAGCCATCATCATTGATCTTCTCTCTGAGTATCCACGTTTAGTGTGCAATTATTGTGATCTGCCTGCTCACAGAAATGTTAAAGGGTATACTTCCCTAAGGAGGACCTCCCTTGAGTAGGCGAAGTACTGGAAGTGCATAATTTCTGCTCTTATTAAAAGTGGATACCCCAATACCTCCTCTACAGTTTGGCACACTTGGTGGGACCCTTGCATTTTTGTGAGAGGCCTTGAGCATAGTAAATAGTCTTTTTCCATTATTTTTTGCCCTATTGCATTTTGCAAGTAGGTACATGACCCATACGCGAGCAGATAAGGAGCCTGTTCGTGTACAAAGGAGCCTTAACAAGTTAGCTATATCTTGGACTAGTGAACCAACATCCCGTCTACCTCCTTTAACTTTATGCGTTGATTTGGGTGTGACACCACTGTCAAGGGAGAAGCATAGGAGAACATTAAACCTCTCCTCAGATACGTCAGAGGAAACACCAGTGCAAATGGAGGATCTCTCTCATTTACTCTCCAGACTCAATATCAAGTTCCCTATCTTCAAGGGACAAGCTTATGAGGGTGCTAACGATCATGTGAGGAGGTTTATCTCCTTATGCCATGGACGAGGTCTGCAAAATAGAGAGGATGCAATGTTGGTACTCTTCCCATCCACATTGGAAGGCCTTGCTGACAAATGGTACAGTCAATATGCAGATGACCATTTTGCTACATGGTAGGCTCTGAAGATGGCGTTCTCACAGACATTTCGATCAAGTGACTCCTCACAAAGAGCTCTAGACCAGCTAGAGAACCTAAGGCTAAGGTCAGGTGAATCCTTTCACGAACTTCAAACTCAAACTAGAACAAAAGCACTTGTTGCAAGCCTTCCACATGCTCCATGTGATTTCTTGGTTAAAAGATGGATAGAAAAAGCTCTTCCTAGGTCATCTCAGCAGAAGCTCCGTGAGTCTCTGAGATTAGATGCAACCCTTAATGGTTTTGTTGCAGCAACGTCACACATTGAAGAAGCTAGGCAACATTTTGAAGGGGAAACACAACCAAATTATGCTGTAGAACTAGACCCTATTGGGCAACTGAGGAAAGAACTGGAGGCATTGAGAATGCAACAAAATCACCAAGAAGAGAAGGTCTTGCCACCGCTGCATCGCACTGATGATGAAGTAGCCCAACTTCGTCGCGAATTAGAAGAGTTGCGGACCACTTAGGATATAAGAAGGAAGATTTGGTGTACGATATGTAACAATAGTGGACATTCCAACGCTAATTGTCCTAACAGAGTAAGTTGTCAATTTTGTGGAAAGGATGGCCATGAAGCTAGGGACTGTTACTACCTCAAGGGTACAAACCAACGAGGTAACCCTCAAGCTCTGGATTCATATTATGCTAGTACTTCAAATGCACCTAATAGAGAGGAGAATTGTCCAACGAAGCCTAGATATGATAGGCCATTGATGTGTTATCACTGTGGTGAGTATGACCATATGCAAAATAGGTGTTCCCTTCTAGAAGATGCACCTCCTCGTCAGCATTGTCCAGAGGCCAAGGATCACTATACCAAAGATTGCCCAAGAAGCCGCCCCGCTCCAATTCATATGATTGCAGTCTCCCCACAAGTAGAAGGTATGACCACTCAGTCTTATGATGTTTCATCTTCTTGAATGCCCATGATGACTAGAGCCAGACAAGCGGGAGCAACCCGTAGAGAGGAACAAGGACTCCAGGATAAAGAAGAGGAAAAGAAGGTTGGGTGGAAGGACCACACACATATTGAAGGATCTTATGAAAGGATGGCTACTTCACTAAAGGACCAACCAACAAGTCTGGAAGAAGACACACATATGGTAAACATTGAGCAAATCCTGAAAGGTATTCATCATAAGGTTAGTCTGTACAAACTCATAAAGATGGATTCAAAAGTAAGGAGTGACTTATTAAAGATTATACACTCTGCTCACTTGAGCCATGTTGGTGCAGACCAATCACCAATTGAAGATTTGAAGAACAAAGGATGGAGATGAGATCAAGTTTTGAAGCAAAGAAGATGGATACATTCACAGAGTGAAAGACATGTACACATATGTACATTAGTTAAGACATAGGTTACTTATACTTATGCTTTGATATAAGTCTGTACATAATTGCCTATAAATACTTTTGAAAATGTCGGGGCAAAGTGAGAAGACAAGGAGAGACAATAGGAGATCATGAGATTAGTGTATTGAGAAGTAGAAAATGTTATTAGACATGTGTGAAGTGAGTTGAACTCTCCATTCTCACTCAGTTGTAAATTTCTGAGAAATAGAAGGAAAAATTACACCCGATGTTTCTGTGTTTTCTCCCTGTGTGATAGATCTTTTGTGAATTCCTTTTGCAGATATCTAAGTCCATAGTTAATCAATCTATGGCTAGAGTTTGAGAGTCTAATTGTGATCAGGCTAAGAGAATTGTGTGTAGGAACATTTACATGTGAGAAAGTACTCACTGGTTCCTAAAACAGGCGCAAATTTTGATCTTAATGATTTGATCATTTCTCACTCCACAGTTTAAAGTTTTGTGCAAGTAAGCACTTAATCTTTAAGTTGGAAGGTAAGCTACTCGTGGCTAGAAGCATTTGTTTAAACGAACTCTATACTGAGAGAATTAAAGTTAAGAAGTTAGGGATGTCCAAATCGACTTCTTAGAAGTGCAGATTTAGACATAGCTGACTTGGTAAGTATATTTCTCAAGATCTACTGAACCTTTTGAAGTAATTCGACTTGGAGAAGGTGCGCAATCTTTAGGCAACGCCTTGTGCAAAGTTTCATAAAAAACTTTACACATTTACTCAGTCAATGAGCAAGATCTATGCAGCAGACTTTCTGAGGAAATTCCTTCTTCACAGTTTTAATCAAGAAATTGATATTTGGTCATTTATAGCTTAAATTGGTGAAGGTTTTGACTTACTCTTGATATAGAGGTGTTCTAAATTCAAGAGTAGGTTGTTCTTTTGGAGATTAACACTCTCCATTAGTGGTATCAGAGCAGGAAACATCAAAATCAAGGAAAGGAGGATCCCGACTGCTGCAGATTCAAGAAATTCAACAACTGAAGAACTAAAAGGTGAAAGCTTGAAGGAAAACCTTGAGGAGGAGACCATACGACATCAAGAAAGACAAAAGGACTCTAATTTGAAGTAAAGGTACATATATTATTCATAAAGCTTGAAGATTTCAATACACAGGAGGACACAAGATGGGAGATTCTCTACAGATAGAGAAATTGGATAGGGAAAACTATCCTGCATGGTCAATGAGGATGGAAGCTCATCTTATGAGCAAAGATTTAATAGCTTACATCACAGGAGAAGAAGAGAAGCCACAGTTCAGAGATCCTAGTGTTCCAACTAGGGAAGAGTTAGCAGATTTGAAAAATTGGATGAAGAAAGATGCTCAAGCCAGGAGCATTATATATATGGCAGTAAATGATTACTTGTTACCTCATATTCGAGGTCTTGAAAGTGCAACTGATATTTGGAATGCTTTGGAGGAGCATTTCCAGAATACTACTAAGTCAAGGAAGGCATCCTTATGGGCAGAGTTTACCACCTTTAAGAAGAAGGCTTCTCAATCCATTTCAGACTATGTGACAAGAATGAAAGATATTGCAGATGCTTTAGGAGCTGTTGATGAAGACATTGAGGAGGATAAATTGGTAAGGCAAATCCTTAAGGGTTTAAGAGGTGATGACAAATGGAAGCCATTCATTTTGTCTACAGAATTATCACTTGATCATTTCACTCCTGATTTAAATCAGTTGCTAGGTCATATGCTAACATTTGAGCAGGATGTTAAAGGAGATGGTGACAAAAGTACAGGTCATGCAATGTACTCAAAGGACAAGAAGAAAGCTAACAAAGGAAAGCAACAAGCACGTGAAGATGAAGGTACAACTAGTCAAGCCAACTTCCTAAGAGGTAGAGGAGGTGGCAAAGGTAGAGGAAGAGGCAAAAACAACAAAGATGGAGGCAAAGCTTGTTGGATTTGTGGTAAGAAAAATCATTTAGCTAATGATTGTTGGCATAATAATCAGAGTAATGGTGGATATAATCAGAACTATAATACAAGAGGAAGAGGTGGCAGAAATCAAAGAGGTAATTTCAGAGGCAGAGGTAGTAGGGGTTACTTTGGAAGAAATGCAGGTAGAGGTTTCCAAAGTCAACAATATAACAACACCTACTACAATTATGCTTCAGATCAAAAGGAAGATTCAACATTGATAATGAATGCAACTTGTGAAAGGCAGAATGAAGATCAAAGAGTCTTCTACATTGATTCAGGGTGTAGCAATCACCTGAGTGGTAATATAGCCTTAATGACTGATTTGGAGAATAAGGTATCTAATCATGTTGTTCAAACAGGTGACAACACAAAGCACAATGTGAAGTCAATTGGATCAGTGAAGGCCAAGGATGGAAGCACCTTATTGAGTAAGGTCTTGTATGTTCCTACAATTCCTAAGAATTTGATAAGTGTAGGACAATTTGTGGAAAAAGGTTATGAAGTAAGGTTCACTAATGAAGGAGTGTTTGTGGAAGACCCTAGCAATGGGTATAAACAAATTGTTTCAGGGAAGAAAGAAGGAAGATTGTTCACATTGAAGATTCAAGGTAATATTGGTCATGCCATGTTCACATATGGAGGACATAAGATCTCTGAGTTAGATCTTTGGCATAAGAGGCTTGGACATTTCAATGAAAGAGGTATTAAAGACATGATTAGCAATGGTTCAGTGCTTGGTTTGCCTAATGTTGCAGGTCAACATATGACATACAGATGTGAGGCATGTCAATTAGGTAAGGCTCATAAGCAACCCTACTCCAAGCATGGTTTTATGTACTCAGAGAAGCTTGAGTTGGTACATACAAATGTGTGGGGACCATCAAAGGATTTCAGTATAAATGGGTCAAGATATTATGTGATTTATGTTGATGATGCTACTAGATGGATCACTATATATGTGATCAAAGATAAGTCAGAAGTGTTTAATACATTTAAACACTATCATGCATATGCAGAAAGAATTACAGGATATAAGTTGAAAAGACTAAGGTCAGATGGAGGGGGAGAGTATTTCTCTAATGAATTCAGTAATTACTTGTGGGATGCAGGTATAAAAAGGGAAGTTACTTGCAGGTACTCTCCTCAACAAAATGGTGTAGCAATAAGGAGAAATAGAACTCTTGTTGAGTTTGCAAGGTCCATGATGAAGGAGAAAAATTGCCCTAATTACTTGTGGGCTGAGGCTGTAAATACAGCTACTTATTTGGTCAATAGGTTACCATGTAAAGCTTTGCAGGGAATGACACCTTATGAGGGCATGGTGGGGTAAGAGACCTACACTAGACCATTGCAAAGTATTTGGATGTTTGGCCTATGCATATGTGCCATCACAATTAAGGCACAAATTGGAACCTAAAGCTGAAAAATATGTGTTTATTGGTTATGATGATAAGCAGATGGGATAAGGGTTGTGGAATCCATCCACAAAACATTTTCTTGTATCAAAAGATGTTACATTTGATGAGCAAGGTACTTGGTATGTAGGTACTATCAATATTAATACAGATAATGAAGAGGTTGTGAGCCAAAGGAAAGGTAAGTCAAAGGTTCAAATAATTGATGAAGAAGAGAATAATGAAGTGCAGGTTGAAGTGGAAGAAACACCAAGATTTGATCCTGAATATGAAGAACCAGAAACCTCAAGAAGTGGAGAACTTAGGAGGTCTACAAGAAACAAATGGCAACCTACAAGGTATAGCTATGATACTTCATTTTTGGCTACCAAAGATTATGCTTACATGATTAAAGCAGATGAAGACCCTTCTACATATGAAGAGGCAAAAGGTAAAGAAAATTGGGAGAAAGCTATGCAGGAAGAATATGATGCATTGTTGGAGAATCAAACATGGGATTTGGTTCCAAAACCAAATAGTCAGAAGATCATTGGATGTAAGTGGGTTTATAAGACAAAAAGATTTGCAGATGGAAGTGTGTCTAGGTACAAAGCTAGACTTGTTGTCAAAGGGTTTGCTCAGACATATGGTGTTGACTATGATGAGACTTATAGTCCTGTGGCAAAGATGACAACCATCAGGACACTTATAGCAATTGCTGCATGTAAAGGTTGGAAGTTATGTCAACTTGATGTAAAAAATGCTTTTTTGAATGTTTATATTTCAGATGATGTATTCATGGAGAAACCTCAAGGGTTCAGAGATAAAAGGTATCCAGATCATGTGTGCAAGCTCAACAGAGCTTTGTATGGCTTGAAGCAGGCCCCAAGGGCATGGAATTATAGACTTGTAAAGTTCTTGAAAGAACTTGGATTTCAGGTGTCTAAAGCAGATAGTAGCTTGCTTGTCAAAGCAAGTGATAATGGTTTCATATACATGTGCATATATGTTGATGATATAATCCTTACAGGTACAAATGAGGAAGGAATACAAAGACTAAAGAAGCAAATGGAAAAGGAGTTCAAAATAAGTGACTTGGGAGACTTGTCATACTTCTTGGGCATGGAGATTACATATACTCAACATGGAGTATTTGTGACCCAAGAAAGGTATTTGAAGAACTTGTTAATCAAGTTTAAAATGGATGATTGCAGGGTAGCACCTACACCAATGGAGGTGAATCACAAATTGAGTAAATTTGGAGGTGAAGAATTCAAGGACATGAGACAATATCAGAGTTTGGTAGGTAGTCTTATCTATGCTACTTTAACTAGACCTGATTTATCATATGCAGTAGGGGTTTTGTCTCAATTCATGCATTGTCCTAGGAAAGAGCATTGGATTGCAGGTCAAAGAGTGTTGAGGTACATTAAGGGTACACTCAAAGAAGGTTTGTATTATGGGTTCACATCAGATACAAACATCAAGATCTATAGTGATGCAGATTGGGCAGGTAATCCAGATGATAGAAGATCAACCTATGGATACATGTGTTATGTGGGAGATAAGTTAATCTCCTGGTGCTCAAAGAAGCAACATACAGTTGCTTTGTCATCTACAGAAGCAGAATAGAAAGGCATGGTTGAAGCAGCAAAAGAAGTGATTTGGCTTAAGACTCTCATGAAGAGTTTTGATACTATACAGAGCATACCTATCATTTATGGTGATAACATGAGTTCATTATATCTAGCTGCTAATCTTGTTTTTCATGCCAGGACTAAACATATTGAGATACTGTATCACTTTCTAAGAGAGAAGGTGATGGATAAGGAGATTGAAGTCATACATACTTCAACAAAAGATCAGATAGCTGATATGCTTACAAAGAGCTTGGATGGACCAAAGCTACAGAAGTTTAAAGACATGGCAGGTATAAAGAAGATAAGAGAAACCTCAATTGACGATTGATGGGGAGCTGTTGGTGCAGACCAATCACCAATTGAAGATTTGAAGAACAAAGGATGGAGATGAGATCAAGTTTTGAAGCAAAGAAGATGGATACATTCACAGAGTGAAAGACATGTACACATATGTACATTAGTTAAGACATAGGTTACTTATACTTATGCTTTGATATAAGTCTGTACATAATTGCCTATAAATACTTTTGAAAATGTCGAGGCAAAGTGAGAAGACAAGGAGAGACAATAGGAGATCATGAGATTAGTGTATTGAGAAGTAGAAAATGTTATTAGACATGTGTGAAGTGAGTTGAACTCTCCATTCTCACTCAGTTGTAAATTTCTGAGAAATAGAAGGAAAAACTGCGCCCGATGTTTCTGTGTTTTCTCCCTGTGTGATAGATTTTTTGTGAATTCCTTTTGGAGATATCTAAGTCCATAGTTAATCAATCTATGGCTAGAGTTTGAGAGTCTAATTGTGATTAGGCTAAGAGAATTGTGTGTAGGAACATTTACATGTGAGAAAGTACTCACTGGTTCCTAAAACAGGCGCAAATTTCGATCTTAATGATTTGATCATTTCTCACTCCACAGTTTAAAGTTTTGTGCAAGTAAGTGCTTAATCTTTAAGTTGGAAGGTAAGCTACTCGTGGCTTGAAGCATTTGTTTAAACGAATTCTATACTGAGAGAATTAAAGTTAAGAAGTTAGGGATGTCCAAATCGACTTCTCAGAAGTGCAGATTTAGACATAGCTGACTTGGTAAGTAGATTTCTCAAGATCTACTAAACCTTTTGAAGTAATTCGACTTGGAGAAGGTGCGCAATCTTTAGGCGACACCTTGTGCAAAGTTTCATAAAAAACTTTACACATTTACTCAGTCAATGAGCAAGATCTATGCAGCAGACTTTCTGAGGAAATTCCTTCTTCACAGTTTTAGTCAAGAAATTGATATTTGGTCATTGATAGCTTAAATTGGTGAAGGTTTTGACTTACTCTTGACATAGAGGTGTTATAAATTCAAGAGTAGGTTTTTCTTTTGGAGATTAACACTCTCCATCAAGCCAGCCACCTAGCATAGATGGTTTCATGGTTGATTTTCCCCCTGCACCCCTGGCGGACTACCAAAGCTCAAGGTTATCTATTTTTATAAAGGATGAAGCTCTCATAGGTGTGATCATAGATGGATGCTCTGGCATCAATTTGACGCCAGATTTCACAATGAAGAAACTAAATTTGAACCCCACCAAGATGGCACCGTTCACTGTTACGCTAGCAGATCAACATAGGGTTGCACCACTTGGCATTATTGAAAAGGTACTGATGATAGTACAGGGTTGTCACTTTGTTTTGGATTTTGTTGTTATTGCACTTCCATAGGAGACTTCTTATCCACTACTCCTGGGAAGACCTTGGCTAAGGTAAGAAAAAGCTTTGCAAGATTGAGGAAAAAACAAGCTGTGGATTTCAAAAAACACCAATAGTCAACTTCAACTACATTTGGAAGAAGGATTCGACTCCGTGAAAACTACTGGGTATACTATGGACACTCAAGTAATGCCCTCTTTACCCCAAGAAGATGATACATTATTGAATTGGATGATGGAAAGTATAGAGTGTTGCACGGTGGAAATCAATGAAATAGAGGAAGAAGTTGCAGAGGAAGGAGTTGTAGAAAAGGGCCTAGAAGTTCACAAGGAAGTAGAGGATGAGAGTTTGCACTTGAGTACAAACATTGAAGGGGCATCAACTATAGAAGTTTCAGAAAAGGAAAGTTATGAGCCTGAATGCAGAGAAGATCTCCCCTTTTCGGATATACCTCAAGGATGAACCAGAGAACATATTGCATAATATAAGTTAAAGTCCACTCTTGCATACAATGGAGATGATTTCTCAAACAAGACTAGTCCTAAAACATTGGTTCAAGAAGTAAATCTAGGGGATGAAGAGAACCCTCAAGTAGTCCACTTGGCCTCTTGGCTATGGCATTATCCCCCTTTACTACAGAAGGTAGCTTCTTTACTTTTTGCTTACAAAAATGTCTTCGCATGGTCCTACAAAGATCTAACAGGGATACCAGAGGAGCTTGGATTACACCAGATACCCTTAGTTGAGGGAGTCGTGCCTTAAAGAAGTAGGCCATATCGCCTCAATCCAAAGTATGCAGAGGCGGTGAAGTTGGAAATTACAAAACTAGAAGAAGCAGGTATAATTGTTCCAGTAGAACATTCAAGTGGCTTTCTTCTATGGTTATTGTACCCAAGAAAAATAGTGAAAAAATAAGAGTCTACATTGATTTTTGTGCCTTGAGTAAAGTGACTGTTCAAGATGGATTTCCTCATCCCTTCACAGAGCAAGTACTTGAGGAAGTAGCTGGTCACACTTTAGATAGCTTCGTGGATGGTTTTAGTGGCTACAATCAGATAGTGATCCATCTTGATGATAGGGACAAAACAACCTTCGTTACTCCATGGGGCACTTATGTCTATACCCGCATGGATTTTGGTTTGAAGAATGCACTAGCTTCATTTAATAGAACTATGTATCTAATATTGGGCAAATGGTTGACAACCATTCTACGCATTTTCATGGATGACTTTTCAGTATTTTCAGGCACAAATAGAAGAGCAGCAGTTCAAGATTTCCATGATCATTTGGAAAATCTAAAAGAAATCTTTGAGCAATGTCTCAAAATAGGTTTGAAATTAAATCTTGTTAAATGTCATTTTTTGGTCACCAAGGGCACTCTTCTTGGTCACATAGTATCTGTTAAAGGGATAACGGTTGACCCTGCAAAGGTTACTAATATTCTGTTGGAAGTGAGGTAGGCCCTTAGGCTCATGTCACAGGTCCATGAACTTCAAGTAGTACCTGTGTGCATAAAGAGAATATGTACCTGAATACTTAACATAAGATGTGAATCTTATGTTAATCTCCATCTAATGTCTTTGAAGTAGCCAGATATCTTCTTGTAGAAGACAATCTTCAACCTAACATCTTCTTGTAGAAGATGATCTTCAAATACGCCATGTAGATGGTCCCATCCAATGTCTTTGAAGTAGCCAGACATCTTCTTGTAGAAGATAATCTTCAACCTAATATCTTCCTGTAGAAGACAATCTTCAAATACATCCTGTAGATGGGCGATCCTCACCATCAAGCTGCTAATGACCAAGTCTTCTTGCCATGAACAAGAGATAACCTCCTCTCCATGAGGTAGAGTGTGAGCACACTCTTCATCTTCTCCAAGAAGAATCACCAAGAAGAACTCCATAGCTGCTCCTCAACATGCTTCAAGTTAGCACCATGGCTGCCCCATGTGCTAGAAGAAACACCACCTCTACTGAGGTCCAAGCTCTAGAAAGCTTGTGTTGATCCTAGGTGAAGGATGCAATACAAGTGACCAAGCATGTACTTATATAGTCTTGTGTGTACTCTCAAAAGCTTCTCCAAAAGCTTCTCCAAAAGCTCCACGGATAAAAACGCTACGCGATCGTGAATCTTTTCAGAAACATCCGTCGTCGTTTATTGTCCGCGTTCGCTGTTCGTGAGTTTTTTTTTTCCCAAAAGTTAATAATCAGAAAACTATTACGTGCCATGCGTTGCCGCCCACGGGGATTGAACCCGGGTGGCTGGGATGGGATGTTGCTCACATAACCAACACACCCCACGTTGTTTTGTGTAGAAGGAATAGTGAGCTTATCTACAGATGCTTTCTTCGCCCGTCGATTCCTCAAGAAAAAAAATAGACCAAGAGGATATCTTTAGAGATTCTATACTTGTTGTATTCTCTGAGCAAGAATGACTAGCTTTGACCACTTTCCAACCAATGAGACATTGTTTTCCAACAATCCCCCCTGCAATGGCATATTGGTACAACCTGGACTGAATCTGCAAACTTCATAAGCTGCAACTTATTATAAGCTTCAAGCTTGTACTCCCGCACTGACCTTCAAACCTGAATTTGACTTTCCTTCAAAAAATCTGAACTTGCTGAATATGAACCATAATACTTGAGAAAATATGCAAACTAGATATCCAATAGTGAACACATCAAGCAATCACTGCTTGACAACTGTAGCATGAACTGTCTCTGAACCTGCTATCTCCTGTCTTCAAGAACCTGAAAACATACACTAGGATCCACATATTTGCATTTACCTTCCAAAACGGTTTCTCAATGTACTTCTGCTGCGTCATGCAAATACACTAAACAAAATCAGGAACTAAATCCTGGAACCTGTGACTGTCAACTCACAACTTAGTGTATTATGAACACTGCTGGTTCATTTCTGACTGTACTTAAGTCAAATCAACTCAATATGAGTCAAAAAATCTATGATGTCATAATGTCTTCATCCTTTAAATCCTTCATACCTCTTTCCTTCAGAACTTGGTATAAACATATATGTGCGCACTTTTGAAATATACCTTTCTGAAATATCAAGTTTCTCTTCAATAGAAATCTGGAACCTTCTCCTGAACAGGAACATCCTAACAGGAACTTTCTCCAAACATTCTCCTTCTTCCTTCTTCTTTCAAAGCTGGAACATAAAGAGAACCTGACAAAGGAAATATAGGAATACTTGAAATAGGAATACCTGTAGGTATGACTCTGTATTCTTTTACATATGGCTGAAAACAAGTCTTCATGTTTCATCACCCCCCTGGATGACTTAACGCTAGTATCCAGAATTCTTCAAATATATCAAACTTTATGAAATGTGGAACGTCTTCCTTCTTTCAATAAATCTGATGTTCAGTGATCAATACCTGTATCTGAAACAAAATCTCTGAACCCTTTTTTTTTATTAGCACTGCAGTTGCTAATAGCTTTTTACTGTAAGTCTTCAGCTTCCCATATTATAGAATAAGGTTAGCTGATAAAACCTTGCTGAAAGCATTTTAGGATTCATACCCTTCTGCACATAACAAGTATTTCTATCTCTTTGCAACACAAATCTGATAGAATCTAAATCTTTGACTTACTTCTCCAATGTTAAGAATCTTTACAAACAAAGGATAGACAACTGAATCATAAATACTCAAGATCATACAAGATCTATTCAAGATCAATGATCTCTCTTGTGTAGAATCTGCTGTCATCAAACCTTCATGACTAAATGTTTGATTTGTTTACCTGAATGTCTCCAAGTGTCCATGCTTCTTACAAGGTTGTAAAACTTTTCTTCAAACAAATCCTTCAAGGAATCTGCAATTCCTACTTGAAACATAAGTGGACAAACTCTCACCTTGAGAACTCCAAAAGCTGCAAGTTGATACTTCATAACTTTCATATTTTACCCGGGTGAAATGTGATAGTACCTGCTTGATTTTCTTTTGGCTAACTCCACTTTTCAATCAAGTGATAGGATCTAATGGAACACCTTTTTGAATACAAGCATGTATCCAAAAAATCAAGACAATCATAGAAAGTAGATTCTTCAACTGACGGGTACATCAACAAGTTTGAATTTTCTGAAGTTTTCTGAAAATACTGAATATGAGGTAATCTTTTCCACACATAAAACCTCAACCCAAGTCTTCAACATCTGCTACAGAAAAACTCTTTTACCTCAAGAGTTAGATAAAGAAGAAATATACTTCTCTACAACTTGTCATATACCAAGTAGCTCTGTATTGACACTCCAAGAATTCTTTGAGGGAACATATAAGCTGCCTGCTCAAAAGCTTCAACATAACTCATACACATATGAGTGCTTTTGTTTCTCTCGATGCAATTCTTTGTCAAATCTACTAAATCATGACCAAGTGTAATGCAAAACAAGAAACTGTTTCTTCTTTAAACAAGATGTTCTCGTAGACTTGTCTTTGGGTGTAGAGGATAAAATAGGAAAAGTATATGGAAAATGTATGAGAAAAGGAAGCCTTACTTTTCTTTTGGAAATGATGGTCTTTCTTCTTCTGCATCTTTCTTCCACCTGATGATGTCAACATTTTCAAACTTCTCTTCCATACCTTTTGTTCTCTTCATCTTGGGCAAACACTCTTGACCTCTTCAAATGAACTTTTCTCTTCCTCTAATGCTAAGAGTAAGAGATAAACATGGTATATAAATGGAAGTGAGTATAGAAACAAGTTTTATCATCTCCTCATATCTCTGAATAAAAAATATGCTTCAAATGTCTGAAACGACTATATTCACCAATCGTTGTCTGAATGATGAATTGCCCTTCTAGAGTTACCTTCTCTAGATACATTTGTACCTTGTTAACCAACTTGCAACAGAAAATTGGCTGTAAAACGCATCTCATCTCTGCACTTGTCTTCTTAGATGAACTTTCTTACCATGAAAGAGATTTATCAAAAACTTTCTAGAAAAACCTCTAGATACCTGTTTTGATGTAGCCTTTAACTTTCAAATGATGAAAGCGTGTAAAAGCAATCCTTGAATTTCTTCAAATCTCTTCATAACTGCTCTTCTAAGATATGACCTGCAAATGATAATCTGATAGTAGAAACTGATACCTGTGAATTGATGTTGATCTGATTTCTTCATCTTCTCTAAACCATTTTTCTTCCTTGAATTTGAAGTAGTCTTCTCTTCATCAAGTCTGGGTCTTAATACTTTTGTAAAGTATTTGCATACCCTTCCAAAAATATTCGGCTGCTAACAGATCATCAACTTCATACTCCACACTGATGAATACACATGTAACTGAATTGTCTAATTCTCAAATCTCTACTCATCTAGATTAAGTGTGTATGTCAAATGTCAAATGTTAGAAGATGCTTTTAAATTATATGTTGTAAATCTGGAATTCTAGGAACCTGGGATTATGAATGAGCCTTAATGCATTGATGCCAAAGATCTAAAGTTCTGTAACCAAAACCTTAGTGCTCTGATACCAAATGTTGGAAGTGAGGTAGGCCCTTAGGCTCATGTCATAGGTCCATGAACTTCAAGTAGTACCTGTGTGCATAAAGAGAATATGTACCTGAATACTTAACATAAGATGTGAATCTTATGTTAATCTCCATCTAATGTCTTTGAAGTAGCCAGATATCTTCTTGTAAAAGACAATCTTCAACCTAACATCTTCTTGTAGAAGATGATCTTCAAATACGCCATGTAGATGGTCCCATCCAATGTCTTTGAAGTAGCCAGACATCTTCTTGTAGAAGATAATCTTCAACCTAATATCTTCCTGTAGAAGACAATCTTCAAATACATCCTGTAGATGGGCGATCCTCACCATCAAGCTGCTAATGACCAAGTCTTCTTGCCATGAACAAGAGATAACCTCCTCTCCATGAGGTAGAGTGTGAGCACACTCTTCATCTTCTCCAAGAAGAATCACCAAGAAGAACTCCATAGCTGCTCCTCAACATGCTTCAAGTTAGCACCATGGCTGCCCCATGTGCTAGAAGAAACACCACCTCTACTGAGGTCCAAGCTCTAGAAAGCTTGTGTTGATCCTAGGTGAAGGATGCAATACAAGTGACCAAGCATGTACTTATATAGTCTTGTGTGTACTCTCAAAAGCTTCTCCAAAAGCTCCACGGATAAAAACGCTACGCGATCGTGAATCTTTTCAAAAACATCCGTCGTCGTTTATTGTCCGCGCTCGCTGTTCGTGAGTTTTTTTTTTCCCAAAAGTTAATAATCAGAAAACTATTACGTGCCATGCGCTACCGCCCACAGGGATTGAACCCGGGTGGCTGGGATGGGATGCTGCTCACATAACCAACGCACCCCACGTTGTTTTTTGTAGAAGGAATAGTGAGCTTATCTACAGATGCTTTCTTCGCCCGTCGATTCCTCAAGAAAAAAAATAGACCAAGAGGATATCTTTAGAGATTCTATACTTGTTGTATTCTCTGAGCAAGAATGACTAGCTTTGACCACTTTCCAACCAATGAGACATTGTTTTCCAACATATTCTTTCCATGCCTATTCCACAAACCCCGAAGGAAGTGCAAAGGTTTTTTGGCCATGCAGGATACCATAGAAGCTTCATACGAATGTATTCAGAAATAGCTAAGACATTGTCAAGGCTTACCAGTAAAAAGGTCCCCTTCTCTTGGAGTGTTGAACCTGAGAAAACATTTTGTGAACTAAAATTGAGGTTATGTAATGCTCCACTTTCAAGTGTTCCTAACTGGTCATTGGAGTTTCATGTGCATACAGATGCCAGGCTTCATGCTGTTGGTGCAGTTCTAGCTCAACCTTCATCACACAAGATTGATAGACCTATCTCCTATGCCAACAGACTACTCACCAAGGCAGAAAGGAACTATGGTACGACCGAAAGGGAAGGATTGGCTATTGTATTTGCTCTTCAAAAGTTTCGAAATTACCTTCTCGGTGTACATTTTATAGTCATATCTGACCATCAGCCCTTGTCAATGAGGTACTTGATAAACAAGCCTAGAGTAGCTGGAAGGGTTTGGATATTCATACTAATCCAGGAAGAGAGCACTACATGGCAGATCAAGTATCTAGGATTGCAATGAGGGAGAAGGCAACAGGTATTAATGATGAATTGGTGGATAGCCATCTCTTCCTAGTAGCAACTCAGACTGATTGGTATGATGGAATTCTCAATTTTCTTACTACTGGAAAACTCCCAGAGCATTTGACACCTATAGAAAAGAGAAGATTACTCCTTAAAACCAAGGCGTACTCACTCATAACTGGGAATTTATATAGATATTGTCATGATGATATCATGAGAAAGTGTGTTTATCCATAGGAGGTAAATCTTTTGCTAGAGGCTGCACACAGTGAAGGACATCTAAAGGGGGAAGAATTGGCTCACAGAATCATCCAAAAAGGACTATGGTGGCCTCATATTTACAAGGATGCCATCAAGTTTGCCAAAGAATGCCACATTTGCAAGAGATGTGCTCCTATGCCAATCAGATTGAATTTCCAACCATTAGTCATATCTATAGGATGGCTCCCATTTGAACGATGGGGTCTAGATTTAATAGGACCAATTAGTCCAACTGGTCGACCTGGGGGTAAGAAGTATATTTTGATGGCCACATGTTATGCAACTAAATGGATTATAGCTAAAGCTACTGTGGATTGCACAACTTTAATAGTAGCTAAGTTTTTGTATAAATGTATTTTCTTAAGATTTGGTTGCCCATTGGAAATCACTAGTGATAGAGGCACACATTTTGTAAATCAATTTTGATTGGGTTGCTGCGCAAATTATCTTTTGATCATCAAAGTTTTTGGCCACAAGTATTGATCGGTGCAATTTGGGCTTTCAGAACTATAAAAAGAGAAACCATTGGAGAAAGTCCATTTCGCTTAGTATATGGAAAAGAGGCATCGGCACCATTCGACTTTATTATCAAAAAAGAAATTAGAGCCAAAACCATTGGAATTGAACCTCCAATTAGGGGACTGGTGGCATTAGAAGAATACAGAGAAGGAGCAATGCAAAAACTTCAGGTAACACAAGAAGAGCGCAAAAGATTACACGACATGGATCTTAGGTCCAATGAAGTGCAGGAAGGATCCTTGGTGCAAAAGCTTGATGTGGGGGTCTGTAATGCGTTCAATTCTCTCTCTCTCTCTCTCTCTCTCTCTCTCTCTCTCTTTCTCTCTCTCTCTCTCTCTATCTCTATCTCTCTCTCTCCCTCCCTCCCCTCCCGCAACTCCATCCTCCGTAGCCCCCTCCTCTCCCCACCCACTCCCTCCCTCCCCTCCCACAATGTTGTATATTATTGAACAAGGCATTGTTAAAATGTTAAATTATTAATGTATTAATATGTTTTTGATGTTTTTGATATAGTAGCTGAAGGTTCATGAGGAGCGTGCAAGGCGTGAAAGGGCGGATATTTATTTTGTAAATAAACCTACGTAGAAGGTTCTATTGTTAGAAAAGTAATGGTTAGAATAAGGGTCGTTGTAGACCACCGTTTCTGTTATTGAAAGCAATGGCTTTCTGTAAAAGTTATCAACTTTTAGTTCACGCCTGCTTTTCGAAGCCGCCCTCTTGTAACCACTCTTTTCGACGTAATCAAAATTCCTATAAATACATGCACTCTGTGGACTGTCGAAACAGAGTGCATGGGGGGAGATTGCACCCAATACTGCGTTGTTTCTCGTCTCTTGTTGCGTCTATTCTCTGTGTGTTTTATGTGTCCGTAATCTCTGTATGCGCGTGAGCAAGATCTTGACAACAGTGGTATCAGAGCTCTGCACGCGTGAATACAGAGGGTTCTGTTCTCTGTTCTCTGTTCGCGATTCCGATTTCGTCTCCGTTTCCTGTTCCTGTTCCTGTTTCAGTTTCGGTTTCGGTTTTGGTTTCTGATCCTGATCCAGAACCAGAACCTACGTCTTCACCTACGTCTTCTCCTTCGGCTTACTCAAGGCAAAGAGCTTAGGCAATAACTTAGGCAATAACTTAGGCAATACATTGGCAACATTGGCACCCAAGGCTCCCTTGGTGACCGTTGGCAGCCGTTGGCTACGCGCGAGACAATTTTAATTTTTGAGTGGTAATAGAGAGGTTTAGAGTCCCTAAGGTAGGAGGATTTGAACCCACAACCTCCTACTTTCAAGGGAAGTACTTTGACCACTCCACCATCTCTTGGAGTTGTACTCAAGTCTCTCTCTCTCTTTCTTTGGTTCTTGTGCAAGGCGCTCGCGGCAATTTCCAGGATGGACCCAACAAAGAATCAAGTGTAACTTTCAATCCGTAGGTCGGATTGAGGCGTGTAATATACCGTTGGAAAGCTCTCGGAACGAACTTTCCAATGAGCTAGCTTGGAAGTGTGAATTCATTCAAAATCATTGGGTGGCACTTGATTGACTGTTCAAGATACCAAGCAAGGTTGAGAACACGGGATCGAGACACCAAGGTTGCAAACAAGAAGGTTCAAGGTTGAGAGCAAGGATCCAAGAGCACCATGGAGGATTATAGTAATTCACCTCTACCTGCGGCAACACTTGAACAACAACTAGAGCTCTTGCGGCATGAGCTTCAAGGAGCTCAGAACGAGATCCAACAACGTGATGAAATCCTCCAAAAGATGCAAGCTGAGGAAGACAACCTTACGAGAGTAGTAAAAGCTATTGTGTCTGCCCAATCTGATGTTACTCATTCAAAGATTGGTAATAGAAACTACCAGTTTCTACGATTTGATGGCCGAAAGGATGGGCCTTTAGTACTTTCTTGGTTGTCGCAGTTTGATGATTTTTATACCGATGAAATGTATGCTGAAAATGAAAAAGTTAAATTTGCCACTAACTATTTAGTAGGTAGAGCACAACTCTGGTGGAATGTCCTGCGGCACAGTACGGAGCGTCCAACAACTTGGAAGGCTTTTCAAGAAAACGTGAAGGATTCATTTCTTCCTCCTCAATACCATTTGCATGTTCGACGTGCATGGACGACCCTTACATGGAAGGAGGGTGATACGGTTACTACCTACACAGAGCGGTTCTGGCAAAATTTACTACTTGTACGAATGCTTGAAGATGTATCAGAGGATATCTTGCAGCAGAAATACAAAGATGGTTTGGAAGTGGGTATCCAAGCCAAGCTTCACACCCTACGACCTACAACCCTCAACGAGGCTATATCTTTTGCTTATGATGCAGAAAAAGAATTCCAGTCCATAACCAAGTCACTCCGTCTACAACAACCACGTCCACGACCATTTCCTGTTAAACCTTCATTTCTTATGAAGCGTAATTTTAATGCCCCATCTTACCCTAGCTTTCCTCGACCTCTACAATCCAATTATTCAACTTCACCCGTTGTTTCATCTCTCCAACCAACCAAACCACCTACCTTTCAAATTTCAGCAGTGAATGCCCAACAGAAGCGACCACGAATCACCTGCCGGAATTGTGGTAAACCTGGACATACAAAAATAAGGTGCAGATTGCCACCTCTTCATATGAAACAGGCTACAGCTCGATTGCATAACATGGAGGTCTATAATGAAGAAATTCCTCCTGTTTGGACAGAGGAATCACTGGAGAAGGACTTAAGTACCTTGGGTAACGATATCTCTCTACACTCTCTTCTTTGCATGCAGGGTACAATAAATAACAAACTAGTTAAAATTCTACATGACGATGGTAGTTCACATGACTTCATTTCACATTTATTAGTACAAGAACTTAAATTACAAACGTTTCCTTCTTTGTATAAAGTGAAAGCTACATTTCAAGGTAGTCGTTATAATGTAACACGAGAAGTGCAAGATGTTACAATTAGCATAGGCCCTTATGTTGACTCACGAACATTTTTAATTGCACCTTTGCAATCTTATGATGTTATACTAGGTATGCCTTTTCGTCACCATTATAACCCACGTATTGACTACCATACTCATATCTTTAAGTTTGTTTTTAAAGGTCAAATCATTACTTTGTCTGCACGGCATGATTTCCAGCCATTTCCATTGATTAGTCACACTCAAGCAAAGCGTGCATTTAGGAAAGGATTTAACTCATGCATTGTTTTTGTTAATGTCATCAATGATTATACTCATACACTTTCAGATGCATATAAACCTTTCATGAGTACTTATAAGGATTGTTTTATGTCTGAATATCCCTCTGCACTACCACCATCTCGAGGATCCTTTGACCATAGCATAGACTTAGTCCCTGGTAGTTCTCCTCCTCAATCAGCACCTTATAGACATGGCCCATTATATCAAAAGGAAATAGAAAATCAAGTAAAAGACCTACTACAAAAAGGACTTATAAGGCCTAGTTCTTCCCCATTTGGAGCACCCGTTCTCTTAGTAGAGAAGAAGAATAAAACTTATCGAATGTGCATTGATTATAGAGCCCTTAACAAGATCACGATCAAGAATAGATACCCTATTCCTCGAATAGATGATCTCTTAGATAAGTTACGAGGAGCTCGTGTCTTTAGTAAAATTGATCTTAAATCGGGTTACCATCAGATTCGTATGACACAAAGTGATATTTTTAAGACTGCATTTAGAACTCAAAATGGCCATTATGAATTTATGGTAATGCCCTTTGGACTTACTAATGCCCCTGCTACATTTGCACGAATGATGAATAATATTTTTCTTGATTATCAAGCTTTTGTTCTTGTATTCTTTGATGACATACTTGTTTACAGTAAGAATGATAGTGAACATGAAAAGCATCTTGAAACAGTTTTTCATTTGTTACGAGAAAACACACTTTATGCTAATCCTGAAAAGAGTTATCTCTTTCAGCGTAAGCTAGAATATTTAGGACATATTATTTCAAGTGAAGGTGTGCATGTGGATCCGAAAAAGATTAGAGTTATCATAGAATGGCCTACACCACAATCAGTCAATGATATTCGTTCTTTTCTTGGGTTGGCTAGTTTCTATAGGAAGTTTGTTCGAAATTTTTCTTATTTAGCATTGCCTCTTACTTTATTGTTGAAAAAGAAAATAAAATTTGCATGGGGATTTACCCAACAACAGTCCTTTGACAAACTTAAACATGCACTTTCACATGCACCTGTTTTACAATTACCTGATTTCTCACAACCCTTTCATGTTGTTACTGATGCTAACGGTTCAGGAATAGGTGCTATTCTGATGCAAAATGACCATCCCATTGCATTTGAGAGTAGAAAGCTTAAACCCTCAGAACAGAATTATAGTACGTATGATAAAGAACTGTTAGCAGTTGTGCATGCTTTGCGAATTTGGAAACACTATCTTATGGGCTCTGAAGTATTAATCAAAACCGATCAATGGGCTATTAAGCATTTATTAAGTCAGCCCTTAATCTCTGATAGACATCTTAAATGGGCATCATTCATTCAAAATTTCCAACCCATGATACAATATCAACCTGGTAAAGCTAATGTCGTAGCTGATGCTCTTAGCCGTTTTCCTTCGAATTCCGTTGTTTTGAATAATATTTATGCCATTCAAATTCATTCTTTTCAAGACATGGTTTCCACTTATGCATCTGATTTGTATTTTTCACGTGCATGGCATGACTTCAACAATGCTGCATCTTTATCTGATGAACATTATACATTTCATAATGGTTTTCTCTATTTTCAACATAGATTGTGCATAACCCAAGCTTTTAAAGATTTTGTCATTAAAGAAATGCATGAACCATCTTACATGGGTCATAGAGGCATACAGAGCACTATTTCTGCTTGCAAAGATTTCTTCTTTTGGCCACATATGGAAAAAGACATTGCACATTATGTTTCTCAATGCATTGTATGTCAGCGTGTCAAACGTCATCATGGTAAACCATTTGGATTATTAATGCCCCTTCCTATTCCAAATGAACCATGGGAACAAATCTCTATGGATTTTATCACAGGTCTTCCTATCACTTCATCACATAATGATATGATTTGGACAATAGTTGATAGGTTTAGTAAATATGCATATTTCATTCCATGTAGAAAAACTTTGACTGCACCTCAAGCTGCAAAATTATTCATTAAATGCATTTTTCCACATCATGGATTTCCTAAAGTAATGTTATCTGATCGTGATGTTAGGTTTTGTAATCATTTTTGCGTTGCCTTATTTCAACATTTTGGTTCTAAAATAGATTTTAGCTCTGCATTTCATCTTGAAAGTAATGGACAGAGTGAGGCTACAAATAGTACTATTCTTGATTTATTCCGTTGTTATTCATTAGATAATCCTAATAACTGGGATGAAAAGTTGCCATTGCTTCAATTTGCTAACAATAACACTTCACACACCACTACTGGTCGTGCACCTTTTGAAATAGTTTTTGGTAAAAAGCTTCCCACTCCCATGTCCCTCACCCAAAACGACATTCTGATGGCTGATTCTATTGCTCAAGATCACGTTTCTATACTTCATGATGTTCACGAGCACATTAGGAAAAGTCAAGAGCGATATACACGTATTATCAATACTAAACGATTAGCCAAAGAATTCAGGGAAAATGATTTTGTATGGTTGCGAATAATTAAAAGACGTCTCAAAAATATTTTGCAACATCCTAAAATTAAACTTCCACCACGCTATTATGGACCGTTTTGCATTATAGAAAAAATTAATGATAATTCATTTCGATTAGATATTCCATCCCATTGGACTATACATAATTCTTTTCATATTAGCTTACTTAAACCCTTTAAAGGAACTTTACCACTTGCTCCACTTCTTGATGATCCTCCTTTAATTGAAGAACAATCTGAAATCTTAGTTCCTGAGAAAATCATTGATCATGATGTCACTACTACACGCACAGGTACTCAATATCATCGATATTTGGTTAAGTACAAAAATCACTCTATTGAAGAATGTCAATGGATACATAAAACACAATTAACACCTCATTATGACCACTTAATTTCCGCATATCATACACAAACACATTAATGTAACAGCTCCATGAACATTTCCATGCATGTATTTTTACATGGCACATGCCTATTTTCTTTATTCAGTGATGAAACATGTGACTGGCCATCCATGTTTATTCTTTTATCACCTGAGGTCAGTTGCTTGTTCAACTGAGGGGCATGTTATACCTTATGGAATATGTTGAACAATGCATTGTTGGATTGAAATATGGAATAGCCAATGCATTGTTGGATTGAAATATCGAATAGCCAATGCATTGTTGAACTGTAACATGAAATATGTTGGCCAACGCATTGTTGGATTGAAATATCAAATAGCTAATGCATTGTTGGATTGTAACATGAAATATGTTGGCCAATGCATTGTTGGATTGTAACAGTAATATGGAATATGTTGAACACTGCATTACAATTGTTAGGGTGTTGAATTCTTTTATCAACTGAGGTCAGTTGCTTGTCAACTGAGAGGCATGTTGTATATTATTGAACAAGGCATTGTTAAAATGTTAAATTATTAATGTATTAATATGTTTTTGATGTTTTTGATATAGCAGCTGAAGGTTCGTGAGGAGCGTGCAAGGCGTGAAAGGGCGGATATTTATTTTGTAAATAAACCTACGTAGAAGGTTCTATTGTTAGAAAAGTAATGGTTAGAATAAGGGTTGTTGTAGACCACAGTTTCTGTTATTGAAAGCAATGGCTTTCTGTAAAAGTTATCAACTTTTAGTTCACGCCTGCTTTTCGAAGCCGCCCTCTTGTAACCACTCTTTTCGACGTAATCAAAATTCCTATAAATACATGCACTTTGTGGACTGTCGAAACAGAGTGCATGGGGGGAGATTGCACCCAATACTGTGTTGTTTCTCGTCTCTTGTTGCGTCTATTCTCTGTGTGTTTTATGTGTCCGTAATCTCTGTATGCGCGTGAGCAAGATCTTGACAACAGTGGTATCAGAGCTCTACACGCGTCAATACAGAGGGTTCTGTTCTTTGTTCTCTGTTCGCGATTCCGATTTCGTCTCCGTTTCCGTTTCCTGTTCCTGTTCCTGTTTTGGTTTCGGTTTCGGTTTCTGTTTCTGATCCTGATCCAGAACCAGAACCTACGTCTTCACCTACGTCTTCTCCTTCGGCTTACTCAAGGCGTCGATTAAGGCAAAGAGCTTAGGTAATAACTTAGGCAATAACTTAGGCAATACATTGGCAACATTGGCACCCAAGGCTCCCTTGGCGAGCGTTGGCAGCCGTTGGCTACGCGCGAGACAATTTTAATTTTTGAGTGGTAATAGAGAGGTTTAGAGTCCCTAAGGTAGGAGGATTTGAACCCACAACCTCCTACTTTCAAGGGAAGTACTTTGACCACTCCACCATCTCTTGGAGTTGTACTCAAGTCTCTCTCTCTCTTTCTTTGATACTTGTGCAAGGCGCTCGCGGCAATTTCCAAGATGGACCCAACAAAGAATCAAGTGTAACTTTCAATCCGTAGGTCGGATTGAGGTGTGTAATATACCGTTGGAAAGCTCTCGGAACGAACTTTCCAATGAGCTAGCTTGGAAGTGTGAATTCATTCAAAATCATTGGGTGGCACTTGATTGAGTGTTCAAGATACCAAGCAAGGTTGAGAACACGGGATCGAGACACCAAGGTTGCAAACAAGAAGGTTCAATACACCAAGGTTGAGAGCAAGGATCCAAGAGCACCATGGAGGATTACAGTAATTCACCTCTACCTGTGGCAACACTTGAACAACAACTAGAGCTCTTGCGGCATGAGCTTCAAGGAGCTCAGAACGAGATCCAACAACGTGATGAAATCCTCCAAAAGATGCAAGCTGAGGAAGACAACCTTACGAGAGTAGTAAAAGCTATTGTGTCTGCCCAATCTGATGTTACTCATTCAAAGATTGGTAATAGAAGCTACCAGTTTCTACGATTTGATGGCCGAAAGGATGGGCCTTTAGTACTTTCTTGGTTGTCGCAGTTTGATGATTTTTATACCGATGAAATATATGCTGAAAGTGAAAAAGTTAAATTTGCCACTAACTATTTAGTAGGTAAAGCACAACTCTGGTGGAATGTCCTGCGGCATAGTACGGAGCGTCCAACAACTTGGAAGGCTTTTCAAGAAAACGTGAAGGATTCATTTCTTCCTCCTCAATACCATTTGCATGTTCGACGTGCATGGACGACCCTTACATGGAAGGAGGGTGATACGGTTACTACCTACACAGAGCGGTTCTGGCAAAATTTACTACTTGTACGAATGCTTGAAGATGTATCAGAGGATATCTTGCAGCAGAAATACGAAGATGGTTTGGAAGTGGGTATCCAAGCCAAGCTTCACACCCTACGACCTACAACCCTCAACGAGGCTATATCTTTTGCTTATGATGCAGAAAAAGAATTCCAGTCCATAACCAAGTCACTCCGTCTACAACAACCACGTCCACGACCATTTCGTGTTAAACCTTCATTTCTTATGAAGCGTAATTTTAATGCCCCATCTTACCCTAGCTTTCCTCGACCTCTACAATCCAATTACTCAACTTCACCCGTTGCTTCATCTCTCCAATCAACCAAACCACCTACCTTTCAAACTTCAGCAGTGAATGCCCAACAGAAGCGACCACGAATCACCTGCCGGAATTGTGGTAAACCTGGACATACAAAAATAAGGTGCAGATTGCCACCTCTTCATATGAAACAGGCTACAGCTCGATTGCATAACATGGAGGTCTATAATGAAGAAATTCCTCCTGTTTGGACAGAGGAATCACTAGAGAAGGACTTAAGTACCTTGGGTAACGATATCTCTCTACACTCTCTTCTTTGCATGCAGGGTACAATAAATAACAAACTAGTTAAAGTTCTACATGACGATGGTAGTTCACATGACTTCATTTCACATTTATTAGTACAAGAACTTAAATTACAAACGTTTCCTTCTTTGTATAAAGTGAAAGCTGCATTTCAAGGTAGTCATTATAATGTAACACGAGAAGTGCAAGATGTTACGATTAGCATAGGCCCTTATGTTGACTCACAAACATTTTTAATTGCACCTTTGCAATCTTATGATGTTATACTAGGTATGCCTTTTCGTCACCATTATAACCCACGTATTGACTACCATACTCATACCTTTAAGTTTGTTTTCAAAGGTCAAATCATTACTTTGTCTGCACGGCATGATTTCCAGCCATTTCCATTGATTAGTCACACTCAAGCAAAGCGTGCATTTAGGAAAGGATTTAACTCATGCATTGTTTTTTGTTAATGTCATCAATGATTATACTCATACACTTTCAGATGCATATAAACCTTTCATGAGTACTTATAAGGATTGTTTTATGTCTGAATATCCCTCTGAACTACCACCATCTCGAGGATCCTTTGACCATAGCATAGACTTAGTCCCTGGTAGTTCTCCTCCTCATAAAGCACCTTATAGACATGGCCCATTATATCAAAAGGAAATAGAAAATCAAGTAAAAGACCTACTACAAAAAGGACTTATAAGGCCTAGTTCTTCCCCATTTGGAGCACCCGTTCTCTTAGTAGAGAAGAAGAATAAAACTTATCGAATGTGCATTGATTATAGAGCCCTTAACAAGATCACGATCAAGAATAGATACCCTATTCCTCGAATAGATGATCTCTTAGATAAGTTACGAGGAGCTCGTGTCTTTAGTAAAATTGATCTTAAATCGGGTTACCATCAGATTCGTATGACACAAAGTGATATTTTTAAGACTGCATTTAGAACTCAAAATGGCCATTATGAATTTATGGTAATGCCCTTTGGACTTACTAATGCCCCTGCTACATTTGCGCGAATGATGAATAATATTTTTCTTGATTATCAAGCTTTTGTTCTTGTATTCTTTGATGACATACTTGTTGACAGTAAGAATGATAGTGAACATGAAAAGCATCTTGAAACAGTTTTTCATTTGTTACGAGAAAACACACTTTATGCTAATCCTGAAAAGAGTTATCTCTTTCAGCGTAAGCTAGAATATTTAGGATATATTATTTCAAGTGAAGGTGTGCATGTGGATCCGAAAAAGATTAGAGTTATCATAGAATGGCCTACACCACAATCAGTCAATGATATTCGTTCTTTTCTTGGGTTGGCTAGTTTCTATAGGAAGTTTGTTCGAAATTTTTCTTATTTAGCATTGCCTCTTACTTTATTGTTGAAAAAGAAAATAAAATTTGCATGGGGATTTACCCAACAACAGTCCTTTGACAAACTTAAACATGCACTTTCACATGCATCTGTTTTACAATTACCTGATTTCTCACAACCCTTTCATGTTGTTACTGATGCTAGCGGTTCAGGAATAGGTGCTGTTCTGATGCAAAATGACCATCCCATTGCATTTGAGAGTAGAAAGCTTAAACCCTCAGAACAGAATTATAGTACGTATGATAAAGAACTGTTAGCAGTTGTGCATGCTTTGCGAATTTGGAAACACTATCTTATGGGCTCTGAAGTATTAATCAAAACCGATCAATGGGCTATTAAGCATTTATTAAGTCAGCCCTTAATCTCTGATAGACATCTTAAATGGGCATCATTCATTCAAAATTTCCAACCCATGATACAATATCAACCTGGTAAAGCTAATGTCGTAGCTGATGCTCTTAGCCGTTTTCCTTCGAATTCTGTTGTTTTGAATAATATTTATGCCATTCAAATTCATTCTTTTCAAGACATGGTTTCCACTTATGCATCTGATTTGTATTTTTCACGTGCATGGCATGACTTCAACAATGCTGCATCTTTATCTGATGAACATTATACATTTCATAATGGTTTTCTCTATTTTCAACATAGATTGTGCATAACCCAAGCTTTTAAAGATTTTGTCATTAAAGAAATGCATGAACCATCTTACATGGGTCATAGAGGCATACAGAGCACTATTTCTGCTTGCAAAGATTTCTTCTTTTGGCCACATATGGAAAAAGACATTGCACATTATGTTTCTCAATGCATTGTATGTCAGCGTGTCAAACGTCATCATGGTAAACCATTTGGATTATTAATGCCCCTTCCTATTCCAAATGAACCATGGGAACAAATCTCTATGGATTTTATCACAGGTCTTCCTATCACTTCATCACATAATGATATGATTTGGACAATAATTGATAGGTTTAGTAAATATGCATATTTCATTCCATGTAGAAAAACTTTGACTGCACCTCAAGCTGCAAAATTATTCATTAAATGCATTTTTCCACATCATGGATTTCCTAAAGTAATATTATTTGATCGTGATGTTAGGTTTTGTAATCATTTTTGGGTTGCCTTATTTCAACATTTTGGTTCTAAAATAGATTTTAGCTCTGCATTTCATCCTGAAAGTAATGGACAGAGTGAGGCTACAAATAGTACTATTCTTGATTTATTGCGTTGTTATTCATTAGATAATCCTAATAACTGGGATGAAAAGTTGCCATTGCTTCAATTTGCTTACAATAACACTTCACACACCACTACTGGTCGTGCACCTTTTGAAATAGTTTTTGGTAAAAAGCTTCCCACTCCCATGTCCCTCGCCCAAACCGACATTCCGATGGCTGATTCTATTGCTCAAGATCACATTTCTATACTTCATGATGTTCACGAGCACATTAGGAAAAGTCAAGAGCGATATACATGTATTATCAATACTAAACGATTAGCCAAAGAATTCAGGGAAAATGATTTTGTATGGTTGCGAATAATTAAAAGACGTCTCAAAAATCTTTTACAGCATCCTAAAATTAAACTTGCACCACGCTATTATGGACCGTTTCGCATTATAGAAAAAATTAATGATAATTCATTTCGATTAGATATTCCATCCCATTGGACTATACATAATTCTTTTCATATTAGCTTACTTAAACCCTTTAAAGGAACTTTACCACTTGCTCCACTTCTTGATGATCCTCCTTTAATTGAAGAACAATCTGAAATCTTAGTTCCTGAGAAAATCATTGATCATGATGTCACTACTACACGCACAGGTACTCAATATCATCGATATTTGGTTAAGTACAAAAATCACTCTATTGAAGAATGTCAATGGATACATAAAACACAATTAACACCTCATTATGACCACTTAATTTCTGCATATCATACACAAACACATTAATGTAACAACTCCATGAACATTTCCATGCATGTATTTTTACATGGCACATGCCTATTTATTCAGTGATGAAACATGTGACTGGCCATCCATGTTTATTCTTTTATCACCTGAGGTCAGTTGCTTGTTCAACTGAGGGGCATGTTATACCTTATGGAATATGTTGAACAATGCATTGTTGGATTGAAATATGGAATAGCCAATGCATTGTTGGATTGAAATATGGAATAGCCAATGCATTGTTGAACTGTAACATGAAATATGTTGGCCAATGCATTGTTGGATTGAAATATCGAATAGCCAATGCATTGTTGGATTGTAACATGAAATATGTTGGCCAATGCATTGTTGGATTGTAACAGTAATATGGAATATGTTGAACACTGCATTACAATTGTTAGGGTGTTGAATTCTTTTATCAACTGAGGTCAGTTGCTTGTCAACTGAGAGGCATGTTGTATATTATTGAACAAGGCATTGTTAAAATGTTAAATTATTAATGTATTAATATGTTTTTGATGTTTTTGATATAGCAGCTGAAGGTTCGTGAGGAGCGTGCAAGGCGTGAAAGGGCGGATATTTATTTTGTAAATAAACCTACGTAGAAGGTTCTATTGTTAGAAAAGTAATGGTTAGAATAAGGGTCGTTGTAGACCACAGTTTCTGTTATTGAAAGCAATGGCTTTCTGTAAAAGTTATCAACTTTTAGTTCACACCTGCTTTTCGAAGCCGCCCTCTTGTAACCACTCTTTTCGACGTAATCAAAATTCCTATAAATACATGCACTCTGTGGACTGTCGAAACAGAGTGCATGGGGGGAGATTGCACCCAATACTGCGTTGTTTCTCGTCTCTTGTTGCGTCTATTCTCTGTGTGTTTTATGTGTCCGTAATCTCTGTATGCGCG